>JAPSGF010000014.1:7910685-8156003 GCA_035772895.1 Perdix hodgsoniae | reverse complement strand
TATTATTATTATTATTATTATTATTATTTTGCAGACTGGCATCCCTGGATCCTTCAGGCTGTTCACAGCTTACAAAGGACATCCTGTATGCTAAAGCAAAACGTGCTTTCTCAGACCAGCACTATTTACGTTCCTACTATACGCTTATTGAGCCTTACCTAGGTATGTAAAATAATGGTCTGTTATAGGGAACGAGGAACAAATACTGTCTTAAGATCTGGGAATCTTCAAAGCGAAGCTGTTAGAAGTTCCAGAAGGTTAGCATCTTTTTCCAACTTGTAGATGACAAAATATTCTTGGAAGAATCTGTACCTGACTTAAAATTCCCTTAACTGACTGTCCAACTGTCACAGGAATATTCAGACTTGGGGTTTCTGGGATGGGTAAGATCTGCTAAGTGCCTTGGAAATCCAGCTGCCAATGCTTAGTGCTTATCTCACAGGCATTCCCTAGGTCACAAAATATGGATTTTCCCTGCTAACCCAAGAATTTCTTCACAGCCTCAGTGGATCTCTTCTTACCCATTCCATCTGGCCATTGGCACAGATTGGTTTGATGGCCAACATCATAAAACCCTGCAGCTAAAGGAACTTTTTTTTTTTTTTTTTTTTTTTTTGCATTTGGAACTCACTCTGTTAGCAGTCCAGGACTAATACGTTTAGAAGACATCGTTTATGCTCCAACCTATACAGATACACAACACTGCTCATTTGTGTGAGGGCATTGAGTAAAACTTTCTCTTTTTGGTCACAGGAGGTGCTCCTGGTGAGGATCTCAGAGCTCTGAGCAAGGACAATGTGAACATGAATGTCAATACACTGGTGAATTTGAGAAGAGACGCTTTGATGGTAAGCTGAATGCTGACATTGTTCACCTCCTTGTGTTCCTGCCATATGAGGTGGTTGTTTCTGGTCATGTTGTCCATTGTTGTAAATCAAGAGTTGCTCCATCAAATGCACAGTGATGGTTGACTAATGGAAAGTGGAAAACCAACCTGAAACTTCCCTAGAAGTTTAATTTGGAGTCATCCATGGATGCTTACCCAGTCTTACTGGGGAATTTCTATAGAACAAGCTCTCATAGTAGTAGGAGGTTTCCACTAGGCTACAGTGCAAACCTAACAGGAGTGTTAGCAGTAATATTATCAGTTTTGGAAGAAAGCTCTGTGACCTGAACAAGGATTGGGGACCCTACATGGGTCAAGGAGACATGTCATGGCAAGACAACAGAAATTGGTTTCGAGGACTCATTGTGTTTATTCCCCAAACCTAAGGTAAGATTTGTTTCAACTGAAACCGCTCACCACAAGTTTGTTGTTCTGAATGCTTCTGCTAACAGAAACTTCATCAAATCCTTGACTAGAGGGGGTATGGTCATTCCTGCATTTACATCTGTAAGTCGTGTTTGATTTCTCCTAGAGCCTGACACCTGCTGAGGTTAAGGACTTGCTGGGGATAAATCTACATGATCTGTCAAATTGGCAGAACAAGTCTCCCATCGAGGAATGGGCCCGAAGACAGAAGCAGACAGAACTGGATAAACTGGGTCTTGGGTTCACGGGGGGAACACAAGAAGGCTACATAAACATCGTCACGCCGAAGTTTCAGCGTATGTAGCGTGTTAGGGCTTCTGATTGCTGTGCTTTAAATATTTATTTTGGGGGTTACAGTAAAGAGAATAATTGCCTTGTGGAAGTGAGGTGATTTTGGTTGCCTGTAAAGAGAACTGAGCACACCAAGCTCTCAGCCATGCTTGCGCCAAGGCCTTAGAAAGTCCTGCTACCTGCTCATGTGTCTGAGAGAGGAGAGACTGTTGGTCTGGGCTATCGCAGATCACTTTCACTGGCATTTGCCACTGCCTATCCACACAGCCCCCTTAAAATGCATTGGGTAGTGCTCACCTGCACCCTCCACCTCCCAGCATGGAGTGGCAGCAAATCCAGTTCTCCAGAGGAACCTTAAGCCTTGCAGCAATTTCTAAGTGCAAGATGAGGAACAGTCCTGTAATCTCACTGAAAGCATCCATGTTAGCTGAGCATCTCAACTGAATGAGCACTTCCACAGCACCCTGCTATACTCTGTGTTGGATTTGGGCTTTGACTTGATGGTTTGATTAGGGATGGCTGGTTAGAGAGTCCTAATCAAAAAGCCAGAGATCTTCCCTGGATTTGGCACAACAGGATCTTTTCCCCCTGGAAGAATGGTTCAATTGTTGGTTTCTTTGTACTGATACGCCCTTTTTCCTCTAGCACCATCCTCAGCCCCTCTTGGTACCGAGGCCATGATGCTCCACCTCCTGCCTGCTCTGCTTCTCAGTTTCCTGATGATGTCGATCTTCTCTTGAAAATCTTCCCTTGGATACAGCACGATGAGATGGACCAGTGTGTGACCTGCTCAGAGTCTGCTGGGGGCAGCCGGGCCAGGGGGTGAGGGGTGCTCAGTGCTAGCAGGCAGCTGCTGTGTGGCTCTGTGCTCATTGCTTGGTAATTTTCTTTTTCAAATCAATAGAAAAAAATTACTGTTCTATTGGAACTGAAGCTTTCAGAGACAGTTCAGAGCAGGATCTCTTTTTGCCTTTTGTACAAACCAAGCCAAGGTAATACACATCCCTTTTACTGCAACGCAACAGCTTTCAGTATTTTACTGTGCAACTGTGGTGGGCTTAGGGGTGAGCAAATCTGCTGTTCTGCATGTTACTGATTGCATTTCTCAGAACCTGATCTCTTGGCACTGCCAGGCCCTCCGAGTGGGAGTAAAGCTTTCCAGATGGTTCTAAAGAAATTGTGGAGCTCAGTAAAAATGCCGGAAGCAAAATGGAAACTGCTGTTGTCTTCATTCACACTGCCTGCACTGCAGTGGCTGTGGGTACTAGATCAACTTAAATGGCTAGGAACCTCAGACATGCCTGCTAGTTTTCTTTGGTGTTGACTACTCCAACCTAAGGGCTGAGACTGTTCTCAGCTTCCTCGTGAGAACAGTATAAGAGCTTTATATAGAACTTTCAACGTATTTTTTTGCTTCTTTAGGATTTCTGTCCAAGAAAAGCCTTAATGTGAGAAGAAGATAGAAGGAAGGCAGAGCAAAGGAAGGGGAATCTATCAAGATTTGTTAGTCAGAAAAACTCCAAAGCACTAAATGTATCCAAGAACACGCTTGATTAGGAAAAAAATAGTTGAATTGTTTTATTACATATAATTACAACAGTAATCAAGATAAACTACCTTCAATTTGTCTTCCTAACTAGGTTCAGTGTAGTTTGAACAAATGATGTTGAACAAATGATTGTTGATGACAGTTCTCTTAAGTTCATGAAGCAAATTAAATGCAATTTAGTGGATTTCTGGCGGAGTTTTCAGGCTGCGTTTCTGGGCCATCTTTCACCTCTCCTGCAGGGGTCAGCAGTTTGAGTCCCTGAGTTTTTCCACTGTTTTTTAACTGTGGGACTGCTTAGAAGCAAAACAGCACCCAGTGTGAATAAAGCTGGTAGAACTGTGCCCACTGTCAGCATTAAAGTAGTGCTGGATCAGCCAGTATTAACTGATAATTGTATAGAGCAACTAGCTAGTGAAGTACCTGCTAGGCTGCCTTGGGATGGAAAATCATCTGTCTTCATTTCACTTTCCAGATTCAAAACAAAATGAGCTTTTCTTGCTGGAATCAAAAGGACAAACTCTTCTCCTTCCCTGGGTTTCTACTTTTCAGGCAGAAATTTGGCAGCATCATTTTGCAGGATGATGAACGTGGGAGGAGGGATTCAGGAACACAGTGCTGGAGGTGCAGTGTCAGAGAAGCCCTTGCAGCAGTGATATTCCCATGGCTGTGGTCAATATGTGGAGTAAGCATGAGGACACCCTGGATCCTGAGCCTAGAGAACAGAGATGAGAGAGGATTGAGTTATCCACACAAACAGCACATGTCCCCAGCAGCTGGGGCAGGACAGTTGCTTTTGGGTTTGGATACCCCAAGGGTCTGTGTGCGTGTGATATTGGCCAGACCCTGCACCTTCAGGCACTGCTCTGCATCCTGTCTACAAAAATCACCTTGTACCACAGTCTTGTATCACAGTCAGGAACACTTGTATCACAGTCAGGAGAACTGGGTCTGCTCTTATTTTTGCTAGTTCAGAAGTAAACCTGAGTCAGTAAAGGTATGAGTGCAGCTCTGTTGGGATACAGGACTACAGACTTTAGGGCTTTCACTATTCAAAAGCAGTATGTGCAGTTAAAATATGGAACCCTTAAATCCTTGCTTTGTGAAAAACAGTACAGTGCATTGACACTGATGGGTTTACTCCAACTTTTTTGCAGAGTGGATGAGAGCTGCTGTGCACTCAAAGTGTGATGAGGCACCGCAAGCTATACCTTGCAATGCTGGCAGGATCTGAAGGCAGGATGCTGCAAAACAGCTGCTGTCAGGCCCTGTGCAGATGCAGTGCTACCTGACATGCTGTGTCTAGCTGGGGTTTCTTGCGGATAGCAGCATGCCACTACTGAATGTAGCTAGGAAAAAGGCAGATCAGCTGCTGCTTGCTGGTGAAGACTTTTGCCTCCATGTTGGCCCCTAAGCCTTTCCCAGTTCCCAACATGCAAACCTTACCAGGTTGAGGTTGCAGATTGATGTATCCACCAGGTGGGGGTCTTGGTGTCTCTGGCATGTCTACTGGTCCTTTCTTGGTGATCTCTCTGCTGGAGGTGATGGAAGAGGGGCCGAGAGATGCTGGAGGAACACCAGTCTTGCAAATGATTGCTGTAGTCTTGCTCGTTGAGGAGCTGATACTTTGGGTGGAGGCAGTGATGTTGGGAAGTGGGGTGGTGGGCTTGTGGGTGAGGGGATTCATTTCTGTGGCTGTGGTGGCAGCAGGCACAGAGGTGGGCTTTGGGACAAGGGCACAGGGGGAGCTTGGGGTGGTGGTGTTACAGGGGGCAGGAGCTGGGCCGGTGGTACCTCCCAGTGCTGGGGACACCAGTGGAGTCCCAGTGCTGCGGATGGTGCCTGTGGGATTGGGAACATCAGTGCTGGTTGTGGCACCGTGTGGGACAGAGCTGGGAGAGGTGGCCCTGGGGCTGACAGCAGTGAGGATGGTGGTGAGGAGGGTGGTAGCAGGGGGCTTGGAGGTGGTGGGCTGGTGGATGAAGCATGGGGTGATGGAGCTAGGGGCTGGGGTGGAGGTGATGGAGGTGACAGCAGTGCTGGGCTGTGCAGTGTATGGGAAGGTTGGGCTTGCAGCGTTTAGGGTGGGGGCCTCGGGGCTGGTGTTTGGATTAGTGGGGTGGCTGCTGGTGGCTATAGGGGTGGGGGCAGCGGTGAGGGGGTGAGGGGTGGTTTTGGGGGGAGGCTCCTGCATCCCCCCTTGCAGGCCAATTCCCAGGATTTGGTCCAGTTCCTGTTGGGACTGTTTCTTGACCCAGCACATCACAGCAGTCTGATTCTCAGCTCCCTTCAGTTGTTGGATGTTTGCCCCCAGCAAATTTTTGACATCCAGAACGCTGAGTTTCTGCAATGCACGTATGACAGCTTTGGTCAGGCTCATAGCTGGCGCTGCCTGAAAATGCTTTTCTAAAGGGAATGCAGAGCTAGTAATAACTTATGAAAGAAAATTTTAAAAGGTTAGAAGAAGAGATTTGGTGATCTGATGGCACTGAAGCCTTGAGCCCACGGCTCAGCCCTCAACTTAGAATGGCATGGGTTGCAAGGGACCACAGAGATGATCTAGCTCCAACACCCCTGCAGAATAACACCAGCACAGCAGGAACATACCTGCAGTTCATTGGGATTTAGGGCAAGAAAGGTGTCAATGTCCATGTCGATGCCATTTTCAGCCAAGTCTTTCAGGTCTTCTGCTGGAGCTCCACCTTGAAGAAAGCACCCAGGGCACCTGAACTCATGCAAACACTTGCAACACTGAGAGGAGGGCTTTGTGACTGTTGGATGGTTCTTGAATATGGCCAGCCTTCCAGCCAAGGAAGCCATCTCTACAGAAAGTGAAGGCTGAAGCACCTACCCAGGTATGGCCGCATCTGGAGGTAATACAACTTGGTACCAGCCTGGCTGGCAAAGGCCTGCTGGGCTTTGCTGTAGAATTGGTCCTTTTTGTTTTGAGAGCAGGAGGAAATGTCCAGTTCTCCAGCGCTCCTGAGGAAAGGGAGGTTTGGAGGTCAGAGCAGGGTCTGCCACCCAAAGCCCTTCCAATGGCCAAGGGGATGTGTGATTTATCCCCCACCCATGTCACTCATGGCTCAGAGAGGGACACGACCATTGCAGAGCCAAGTGGACCTGCTCTCTTCCCATGACCCCAGGCATGTTGCAGGATGGATGAGCATCCCTATAGAGTGCTTTACCCAATTGCTTCCGGAAGTATTTTCTCAATCTGTTCCTCGTTCAGATCGCACAGGAAAATCCCACCAATTTGTTGAAGCAAGGGCCCTGTTAGGTTGCCCCCCAACTCCAGGAACCTTGCGATCAGCTGCTGCTTCTGGAAAACACAGTTCATGCATTGTGTGCTTAGAGAGGAGGAAAATGTATTTGGCAGAAACGCACTACAAAACCCCTGTGAGCTCCAGGAGGAGGGGGGGTGAGCTCCCACAGGAGCTGGGCATGGACACAAGCTTAGAGCAGCCCTAGCTTGGGCTCTCCTGCATCTGTCCCTGTGCCCCTCGGGTACCTGGGCACTGCTCCATTTGCCATCTGAGGGGTTGAGCAGGGCGCAGAGTGTGTCCGCTGAGGTCACCTGCCAATGGCTGAGCTCCTGCACCGTGTAGAGGCGGGACAGCGGCCCCAGCCTTCGGAGCTGGGCATCTGGCATCCCCGTGGGGTACACCTGCACTCAGCAAAGAGGGGTGGGGAAGGCAGGGATGCTCATGATGTCTATAAAATAAGAATTGGCTTCCACGTCCCAAGTAGTTGCACTGCTGCTCGTGTCCTAGTTCACCCCTTACCTCCTGTAGCCTTTTTTTCAGCACCCAGAGATACTCGGTGGTGAGTGGCTGCTCCAGCACACGCTCTAGGTCTGTTTGCAGAACGTTGTCACTCAGGCAGAGGTAGAACTGCTCGGGGCTGTCATAATCGAAGAGCAGGATGCTCTCAGAGAGCACACGGGCGGTGATGGGCTCCTGCTTGCAGCCTGCAGCAGGCGGGGAGGGTGCATCTGGGGCTGGCATCTCTTGGTCTGCGCTCCGCTTCGGCCGGCTGTGTGACACTGCTGCCATGGCTGTCAGCAGGGTCAGGGACTGCTCCCGCTGCTCCCATCCCTGGGTGCTGTAGGTGGCTGCGATGCTCCTGGCAAATGCCTCCCGTGCCGCCTGTCAGGGAGGGCAGAGGAATCTGGGGTTCTCAGGATGCTGGGTCCCATGTCTGTGGGCTGGCCCGACATATGGGCCATTTAGGGTTGGCTCACCTTATCCACCAAGCTCAGCGTGGTCTGGTTCAAAGCCAGTGCAAGTGGCCCCAAACGTTGCAGAGTCTCCAAATCCCAGCCTGAAGGATGTCTGCAAAAAGCACAGCTCAGCATCCTGAAGGGAACACCTCCCCTCCTGCCCGCCACTGGGTTCCTTACCCATATGCTGTACTGCCCCTGAGGAGCACGGCATTGACAGCATCCCGCTGGGTACCCATCAGCATGGGGCAGAGCTTCAGGTGCTCCAGGATGCTGGGGTGCAAAGCAGTGATGGTGCCTGGCTCCATGGTGCACACCAGCACCCCGAGGCTGTGACAAAGGAGATGGATGACAAGGAGATGGGTGACAAAGGAAGCATGGAGAATGCAGGCACGAATGTGCCCTAGGGCAGTGGCAATGCCCTGAACTTAGAGTAAGACAGAAGCCAGTGGAGCCCAGATTTGGAGTCCAGAATCTCCCATTGTATCTGTGCCAGCCCCATAAAAAGAGAATTTTTCTTTTGTTTGTGCTACAACAAAAGAGGATAAGGCTGAAACCCAACCTGGCACCAGAACTGGCTGCACCAGGTTCTAAATCTTCCTCGGCCCAGTGCCAGTCACAGAGGTCATGATGCACGTGGGAAGAAACACAACCCCCAAAGCAAATAACATCTCTGCACCCTGTGCTGGGGTTGACACTCACTCAGCATATGGCTCCGTGGCAGTGAGGACGGCACCGAAGAGGAAAGTGGCCTGGGGGGAATTATGGAATCGTAGAATCATTCAGGTTGGAAAAGACCTCCTGCATCCCAAGCCCAAACACAACTATCCCGCCATGCCCACCAACCCACATCCCTCAGCGCCACTTCTCCATGTTCTGGAGCATCTCCAGGGATGGTGACCCCACCACTTCCCTGGGCAGCAGTGCCAGTGCCCAACTGTTCTTTCAGAGATTAAATTGTCCTTGACATGCAGTGGAGGAGAGCAGGTGGACATCAGCCCCAAACTGCTTAAAGCCCTGTTGGTCTGGAGCCATTTATCAATGCTCAGTGACTCACCAGTGCTGCCTGCATGAGGGCAATGGGAAATCCTGCAACAAAACGAAATGGTGTTGTGAAAAGTTCAGCAGTGTGCATACAGGGGCTGTGCTGGAGCAGCTCCAGCTTTAAGCCTGGGGAAGTTTTCTTTGTCAGTTGAATGACGTTTGGTAAATGCTGGTGAATGCTGTGTGAAGAGAACGGAGTCCTTAACCACCCTGCAGCCCAACCTCAACACCGTGGGGATGAGCTTAGAGGGAAAGGAGCGATGCCCCAGAGCTGCGAGAAGTGCGTGTGCCCATTCCCAGCACAGTGCCAGCTGTAAGCTGAGAGCAGGTCTGGGGGCAGAGGGACTCACGGAGGGCAGGGGCTGCCCACACCATGCTGCCTGTGCTGGGAGTCCTGGTGCTGGGTGCCTCCGTGCGCTGCTGGAGCTGAGCCTGGTGCTGCCCACGCAGGGTGCTGAGTCCTGCAGAGCAGAGGACAGGCTTCACTCCATGCCCATTGATAACGTGGGCTCTGTGATGAGTTCTCTCACACTGGGACCCCTCAGACGCACACCAATAGAATGGTGAGCAGTTCCACCAGGGGTGCACCCCCTGCACCCCAACCCCTCCACTATAAACCTCCCTAGAAAATAAATCCTTGCTCCAGAACCCAGACCAGCACCATGCAGAACAGTTGGGGTCATTGCAAATCATTTCCACACTAAGTCCCATCCCGTTCCACCATCCCACCCAGCCTCTGGCCAGGGCTTTGTCACCTACCTGCACCTGCAGCCGCCTGCAGCCAGAGATGAGCAGAGGGAGCGGAGCAGCACGGCCCTTATCTGTGTGGGGTGGGGATGGGGCTGCAGGATGGGGTGTGACGAAAGCAGTTTCTCAACTGTGTTTTGTAAAGTCTCTCTCTCTCTCTCTCTCTCTCTTTTTTTTAATGTAAAGGGTCACTTTGAACTTGGAGGCCAGGGAATGGCAGCTGCTGGCTGCAGCTCCTCGTGGAGACAAAGGGCCCCCCAGCCAGTGAGAGTCCTTTGAGTTACCTGGGAATGCATCTCATGGGTAGCCTGTTTCCTTCCTTATGGTTTTGTGAGTGCCTGTTGTGATGCCATCCAGCAGATACAGGCAGAAAAAGGTTTTAAAAATAAGGAAATGAGGCCAAGGGGATGCGGCACAAATCCAGAGGGTGATGACGATGCTGGGGACCCAATGCGTGTTGTGTACCTTGTGCTGAGCCCTGGCAGGAGAGAGCTGGGGGATAGCAATGTGGGGGCTCTGCCACTCCCTTGTCCTTGTTTTGGGGTGCCACTGAGGGGTGGGAACCACGGGTACCCTACTCAGAGCTCACACCCGGCCCCAAAACTGCCTTAGGGCCCATCACAGGAAGTGGTCCCTGGTTTTTACTGGGGGTCCTTTGCATGTTGGTGGCAGTGAGATGGGGATGCTGCATGCTACCCAGCTGTGGGGATGCTCCTGGGCAGCTGCGGTGTAACCCTAAAACCTCACGGCCTGCAGGATGCACACAAACTTTGTTCTTTGTTTTTCCATCCATGCCAACCTCAGCAATGGTGTTAAAGTGTCATTAAGAAATGGTGCTTGTCCCTACAGCCACAGTGCAGGGCTGCACTGCTCCCACCCATCCTCATCAGAGATCTCTGAACTCTGCAGGAATTTGGAGGAACTTTTCCTCCACCTCTGTTGTTTTGGAACAGTCCCAGCTGCTGTCACTGTCACTGCCCTCTGGCTGACATCAAGGTATGGCTTTGGTGCAGTGCTGTCAGGGGAGGAGAGAGGCTGAGCCCCCCCAGGCAAGCACACAGAGGGGATGGAGGGTGACATCTGAAGCCCCAACCCTCCCCCACCCCATGGCCTCAGGGACTTGGGAGCTCAAACCAATGCCAAGGTCAAGGGAAGTATGAACGGGGTGGAATTGGGATAATGGGGATGGAAAATGTCCCCAGGGCAGAACTTCGTAAGAGAGGGCCACGAACCCTATGGGGACACAGCATGGGGCAGGTGAGAGGTGACCGAGGGTTGGGCTGTGGCATCTGCCCCAACTGCCCCACAGACCTTTGCTCCCAGCACGGGGTCACCGATCGGGACGGCTGTGGGGCGGATGACCCTGCTGGTTTCAGTTGTGAGGTTTCAGCTGGGTAAGGATGAGAGTGTGCTGATGACACAACAGGTTGGGTTGGCCGAGTTGGAGTGTGGGGCTGTCCTGCTGGGCCGGTCTGGGTTCATTCCTACCAGCCCCCACATGTGGCACTGCATTGGCCCCACACTGACTGGGGGTGGTCTGGTACAGCACTGAGTGAAGGAAGAAAATCACAGGGGAAGAGCATCAGGAGGAGATGGTTTACTATGGCAATGCCCACAAATACACAATAAATAAGGGCTGTTACCAGGGGTACAGAAGACCACGAAACACACAAATACCCAAACAACCCCCCTAAGCTTCACGTGCACAAAGTGGATCCACACAAAACGCAGCGAACGCTGCGTGGAGGTGATGTGGGCAGCGCTGCCCACTGGGCAATAGCTTTAGGGTTGGCTCCTGCAATATCACTCAAAGTGCAACACAGCACAGGATTGTGGGACGCAGTGCTCCAGCTATGACCATCCCCACGGCACAGTGTCCACACGCTGCCATTGCAGTTGAGGGCACAGTGTCCCCAATGTGTAGCTACAGCCGCCACTGGCATGGGAATGTTCCTGCACAGATGGGCGCATCCCAGCTCTGATGCAGCAAATGTCACCCGTAACCTTTCGGCCCTCCTGGGCACATCCCTGACATTAATTCTTTGGCAAACATTCAGTGCTGTTAACTTACAGCTTCGGGAGTGCCTGCGGCTGCCGCCTGCTCTCCTCGGGCACACCTGGAGGTGGGGATGGGCCCTGGTGGGGAGGAGCCAGCCCTGCTGATCCCCAGAGCCCCCACCCCCCCGTCTGTCCTCTGATCCTTCTCAGCAGGAGCTGCCTCCACACCCAGGAAAAAAGGGGATGCTAGTAGAAAGGAGAATCTATTACAAAAAGCATGGGGATGCTGGCTGCTTTAATTCAAGGTAAGTACTAAAAATACGTGCATCTCTGGGGACCATCGGAACTGCTAAAAGATGAGATTCGTTCCATAGAAATCTGAAAAAAATCTCTTCATATCAATTTGCTCATCTTCAACGAACCTTTAAAAACACGTAGGTGGGTGGCGAGGCCATGCTGCAGTCCCAGCTCACGGGCAGTAAGCAAGGAGGGAACATCCCACGTCCTGCACTGAGGAGTGGGATGGAGCACTGGACATGGAGCCCACGGGGGGCACACTGAGCACCCGAGCGCTGTGGGACTGTGGGTGCATCCAGCACACTCACGGCACAGCCACGCTGCCCCGGCGCAGGGATGCAAAGCTCCAGGGTCACTGTAAGCTGGTGCATGGCACACTGACTGCTGCTGTGGCACACAATTAGGAAAGGGGCATCCGGTGGCCAGGTAGGTGATGGGCACGGTAAAAAAAGAAACCGATCCTAATTGCTGCTAAAATCTGCCTAATCCCAGACCCAGAGGTGAGGGAAACCACAACCTATGGAAAGTGTGGATGTGGAGTTGGTGCTGGGCTCTGGGGGTAAGCTGCCAGAACTCATCAGACAACTATGGAGCAAAGGGTTGGGAACGTGTGGAAACGGCCGGTGCTCACTCCAGAGCCCACTCAGCCAACCACTGCTTGCACTGCACACGCTGCTCCTCCGGCTCCAGGCTCTTGGCTTTGCTCAGTGCCTCTTCTTCTTTGTCCCCAGGCACGGCTTGCTGGCTTTGCCCCACTTCCCCCTTCTGCACTGCCTTGTCCTTCAGCTCCTGGATGGTCTCATCCAGGCGGCGCACAACGCGCTGCGGCACCCAGTTGCCATCCATGGCTGTGACAAAGGGGTCAGGTGTGCAGACCTCGATGAGCTCCTTGCTGGTGGGGATGCGCAGGTAGTAGGCGTGCAGCATCATGCGGTATGGACCACTGTCCTTCTTGTGGCTGTACGTAAAGTCCCCCACGATGGGGTGGCTGATGGCACTGCAGTGAACCCGGAGCTGATGCGTGCGCCCTGGGGGGGGGGGGAGCAGGAACTGAGGCTACAGGTTGTCACCAAATCCCCCCGTGGCACCCCCCAGGATGGTCCCTCTAATTGGTGCCTCTCCAATTGGAGAACTGAAGTCCCTGAAGTCCAGTCAGCCCCTCCTGGGCTGCTTTGCACCACCAATACCCAGGGCTGCAAGCACAGATCCCCCCCTGAGCTATGGACACATGCACCACGTGAGCCCCCCAGAGCCCCACCTGTCAGCGGCTGCAGCAGCACTTTGGTCACAGGATCTCCGCTGTAAGAGCCGTGCTCGAGCACAATCAGCTCTGACTGGCACGGCTTGGGGTTTTCACAGCCTGCAACAAGATCCAGGGGTCAGCCCTGCCCAGCTCCCCGGGCTCAGGCAGGGTGTGCGTGCTGCTCACCCTCCGTCCCCTCAATGCACATCATGTGGGTCATGCCCTCCGCCGTGTTCTTGCCGATGGCATAGCGGATCGTCATGCGGCTCTGCTCAACGTGGCCCCTCACCTACAGGAGACAAAACTGGATTGCAGGGCGAGCCCAGACCCGCTCCCTTCCACCCCCCAGCTCGTACGGGTAGCGCTGAGCTCACCAGGGCCAGGTAGGCTTTGGTCACCAGGCGGTCCTTGAAGCACTTGTAGGCGCTTCCTGCCGCCGCTTTGTTGAGTGCGACGCAGAGGGCCCCGCTGGTGGAGAAGTCGAGCTGGTGGCAGAACCTGAAGCAGAGGGACGTGGGGGAGCACCGCGGCCGCTCGGCCACCGATGCTCGGCCAGGAGCGCGGCTGGGGGCTCACCTGAAGCCGTAGTATGTGTCGGGATCTGCCAGCTCGGGGAAGCGGTGCTTCAACTGGCTCTGCAGGGTCAGCGTCTCGTACCACATCTTGCTGTCGATGCGGATGTCCCAGTGCTTGTTGACCACGATGAAGTCAGGGCTCTGGTACAGGATGCAGAGGTTGTCGATGGTGCCCGGCTCCATGGCGAGCGCCCTGCGGGGACAGCGGCGGGGCTGGGGCCGGGCGGGCCGGGGCCGACCGCGCATCGCGGCCCCGCATCGCTCGCTCCCGCGGTCCCGCGCGGAGCCCCGCGCCCCGGCCCCGCTCCCGGCCCACCTGCGGCGCGGCCCCGGCCCCGCCGGGCGGAGCGGAGCGGAGCGGCCGCAACGCGTCACCTCGGCGCCAGCCGCGGATCGCCACGCAGCCAATCAGCGCGTCCACCGCTCGCTGACCTTCTCCTCGTATCCAATCAGCGCGCACGCAGCTTGCTGTGCCACGCCCCGCAGCCAATCGGCGTTGGACCTTCCGATCGGCGCGGCGGGCGGAAGCTCGGGTTCGCGGGGTGGCTCCGGTGCGCGGCGCGGTTCATGGAGAGCCACGGGGACGAGGATGACTTCGACGAGCGGTTCGCCGACGAGCTGGAGGTGCTGGCCGAGCTGGAAGGTGCGCGGGGGGGCCAGGCCTGTTCGGCTTTGCTGGCACCGGGTGGGCGCAGCCGGGGTCTGGGATCGTGCGCTGCTGCCGCGGGGGGCACGGGGAAGGGCCGGGAGCTGTGCCGGGAGCTGTGCCGGGAGCTGTGCCGAGCGGCTCGGAGAGGAGGCGGCTCGGGGATCCCACCCGTGGCTGTAAGTGTGGAAGCGGACTGTTCGGTGGTGGGAGCGGAAGCGCCGGGCACGAACCGGAGTGCAGGAGGTCCCATCGGGCAACAGTGCTGCGCTGTGCGGGTGGGGAAGCACAGGGACTCAGCGAGGCTGTGGGCTCTCCTCCTTTGAAGATCTAACCCTAACCCTAACCCCACCTGGACACGGTCCCGGCCCCGTGCTCTGGATGTCCCTGCTGCAGTGGGGTGGCACTGAAGGTACCCGGAGGTCCCTTCCCACCTCTACCTCCCTGCACTCCCTTCCAGATTACCCATCCTCTCCCGGCCCCAAAGTCTCCAAGTTCCGCAGCAGGAAGCAGCCGCAGGATGATGCTGGCCTGGCTGTGGGGCCCAACGCCAGGAAGAGGAGCCAGGAATGTGCCCTGCATGCATCCCCGCTGCCCTCGCTGCCTGCAGAGTCCCCCGTGGCCCTCAGTAAGGTTTTGCTGCATTGGTGATGTGAGCGTTCTGTGGCTCCCTGCTGTATCCCTGCCTGTTCTGGGCTTTGCTCTGTGCCGTGTCTCTCATCTTTCTCCCACCTCTGCGTCTTGCGCAGCTCCAAAGCCAAAAAGGCAGCGTATGGAAGCTGTGAAGAAGCTGAACTTTGGTGGGGATGGTGAGCTGGACACAGATGTCCTCCAGGATGCTGTCATGCTTGTGCCTGGCTCAGCGTCACCCCGTGGTCCCCATGCTGCCAGGTTGGCTGTGGCTCTTTGTGTCACTGAGCTTTACATCTACCCACTGATGCTGTGGGATCTCCATGGATGGGGTTTGATTGCTCCTTCTCTCACCCTCTGCTGAAATAGCCTGGCATTTCCCAGCCCAGAGCTGGAGGTGAGCGGCCTGGGGCCCCTGCAGAGCTCACCACCCACCGAGAACCCAAAGCGTGTTCTCAAGCGCCCACCTGTCCTGGGGGACTACATCAATGTGACATCCAGTGAGGGCACCAGGGTCTTCATGGCAGTGAAGGACGATCCCTCCCAGATAGGGATGGAGGTAAGGGGACCTCCGTCCAGTTCAGGAGCTCTGATGGTACATGGAACATGTGCTGAGCATCAGCGCGTCCTCTGTTCCTCACAGCTCTGTGATTCTGTGGCCTGGAACCGGCCACTCCACCTGCTGGGGGTCCCCTTCTCCTACCTGAAGGAACAAGTGTATGAAGAGGTACCACTCCTTCCTGACAGCCCCTGGCCCCACTCACCCATCATCACGGGTTGGTGGGGCGTTCTTCAACCCTCTCACCCTGTTTGTGCCCCAGCATCGGAGGAGAGCTGTGGAAGCATCACAGCAGTTGACGGAGATAATAAACAGGTGAGGTCTGGGCAGCTCCTGTCCTCACCATACTCTCAGTTGTGAGATGCTGGATGTGGGGTCCATATCTGCTTGCAGCATTCTTAGCCTGGGAGACATGGGCCGAGCTCCCAGCTGTCTTCTTCTGCTACATGGCTTGTGTTCACCCCTTTTAGCTCCTTGGAGACCGGTGATGAGGCCACAGTGCAGCCTGGGGACATGATTGAGGAGGAGCCTACTCCCCATTGCCTCTGGGTGGACAAGTTTGCTCCCCGGCGCTACATAGAGCTGCTCAGTGATGATGTGAGCTGCCAGGGTCAGCGGGATTTGGATGTTTGCTTTATTCCTTAATGCTGTGTGCGGTTGGGTTGGGCTTGCCATTTCATCTGGCCCTTAGCTGGATGTTTGTGAGGTTCATTGGTGATGGCTCTTATTCTCATTTGCTGCTCAGTACACAAACCGCTGCCTGCTGAAGTGGCTGAAGCTCTGGGACACAGTGGTGTTCGGTAAGGAGAAGCCCATGAAGAAGGCAAAGCCTGGTGCTGAGGCTCACCCCCCGTTCAAGCAGCCCAAGGAGCTGCAGAACAAGTGGAAAACAAAGGAACAGCTCACAGAGGAGATCCTGGAGGCTGAGCTGGACCAGCACAAGAGACCCAAGTACAAGGTGAGTGGGGCAGGGCACAGAGCACATCCACGTAGTTTTCCCCAGACCCCAGCACTGGAGAGGAGCAGTGTCTGTCCTTTCTCTTCCAGTACAGATCCAGGAGAAATCTGCTTCCATGTCTCTCATTTAAAAATATGCTGTGTTTTATTATTGTTTTTTGTTTAATCTTTTGTTTCAGTTGAGTAATATGTTAACCATGTGTAGCAGAAATGCTAAACCATAGCCTGAAACAGTGATTGAGCACCTGGTGGGAAGGCAGGGCCAACCCAGGAGAGCTCAGGTGCATGCAATATACCTGATTGACTGGAAGGAGTGGAGCCAGGATCCACCCCCTTCCAAGACCTCATTTAAGGGTTGGCAGTGGAGGTGAGGGTATCTCTTGCTGGAGGTTCCTTCCTCCCTGAGGCCTTTCAAAGGGAAGCAGCTCTTTTCCTTCATTTTTGTATCTGTGGCTTCTGTATTTGGCCTTGTTCTCATCTGCTGTAGCTGAAGACTTTGCTACCCTGCTGTTATCATCCCATTATGGCATCACTCCAGGGGAGGGGAATAGGGCTAGCCATATTAGATGGGCTGGAAGAGGAAAGAAGCCCCAGCCTGTCGGAGGTTGGACTTGACTTTATTCACTATGGACAAATGCAGTATGGCTTTGGGCAAGTGC
This sequence comes from Perdix hodgsoniae, assembly GCA_035772895.1. NCBI lineage: Eukaryota > Metazoa > Chordata > Aves > Galliformes > Phasianidae > Perdix > Perdix hodgsoniae. Next base: position 8,139,277 of record JAPSGF010000014.1, on the reverse strand, counting down.
TTCTGCATCCAGAAGAGAGCAGGAATGCTGAAAGGGCGAAAGCAGCAGAGATAACACACAGACCATTTTACAGCTTTGCTGCATTTGGTGAAAGATTATTAAAAAAAGAAAAAAAAAAAAAAGGGAAGCAAAAATAGATACTAGGAGGTCTTGTGGGAGTATAATTCTTCAGGGGGTTTTGTGCACCTTTTTCTGTTGTCCTATAAATTCACACATATGCATGAGTGATGCCAGCTGGGACAGCTGTCACCTCTGGGAGCTCCTGCTCTATTTTCCTTCCCATGGTGACCTTCTGGTGTCTCTACAAACACAACTAGGACTAAAGGCACAGCTGTCCTGGTGTTGTGGTTGCTCCATGCCTTCCCCATGTCCCCTCTCCCTGCAGGTGGCCCTGCTGTGTGGCCCACCTGGCCTGGGGAAGACAACGCTGGCACACGTCATTGCACAGCATGCAGGGTATAACGTGGTGGAGATGAATGCCAGGTGAGCACCAGCACCACCCTGTGAGGGTGGTCGCACTGGGGTGGCACTGAGCTGAGTTGTTGTCCCACAGCGATGACCGCAGCCCGGAGACCTTCAAGACACGCATTGAAGCTGCCACCCAGATGAAGTCGGTGCTGGGTGCTGAGGAGAAACCCAACTGCCTGATCATCGACGAGATCGATGGCGCGCCCACTGTGAGGCCTCACCTGGGCTTATGTCTTTGAATCACAGAGTGGTTGGGTAGGAAGGGACCCCAAAGCCCCCCAGCCTCACCCCTGCCATGGGCTGAGTGCCCCCCACCAGCTCAGGTTGTCCTGGGTCTATCTGTGGCCTGGGGCAATCACAGCTCTGGGCAGCCTGTGCCTCCTCTCTGTTGATGCAGCCAGGATAACTGTTGGCCCAGGCTCCTAGTTGGCTTCTCACCCACTGAACTCCCACGTCCTACCCTGCAGGGCTGTTCCCTATGAGTTCTTTTCCTGGGATTGCCCTGACCTAAGTACAGCACCCTGTGCTTGGCTGTGTCGAACTTCGTTAGGTTCACATGGGCCCACTTCTCAAGCTTACATCTGGCCACCATTTGCTTAATTATTATTCTAAACAGCAAGCACTCACTTCTTCTGTCCCTACGTTTTTCCCAAGGCCTCCATCACTGTGCTGCTGAACATCATCAACAGCAAGGAGCCTGAGGGTGAGGTGGCTGCAGGCGGAGGACGACGGAGAAGGCGAGAGGGCAGCCTGCTGCTGCGGCCTGTTATCTGCATCTGCAATGACCAGTGGGTGTCAGGAGAGAAGCTGGGACACCTGCTCTAAGGGTGGCTCTGGTACCATAGAATCGTAGAATGGTTGGCTTGGAAGGAATCTTAAAGATCATAGAAACTTAGGGTGATTGGGTTGGAAGGGAGCTTGTTAGAACCATGGAATGGTTGGATTGAAAGAGACCTTATAGGTCATAAAATCATAGAACCATAGCATGGTTGGGTTGGAAGGGACCTCGCAGCCCCCCCAGCCCCAACCCTCTGCCGTAGGCTGGCTGCCCTCCCCTTTTCCCCCACCACCTCCAACTTCAGCTCAGGCTGCCCAGGGCCCATCCATGGCCTCAGGTGCCTCCAGGGATGGGGCACTCACAGCTCTGGGCAGCAGTGCCAGCCCCTCACCACCCTCTGTCCCTGTGCCAGGTATGTCCCTGCACTACGACCACTGCGGCAGCAGGCATTCCTGCTCAGCTTCCCCCGGACAGCCCCGTCCCGGCTGGCCCAGCGCCTTGGGGAGGTATGGATTAGCCCCAGCACTGCTCCCTGCATGGCTGCGTGGCCAGGAGCGGTGCTCAGTTCCCTTCTCCTACAGATTGCCCAGCAGCAGGGCATGAGGGCGGACGTGGGAGCGCTGCTGGCACTGTGTGAGAAGACAGAGAATGATATCCGCTCATGCATCAACACCCTGCAGGTATGTGTAGTGCCAGGGGCTGGGGAGGCAGCACAAGTCTTATGGGGAGTGGCTGAAGGAACTGGGATGGTTCAGTCTGGAGAAGAGAAGGTTCAGAGGAGGCCTTATGGCTCTCTGTGACACCCCAAAAGGAGGTTGTGGCAAGGGGCGGTTGGCCTCTTCTCTTAGGTAGCAGCAATAGGACAAGAGGGAATGGCTTTATGTAGTGCCAGGGGAGATTCAGGTTGGATACTGGGCAACATTTCTTCTCTGAAAGAGCGACTGGGCACTGGCAGTGCTGCCCAGAGAAAGGGTGGGATCACCATCCCTGGAGGTGTTCCACAACTGTGGGAAATGTGGCACAGAGGGACGTGATCAGTGAGTGTAGTGGGTTGGGTTGGTGTTGGACTGGAGGATCTTAGGGGTCTTCCTCAACCTCAGTGATTCATGCTTGTATTGTTTGTTTGTGTCTTGTGTTGCAGTTCCTGCACGGCCGAGGCCAGAAGGAGTTGGATGTGCGAATAGTGCAGACAATGAGGATCGGCCTGAAGGACCAGAACAAGGGACTCTTCTCCATCTGGCAGGAGATATTTCAGCTCCCACGAGTTCAGAGGTAAGAGGGGGATTTGTTGTCTGGCACATGCTGCACTGTGGGGCTCTTTATTCAGAAGCTGCAGTGGAGAAGCCTGAAACATCCTGGAGACCAGGTTCTGTCTCAGCAGATTTGTGTGTTCCAGATGCACCCAATAATTGGCACAGGCTGCCCAGGGGAGTGGTGGGGCCACCATCTCTGGAGGTGCTCAAGAACTGTGGAGCTGTGGCACTGAGGGACATGAGAGTTGGTGGGGATGATTTGGTGGTTGGACTTAGTAATCTTAGAGGGCTTTTTCAACTTTAATGGGCAGCGGCCCCATACCAGCCCAGGGCTGCATCCAGCCTGGCACAGGACACCCCTAGGGATGGGGCAGTCACAGCTATGAGCAGTCTGTGCTCACCCTGTCCCTCCTGCTCTCTGCAGGCACCACATAGGAATGGATCCCTCGCTGCCCAACCATCTGCTGGCAGATGAGGATGAATTGTCACACCTTGGTGTGAGGACTGCCCTCACTGCCTCTTCTCACCGCTTCCACCGTGTCCTGCACCTCGCCAGCTCCTCGGGGGAGCAGGAGAAGCTTGCCCAGGTTGGAAAGCTGGGCCTCTGAGTTGTTGCCTTTGCTGACTGGGGATGGGATACAAGGTGCTGGGGCTGAGTTCAGTGGGATTCTCAAAATCCCAGTGACTTCGATCCCACTACCTGGCCACTTGCAGGGTCTCTATGAGAATTTCCTGAATATGAAGCTGAGGGACTCCAGTTTTGGCTCGGTGTGCCTAGCCCTGGAATGGCTGTGCTTCTCTGACATGCTGAGTAGGGCTGTGCTGCACAGGCAGAGCTTCCAGCTGATGCGCTACCTGCCCTTCCTGCCCGTGGCATTCCACCTGCTCTTTGCAGCCACCAGCATCCCCCGGCTCTCTTACCCCAGTAGCCATCACGAGGTGAGTACTGGGAACATGCAGTGCTGGTGGTACTTCGTTCCTCCTTGGAATGTGGCTGAGCCTTTTCTTCTCTCCTGTCCCTCTCTGCAGGCCCTGGCCAAACTGAACCACATGCAGAACCTCATGGTGTCCATGGTGTCAGGGATCACACCCAGCGCCCGCAGCCGTGCTGGGCAGCAGTCTCTTGTTCTGGAGGTGCTCTGCCTGCTGCTGGATATCATTGCACCCAAGCTGAGGCCGGTGAGTGTTCCCCTGTGTTCTCTGTTGGTGGCTCCCAGCCTGGGATGTGTCCCTGTTCTGTGCAGCCAAGCAGGGCTGCTGTATGCGGTACTAAATCCCGTATTTGGGGTTAGCATGAAATTGCAGAATTGGAGGGGAGGTGGCACTGGGACCCCCATGCATGGGGTTAGAGGCTTGGTGTGAGTGAGGACTTTGGGGGACCCGTGCTGGGTGCAGTCCCGTGGCTTTGCCCTGTTGTACCTGTACCTCTGTGCACGTCCCCCTTGGGCTGCTGGAGGAGAATCCCCTGCTCTGCACTCTATTAGGTGGCCCAAATAGGAAGCAATACTTTACTTCTCCCTGCTCTGATCTCTGAGGGTATACAGGGAGCTAAACTTTCCTCCTTCCTAATGTGATCCTTGTGGGTATTCCTTGTCTGCTTTTCTTCACTGTCTGAGACAAGAAGCTGTTGTGGGTTATCTTGATGATGGGACACTGCTCAGGATGAGCTGTGCTCTCACCAACCTTCTGCCCTTCCCCTTGCTCCCCCCAGGTGAACACGCAGCTCTACAGCCTGAAGGAGAAGCAGCAGCTGGCAGCACTCATCAGCACTATGCTGGCCTATAACCTCACCTACCACCAGGAGCGCCTGCCTGAGGGCCAGTATGTCTACAAGCTTGACCCGTGAGTCCCAAGGGTTGGGAGAGGGTGTTTGGGCTGAAAATAACATTGATAGTGGATTTGGGGGCTGATTTTTTTTTTTTTTTTTTTATGAAAAAGCCCTGTGCCCCCTGGGTTGGCTCAGAGCTGCTTCTGGTGTGGTGTTTCCCCTGGGTCATTGGCAGGCTGGCGCCAAGGCAGGGCTGTGCTGCTGTTAATCAAGTTGGGAGGAAGGAGACAGCTGTCCTTGGCTCCCAGAAGGGTGGTTGTGAGCTGGCAGTGGAGGGGCTGTGGCTGACAGCAAGAAACCCAGGTGTATCACAGGCCAGGAGCACCTGTGTGCTCAGTTAGCAAGGATGGGGTAGGCAGGGTGCTGTAGGTGCTGGCCCTGCTCCTGCAGGCTGCTGGGTGTTCACAGGCTGGGGGCTGCATGGGGGTAAGAACACAAGTAGCAGTCTTGGGTTTATTTGCTGACTCTGTGTGTTCATAGCATGTCATTGTCCTGATCAGCTCCTTGCTGTGCTGGACCCACAGAGCTGTACACACTCCTGGGTTTTTGGTGACATAGCACAGACCTGACCGGAGCTGGGAGCAATGCTAATGTCTTCCTGCTACAAAGTTAATTACAAAAATTAGCCTCTGTTAAATCAAGCAGCTGTATCTAATTAGAGAGCAGTGCTTTATTTTCTTCCACAGAAACACCCACAGGATTGCTGGGCTGGGGGCATGGCCTCCCTGTGCTGCCTACCCTGCTCTGCTCGGCCCACCCCCTGCTGTGGCAGTGACTACCCCGTGTCCTCATGGCACCCTGAAGTCTCCTCTCAGTGTCTCTTGTTAAGCAGAGCTGTTCTAGCAGCAATGCTTCTCGTTTGCTCTGAGCTGTCTGTCACAAGTGCAAAGCCATCCGATGGCACCGCTCTGCTCAGCGCAGTCTGCAGCTCATGGGAAGGGTTGCGCTGCTGCTGGAGCCTGAGCTGCAGTGCTGTGACTTCTGGCTTTCCCGTGGCAATCTGCTCAGCACAGAGCACTGTGTGACTTCCTGTTCCTGCACTAAAACCGAGCTGAAAAGCACATAATCTCCTCGGGATTGTCATTGAGCTGTGGGGCAGCACAGCTCTGCATGTCCTATGGTGTTTGCTGGGTGCCTTTGCACACTGATGCTTACTGTGCTGACCTGGAGAGGGCAGCAATAGGGAAACTGAGTCATCTCCTCCGTGCTGGGGCAGGGAGAGGACAGGGCTGGAAGTCAGATCTTGCTGTGTTTAAACCCCTCTGCACAGGGATGGAGCAGCAAGTCCCACTGAGCTCAGTCTGCCCTGCTGATTTGTGTGTTTGTGCTCAGTGTTGATTCTTTGTTCACGAGGGACTGATGTTCTCCCCTCTTCCCTGCAGGAATGTGGAGGATGTGTGCAAGTTCCCTGACCTGCCAGCCCGCAAGCAGCTCACCTACCAGGCCAAGCAGCTCATTGCCCATGAGATTGAGATGGAGAAGATGCGGAGGACTGAGGCAGTGCTGCAGGCACGGAACCTCAGTGAGGTGGGGAAGGGAAGGGAGTGGGCTGCTGGAGGGTATAGCACCTGCAGGTCCTGGCCTGGGGTGCAGGTTGGCAGTGGGATCATAAATAGGATTGTTAAGGTTGGAAAAGTCCTCTAAGATCATCAAGTCCAGCCATGGATAAAGTCCTTAGGGCTGTTGAGTGGATCCTCAAAAGCAGCAGAGACCTCAAAAGGAGTCTGGAGGTGGGCACAGCTGGAAGGTGTGTGGGGTTCCACAGTGCCTCTGCCTGTGGATGGCAGCAGAGGTACAGCTGCAGGCTGTGTGCTCTGCACATGGAAATCCAGGATTAACCCCCCTGTCCCTCCCCCTCACCCCACATCTGCCTGGGGTTTGCAGGGCAGCACAGCAGCTAACCCAGAAACAGGACAAAAAGACCATTCCCTGTGAGTTAAATCTCAGAAACCCTCACCTTTCTCAACCAGTGCTGTGACAAGTTGGGAATTTCACTTCCCCTGCCTGTACACATCTTCCCTGGGTTGCCTGGGCTCTGAGCACCTGATGGAGCTGTGGGTGTTCCTGTTCAGAGCAGGCAGTGTGACCAGGTGGCATTTAGAGGTTCTTTCCAACTCAAACCGTGTAGCTCTGCCTGCTCTGCCTGGTGCCAGGGGGTAATTAGTCCCTGGGAGCCCCTTTTGCAGTTTCTCTGGGGACACCCATGGCACAGAACCCTCTCTGGGGGTTTCTTGTTTACATGGTGCCAATGTGCAGTCCCCATGCAGGATGCCCCAGGTGCTGTCTTGGGCTCATCTGGAACTGGACCTGATGACAGATCCTTCCCAGGTCCTTGAGGTACTGCAAACCAGATAGGTGGCAAATTATAGACTCATAGTAGGCTTTTTATCCATAGCACACACAAAAAAGCATTTATCTGTAACAAAACCATGAAATCTTGTGTTTCCTGGGTGGGAATGAGCAGGAATTTGTGTGCAGTAGGATAATAACTCCCCTCCCCCACAACACATACACACAGTTTTGAGGGCTTTTCCCTTTCCTGGGTACCTCCAGAGTCTGTGCTCAGAGCTCTTCTACCTGCAGGGGCCAGCAGAGATGGGGGATGTGGAGATGGGGGCCGGAGGATCAGCAGCACCCCAGAACCATCAGCAGCGCCTGGAGCACATCGTGAGGAGGGCAGTGGTGCAGGACAAGGTGAGGGGCTGTGACACCCCCAGGACACTCCTGCCCCATCTCCTTCCCTACCCATCTGTGCTGTTCCATTGTACTTCCTCTCCATTGCTGTTTTTTTTGTTTGTTTGTTTTTTGTTTTGGTTTTGTTTTGTTTTTTTTCAGTTTCTGTTAATAGAAATGCTATAAAATAGCTGACAGTTGGGCACTCCTTGCAGAGAGAAATTAATTAGTGCTAGTGAGGGTGGAGTGGCCTTTACCCATCAGCAGCTCTGCAGCTGCCCTATGCCTGGAGATACTGGTATCCTGCAGGGAGCTGTGGGCACCTGGTGCAGCCCATGTCTGCAGAGTCAGGAGGAGTTGGGGTGCCTTCAGTGCAGTCCAAAGCACCCAAATCCCTTGGGGTTGCAGATTGCCGTGCTGGAGCCAAGCCCTGTGCCACTGCCCCATGTCCTGGGCTGAACCTGGGGCTCTGCCCATCAGCAAAGCAAACATTGCAATTTGTCTTTTCCTCCTGATTTTTGAATGTTGTTTGCATTTTACCGAAGCCTTCCTGGAGGATTTGCATGCAGGTCCTGCTCTGTGGCTTCCTCCCACCCTGGGATTTTGGATGGATCAATGAGCGAGCACAGGGGGCTGGAGCAGCCCACCGTGGGCAAGCAGAGGCTCCTGCAGCTGCGCTCTGCCTCGCTCATTTCTCTTTGCCTGTTTCTCTGTGTGCTCTGCACCCAGGCTCTGCAGGGCAGCCCTGACTGCTGCTGCTTCTGTTTTTTTACAGCCCGAGACAGACTTCTTTGGGCGGCCAATCTCACGGCAGCAATCGGCTCCAGCCCCAGGTAAGTAGCAGAGGGATGGAGTGGCCCCTTGTACCACCCCCTACCCTGGGATCAGGGAGGGGAGCCCCACATGGCAGGAGGGGCTGTGTAGAGGTGGTGGATGCGGCAGCATGAAGATGCAATGGGAAAGCTCTTTGTCTCCGTGTCCCTCTGCCCTGCAGAAGCTCAGCCCTCGGAGCGCGATGCCATCGAGAGCCAAATGGGCAAAGCTGTGGGGCGCAGTGATGTGTGGTTCCGCTTCAACGAGGGGGTGTCCAACGCAGTGCGGAGGAACCTCTACATCAGGGACCTGCTGTAGCAGCCAGGGGGTGACAGAGGGAATGGACTTCTCCTATGGGATGAGGGATGGTGCTGATGTATTTGGGTTTTTTTTGTTTGTTTGTTTTATACTAGCGTTGTTTAAAAAATAATAAAGTATAAAAGTTAATAAAAGCAGAGCAATATGTCATGTTTATTTCATTTATAAACCCTTTGTTGTCATATTGTGCCTGCTGTGCTGCAAAAAGCCAGAGCCTACAGTATACAAAAAGAGTAGTGAAAAGCACTGAGAACGTTGTATAAAAGTTTTCTCCCTTTATGAGTACAGCATTTGCTCATGGGTACAGAAGGGGTAGGACAAGGGGCAGCCCTCCCTGCTCCAGGGAATGTTTGCTGTTGCCATCTCCAATGCATTCACCCCACGTATGCCTCCCCAGCTGCCCCCTATAGAACCAAACACTTCTACTACTAAAATAATAAGACGAGATGAGGGTCGGGTGTTTCAGTTAAGTCATATTAGGAAGCTAGCTAATAAAAAAGTGTACATTCAATGTTAATGCGCAGCACCTGCCCTCAGAGGATGCTGCACTTCCCTTTCTCCACCCAGGGGTTGTTCTTCATCAGCTCCGGGTTCAGGAAGGGGTCTTCAGGGATGCCATCCTCTATCCACTTCACAAACCTGCAGGGAAAGCACGGCAGTCACACAACCTTCCTTGGTCACCCCCCCCCCCCTTCCCTCTGTGGCTTTGCCTCACACCAAAGTGGCAGTGCTCAGCCTGGTGTGTGGGAAAGCTCTGCCCATCTCAGCCCACTCACTCAGGTATCGTTTTGGAGGACATCTCCCGCTTGTAGGCCAGCTGGTACTTCAGGCTCTCCACCTCCTTCTTCCACTGGGGCAGGTCCCACTCATCCATGGCGCTGGGGCTCGGTGGGGTCTGGAAGACAGAGTGTCCCCATGTTCCCCATCCCACCCATGGCAGACTCACGGCCCTGAGAGCTCTTGGGAAGAGGTTGGTGCCTTGGCTGGAGGTGAGGGCTGCGCTTACCGTGGTGGCACAGGGACAAGTGCCCAGTGGCACATGGAGCCTGTGGGCTCACACTAACCCTGCCCTGAGAGCTGCACTGGATTTGCCTGCCATTTGACTGCAAATAACAAACAGGCTGTCCAGGTGGGGGACATTGTCCTCCTGCCGTGGCCCTGAGTGAGAGCCAGGATGGATTTTGGCCACGCACAGCCCCAGAGATGGCTTAGCCCCCACCAGTGGAGCTCTATAGGTGTGTGCCAGGGGTTCCTTGCAGCCCCCAGGCTGATAGATGGGGACGCAGTGGGATTCCCAAGTCTCAGCATCACTCACTATGAATGTGGAGAGGGCTGGTGGGGGTATGGGTGGCACTGAACCTCCTGCTGCACTGAACATCTCCCACACGGGGAGACTGGCCCACGGTGGGGTGGGACAGGGATACTGAGGCACAGCACGAGCTGATAGCACTGCCACGACTCCAGCTGCCTTCACCACTGCAGGGATGCATGGCATAAGGGGACAACTCCTCCTGCCCATTCCCAACCGTGACCCCAGCAACGCCGGGGCTGTGCCCTCTCCACCCTCCGGCAGCCTACAGTGACGACCAAAGCGGGGCCGACCCCGTGGCCATCCCTCATCCATCCCCCATCCCAGCTCAGCCCCGCGCAGGGCACAGCTCAGCAGCTCCGTGTCTCCGCAGAGCATCCCTGGGAGAAACACTCGGCACAGCCGGGAGGAGGAGGATGAACCCAGTGCCCAGCAGCATCCCCGCTCCCCGGCCTCCCCGCAGCTCTCCGGGAGCAGAACCGTCCCCATCCCCGCTGCATTCATCCCAGTGCCACGGCTCAGCCCTCCACTTACCTCGGCTGGAAGAGGTGGCAGAGGGCGCGGGGCTGCGTCTGTCCCCGCGGCTCAGCAAGCCGGGCTGGCCTCGCCTCCTGCTAGCGCTGCCCTCGCTGCTGTCAGCGAGCCCAAATCCTCTGTGTAATCTATTAATGCACGGCCGGTCCAGCTGCCTCCGACACGGCAAGAGCCGGATAATGAGAGCGTCCTCCCCCTTCCGCAGCTCCCGGGGGATTTGGCTCCGCTGGAACGTGAGCACCGCGGGGATGGAGAGGCAGCGTGTTGGTACCGGGGCTGCGGAGGCCGTATTGCCGAAATGGGGCTGTTAGGGGCGGGTGGGTCCCTTGGGGACGCGTGGAGAAAAGTGGTGGGACACAGCGGCGCACCAGGAGGGCTGCTCCTGTCTGCATCCCCGCCAACAGCCCTTCCTGCATCCCTGCAATCACATCCCTGCCTCGAACCGATTGTGTCCCTGCCACATCCCTGCCTGCATCCGAGCTCACGTCCCTGTCCAAGCTTTCCTGTGTGCCACCAGAAGGACCCCCACCCCACTGCCATCCCCAGCACCTCACTGTGCCTTTCCCTCCGTGTCCTTGTTTTTCCTGCTCTCCTGGTGCTGGCAGAGGGAGCTGTGGGGGTTTGGGGGGGGGGGGGGGGGGAAGGGGGGGGGGGGGGGGGGGCTGGGAAAAAGGGGGGGATGTGGTTATTATAGAAGAAAGACAACTGCAAAAGTTGAGTGGTTGGAAACTAAACATTCAGTGAGGATGAAGGGGCCAAGCCCTGCCCCAGCCCCCTGTGTGGGCAGTGTGTTGTACCCACCCTGGGCTGTTTGCTCTCAACACTGCTCTGTAAGCAGGTTTTTTTGCCATATGTTGCTCCAAGCACTGAGCTGAGCTCCTCCCCATCACAGCACTAACTTCTTCCCCCAGCAATGCTGGCTCTGCCCCATTGTACCCCAAAAAGCCAAACTTGGTGTTGCCAGATCAAGGGGTTCCCCACGGGCTGGAGCTCAGGGAGCGAATCCTCCATGCTGCCCTGAAAGCTTGGTGAAAAGGTGAAATAAAAATATTATATATGTAAAAATAACATCATAGGTAAACTGTGTTGCATCTTAGAATATCACAAGTTAGAAGGAATACATAAGGATCACTGAAACTAAGTTGTAGTATAATAAAATAATAAACCCCTGCCTGATACAATGCAACACACACATATATATATATATATATATATATGCTTTACACTTTACATTTTAAATGTAACTGATAAAATAAATAATACAGCATAACATATAGAATTGAGACATACGTTAGAGATGCTTTCACCCAGGGTTGGTTGGGTCTTGGTTAGGTGGGCATAGCTACTGCAAAGTCAAGAGCAAATCTTCAGAGAAAGGCATTTTCTCATCCATAAAAGATTACACCATTAGCTATAGCATAATCCTCACTACGAGGACTTGACTCTTTGCTGACATCTCTATTTATATGCCTATATCTAACCTATGCCTCAGTCTATGCAGACACCGACCCATCCCATATCCGAGGTCAGCTTCCACCCCAATCAATGGCACTGCCATGTGCCTAATGGGCTCCTGCCTCCCTCTGCCTGCCTGGGAAGAGCCCCAGGGCTGGGATGCAGCCAGGGATCAATAGGGCTGCCTGGGGAAGGGATGCTGAGCTGGCAGCACTTCACTTGGAGGCAATGGCACCACTGCAAAGGGGCCCGTGGGGTTGGTCTCTTTTGGGAACATGCTCCTATAGGACATCAGCCACCTATTAACGAGGCCAGCGATGCTGAGCGCTGCCCTGCGGCTTATCTCGCTGTTGACATCAACGGTAATCTCCCAGCACTGCCTCCAAACAATTATGGGAAAGGCTGGGCTTTAGCAATAAAACGACACTGAAGACGGCTGATTGGATTTCTGCGGATTTTCTGCAATCTGACTGCAGTGGGGCCAGGCAGAGCCACCAGGAACCAGCACAGTGAATTACACAGCCACCAGCCCCAAGGCAATGGTGGCCCAAGGCCCATCCCCTTCTATGGACAAAGCAGCCCCGGTGCTCCTGGCAGGATTTGGGCAGTGCCACGTGCACCAAAGCCCCCAGCGGGGCCATGGGGGACCTGCACAGCAGAGTGCAGGGCCGCATTAGTTACCCCGCCTGGCTTTGTAGATTAAAGAATTATGAACTCCCAAAGTTTTGCAATATTAATGATTGTAGCCATCTGTTAATCTGGCAGCCAGAAACAAGCTGGGTTGTGCTTTGCTCAGTCCAGTTATTAAAACGTGGTATTTTTGGTGCGGTGGGCAGCTGGGAGAGCTGCTCCTTGGGGCTGGCCCAGCAGTGAGCCGTGCCCTGCTCTTATTGCTGCTCTGGGGGCACCTATGGGCAGTGCTAGTGCTAGCTGATGCACACACCAAGAATAGCATTTTAGGGTGAGAGACCCCAAAAGCACCAAGCTGCAGCCCCCCTCCAGCCCCTGGAAGCACAGCTGCTAATTAAAGCTCTCTGTGGAATGGCATTTCAGATCTCAGTTCTCCGGTACACACTCTAAAGGGACAAACTCATTTAGCAGGTTAATTAGTGTCCTTGGCAGAAACAGTATCAGCTCCGTCCCAGCCCATGGGGCAGTGGCAATGCTGGGAAGCTTTCCTCTAAAAACCCACCTGTGCCTGCGCGGCTGAGGGGCAGGTCCTCACTCTGCACTTGAAAGGATGGAGGCATAGTTCGTATCTATACAGAGCCAGAACAATCTCAGCCACTTTGGGTAGCTGGGATAGGCAGCACTAGTGCACCTTAAACAGAGGTGGAAGAGCTCCGTGCCACACGACAGGTGGGCTTTTTCCTTACACATTACCCCCAAACGTCCCCATTCGTCCTGCAAGCAATTAGTTCATTAGCTCTGCACCTCAAAACCACCCCGTGATGCACATCCTCTAACTCAGGCCGCGCATCACAGCCAGGCACTCCTGGCCCACACAAACGTTCCCTTCCTGGGTTGGACAACAGCACTCCTATTCCACACTTCTAGAATCTCACTTGCAGCTTAAATCTTACTGTCAATACATGCACCCACTTGCAAATGTTCTATTTACTGTTTGGCACACACTTGCAAAAACTGCGGAGTTCTGTTTGCTAAATACAATATCTGGATTAGACAGCTGTAGATGCACATTTTCTACTTCAAACTACGTCCTTCAATTTTTAATGAGTTCTGCTTTTCTCTATTATACTTGGAGCAAAGCAGGAAAAAAAAAATAAATAAAAAAGATCAGCCTTCAATTTACCTTTGGGGTTACACTTGTTGTAGTCTCAGGGCACCAGCATGATGTTTTCTGCTGTGGCTGATGAAGAATGGGGTTGGATAGGCAGGGACAGGTATCATAAAGCCAAGTGCTAAGTTTTAGAGAACATCATTTTCTCATACATAAAAGATCATATCACTATCTATAGTATAATCCTCACTATAAGGGCTTTATTCGTTGCTGCTATAATTCATTAAAATTCAGCAGCAGATAAATAATGAATAGACATGCTATTTACTTACTGCAACACAAGCAGTTCTTGCATTTCCCCGTGATGGTAAATCCAAACCAAATGGTAACAGAGCACAGTGCCCTCAGTTGCTCCCAGCTCCATGCTGGGCACCCAGGAGAATGGCACCAAGGAGTCCACGCAGCTCAACACGCAGTGAAAAAATCCAACCCAACAACCAAACCCCAGACCAGACATCATCACGTGCCTACAAAGTTTTATTAAATCTTTTTTTATTAAACCTTTTTTTTTTTTTCCTTTTAGATGCATGTACACTTTTTGTAGAAAAGTTGAGCAATAACTTAACTGAATTTGGGTAACAAAATACAGTATATAGCAACGTCTTACCCTGCCTTCCAAACCACAGCACACATGTATCATGTTGGGGCAAAGAACAGCACAACTGGGCAAGAAATACTTCTCTATTTCTACCTCCACAATTCCCCAGAAAAGTCAGCTCTTACTATTATAAAATACTTCAAATAACAAAGAGCACCAGTTTAAGTCACCCATTGTAGAACGTTTAAAAAAATAAAAAAAGCCTACAATTGGAATGCCTTGAAAAATATATTTTTTATATACAAACAAAACAAGCTACTGTTTTCTTGATTCTGATTTCTTAGAGTCAGTAAGAAGGCTTGAGGCCACGCAACACTAACTGAAGAGTGGTTCATTTTTATCATAATACACTATACAAAAACAAGGAGTGCAAACAGCATCCAATTTACACTGCTGTACACCTTTGGAGAGGCAGTTTTCCTAATTTAAGCAGCTTGTTTTTAACTGCTTTCTTAGCAGTTCCTCTGCTGGCTTTTCACTCAGAAAACACATGTGCAACTCATAAGCAAAAGACTTCTGATGCTTTCCACTTTGTTTCTCTCCCCTCACTCCTATTGCCACTGCTGTCCCTGATGAGCATTTCTCTACAGACCAGCTTTTCTTAAGACGTGTAGCTCCTGTATCTTTAAATGACAGCTTAATACATGTGCCTGTAAAAAAGGAAGTTTCCAGAACACACCTACCAGGATACAGATGCTGTTCACCATCTAGATCTGAGATTTTATTATCACACTTGGTCTGAAGTCAGTTTTTAGGTGAACATTTCAAGTGAGGGAAGAGATGACAACCAAAACAGAACACAAGAGACTCCAGGAAGAGATGTGTTGGATCGAGGCAAGTTGAAAAACATGCTTGAAAATCTGGCCAGATCACAATTTTTCAAGAATATCCATGAACTTTGAGACTTCGTGACGAGTTGTGGCACCAAGAGGCAGGTGCATTAACCGCTGAGCAGAGTGGGGGGAATAAAAAGGTTAAAACACATCAGTAATTTGTCATTTTTACAATAAATGATACTACTAAAGAATTATTTCAAACATTTATCAAGTAACCATCACTTATCAAATCATCTCATATCAATATATTTCTCAAAATTGATGCTTTGTCATTTACACACTTTCTTGCTTAGCTCTAGAACACAGAGATACTCACTGCATTGTGAAAGAAGTTGTAAAGGTGCTTTGCCCACGGACATCTGAAAAACAGACACAGACAGTTCTCAACCCATTTCCTTACAGGGACAAATCTGCTCCCAGTTTCAGCCACCCCAACTATTCCATTCAGCTTCCAAATACAGGTGAATTTAGCATCAGATATACAAAAAGAAAACAAACAAACAAAAAAAAAAGAAAGGCAGAACATAATAAAAAGGATCCCATCAGATCCTGTCCTTGCTGCTAGAGATGCAAAAAAAGCATTTATTAGAGTTGTGAATTTGTTCAGTAGAACTCAACTCATAGAACTGAGCGAGATCAGGAATTTTATTTTCTGGAATACATACAACAAAGGCTGGAGAGAAAAGAAACAGAAGCATTTTCCAAGGAAGGTTAACTCACATGTCATGTTCTCTACTTAAGATAGTTACAAAGAAGTGAGTTCTCTGCTGCTACCTGCTATGTGTGAACTAAAAGTGCCAGAGCAGGCAATTACTGCCTTCTGGTTTATAATCCTTGAGTCACTGCATTTTAAGACTATTATGTCAATATATTTGTGTCTATTACTTTACAGTGTATGATCCTTTACAGCCTCTAAGAGAAGGGAGCAAGGATTGTACTTCACATCACCCAGCAGACTGAAGTGATGCGTCAGAAACCCAAATCACCAAGGTTGGAAAAGACCTCCAAGATCATCCAAGCAGTGTGTTACTATCATTGGCAACCTAAATACTGTACTCAGATCTTTTCAGAACTCCATTTTCTCCTTCGTGCTGCTGTAATGCAGGTGGTCCCCCCTGATGAGCACAGCCTTAGCCATGTCTTCAGTTTGCATTACTGCACAGATGTTCCTGAATCTGCAGTTTAACGTGGGGATCTATCTTCTCACCACCACATGAAGCATTTCTTGCAAGTTTAAAGGAAGTGTTACCATCAGTATTCCCAGTGCACTCTGATAAGTACACAACAATATACACTTTGTGCTTTTTATAACACAAACCTCCAGGAAGTCAGAAGGCATTTTGGTTGATCAGAAATACACAAATCTACTCAACTCATCACATTTGATATCCTTACTATTACTTATAATAAGGGAGTACATGAAATAGGAGTGAATTGAGAAGGAAGCTTGTTAATTAAGGAAATTACTAGCACTGTTGCAACATAAAGTGATTGATTATTTGGCTATGATAAAGATTAACACTTACACGTGCAAGTTTTCTGTAATTATATCCAGAGCCAACACACCAATGGACTGCAGTATCCTGTTTCTACAAGTCAGGAACAGGCAAACAAATTCACCCACGTACTGGGGACCGAGGTTTTGCCATCTAAGCAATATAGCACCAGAAAATAGAAAGCATCAGTTCAGCAGCAGAGACAAATGGCAATATATGTGTTGCTTCTCTCCTGTCACCACTTTCTCATCAGTCTGCTCTAAAAGCAGGGGCACTGAATTATAGGAATTCACATTCACAGTCTCCCCTCTGTTTGGGCAGACATAGCAATGCCATGATCACATATTCTTCAAATTACCACAGTTATTTCAGATGTACCCAGTCAATAATGCATTACTGCATAAGAAATACTAGGGCCTCACAGCTGTCTGAATAGAGAACTGAGTCAGATCAGTGGCTCCATCCAGTTTAGTGTCCTGGCTCTGTGACAAGTATATTTGTTTTGGCCTTCTGCAAACCAGACATATGAGGGGAGATGCCCTATATGCCCTCTGTCTGAAGGAAAGGTTGCTGAGGAACAGTGTTTGCTCATATAGATCTGAAGGAAATAATTTTCTAGATACACTCATCTTCAAGAGCTCTTCAGCATCCTCAGGTCTGGAGTGCTGTTTTTATGCTAACTGTACTTTACGATCTTCCAGCAATGTGCCTGTTTTTCAACCTATATACACCTTTCAATTTCACAGCATCTCCTGTCAACCAAATTAACAGCTCCAAGTAATACAACCTTAATCCAGCTTGGTTTTGCCACATTAGATTTCCTTTAAGGCTCCTGACTCTTGTTTAAGAGTAAAGCACGAACAATTATTCCCTGGTCACCATCAGCACATCATGTGTGATTCTACAGACCACTGCCACAGCCCCAGGCTTAGATGAGCAAACCACATCAACCAATTCCTCTCACAGAGGTCAATCCATATCTCAGAACCACCACCAGGATCACACACAGTATTAGAATATTTACATAAATGATGCACCTGCTTCCCCCCCCCCCCCATTACTTTCTTATTGACTTCTAGCATTTTCTTCACATTATTATTCAAAGCACCAGGCTGATCATTTTCAAAGAGCTAAAGATTGTATCTTTGCTAAATGTTCCTGCTGGGAGCCTGCTGTTAATGTTTCCAAAAACAGACAGACAGACTTCAGGAAGTGTTTACTCACAGTTTCAGCATTGTTGCTTTCTGACAATTCAGATCACTCAAGACCAGATCGACAACGCCATGGAGGATGTGCTCATCGTAGGACAGACGATTCAGTAACAGCCTCAGAGCCCAGAAGTTATTCTAGGAAGAGACAAAATAAGGCTACTGATTCAACTTAGTTCTCAATTATTTCTTAAACAAAACAAACCCTAAAATTAACAAAAGAAATTAAAGGCCAATAAAGCTTCAGAGGAACAAAACTAGGCTAAATGCACGCAAAAATCTCCAAGTAGGCGTTACATTCATTTTAAATATAATCCACTTTAATCTCTTCAAACAGAAGTCAATCTCTAGGACTCACCCCAAATGCCAGGAATATCTCTAGGAAGGAAGTTAAGTATGGGAGTTCACAGATAACCATCTGTTGTACTGCTTGCACTGCAAGAATAAGACAAGCCTCCTGGTGCAACTGCAGGAAGAGATATAAAAAAAAATATATAATATTGATATTTAAAAGTCCCCTTTCCCACTACTTGTATATTGCCTCCAGTCAATCAGCAGTATGTTACTACCACTCCCATCACATCTGCTGGATGACAGATACTACATTCAGAAGAATCTTATGAAGACTGAAGGAAGGGTGAATAGAACAGATACTTTTACTTATACAGCATGTTTCATCTGAGGATCTCAAAGTCCACCTAGAAACACGAGGTCTCTCACCAGACAGAAGCAGAAGAATTAATGAGACAAAGTGTCTGGCCCAGGAGTTGCATACTGGAAAGTAAAGCTAAATGTAGTGCCCGCAGAAGAGTTAGGAAGAGAATAAAATTGCTCCTTAGATAGGTGATTACATTTAACAAACTAGTTGTTTCAGGACACCTTTAAACATGCTCCATTACACCTGAAACCATCACTCACAACAAGTTGAGAAATTCCAGGCTATTCTGACTTTTGAGACAGACTGTCAGTCTCAAAGGACAGCCTCCCATCTGAACCAAATACAAGATTACTCTGAAAAGTTAATACAGAATCACTGATTACTAACCGTCCCACTTTAGGAGATGCATAAATGTGGACAGTGATGAATTAAAACTTTCGGATGGATTGCAGATAGTGCCAGTTCTGAATACAAAACAGAACAGTCGGGGTCTGTTCAGATAACAACTCTAACCTTTAGATTGTGCCAAGACCAGTCCTATGCCACTTCCCCCAAAACTTCAAACCTTATCTCAGAAACTCTTTATGATAATCCAGTTGTTTTCAATACTGCAGTATCTTCAAGTACCTTGCAATAAAACAATCAATTCCCTTGTTGACAGATGCACACTTACCTGGGAGAAAATACCAGGTGGGAAAGAAACGTTAAGTTTTGCCTTCAGTTCCTGGAAGAGACCATCACTGGCAACCAGCACCCCCTGCAACAGAAGTAATGAGTCATGAGGAAGGGAAAGGGTGCCTTCGCACATATCAAACCATACCCACATTTAATCTACTACTCCAGTGTGCTTTTAATTATTTTTCAGTGTTTTTACAAATGAGGTTGATTGTTCATCATACTCAGAGAAAGCTGAATCTCTACAGCACTAACTAAACAACGCCATATAACCTCTTAATTTTAATCCACTGTGCTTAGCAGACATTTATTTCTGTTCTTGTGAAAAAAAATATCCAGGCACTGTCTCTTAGAGCTATTTTAACCTGTTTAAATTTCTTTCCTATGCATTTTGCTGTTACATGATTCATCTCAATATTAAACAATACAGAATAGGTATCTGGCACTGAGCTGCAAGCACACTTAATCTATTCACTGTGCATTTACCACTCACAAATAACAACTTCTTGTCAAGTATTACACTGGCACATACCATAAAAATTTTTAATGATGTAAAGTTAGCCTTAATATTTAAATGAACAAGCCAACGTCCACATGGAATGAAGCATTGTATAAAACCATACAACAGATTCTTCCATCTCAGAGCACAGGACCAGTTACCTGTTGGAATGCAACTGGGGGCTCTTTCATTGTCAGAGGACAAAGGCGCCCGTTTCTTTCCAGAAAACAGCTACTACCCATAATCATGATGAAGGATCCCCAGCATTTAGGCTGAAATACAACAAAATTTGTTTTACAGGATCAAAAACGTCTTTAACAACTTTTAATGATCAAAATAAATCTCCTTGATATTCATTCTCTTTCTTCTACCCCCCCTCTAACAGAACTCCCAGACATGTCTACACTCAAATTACAGGTTAATGTTTGGGGTTTCCCAGTTTGATTTGTCATGTAGAGAAACAGCTATTTTGCCTCATCTGTAAAGATGAGGCTTTTTTCCACCTGTTTTAATTCTATGGAACATGAACAGAAAGAAAAGACCTGCTGCTGGTGTAATCATTGCAGCCCCACTGAAAAAATTACACTAGCACAACTTAATAGAGAAAATTTCTCCCAAACAGCTGAGCAGTAAGAACATACAATTCAACATATATACGGCAAATTTTCCCATCGTTCCATCATTGCTATGGCACACTGCTAAATTCATTGAAGCTACAAGAGCTGCATACAAGCAGTATTTATCATAGTTTTATCAGTAAAGCTCCAGCTGGGGCAATGGATCACTTACAACTTGACACGTTTTGTGAGAGCACAGAAATGCTACCTGAGAAAAATGTTTGCAGACTTACTTTCACCGCGCCCCCAAACAAATCCACCAGTGTACAAAAGCTTCACAGAGGTGTGAACTACTCAGAGAAGGATTCTGGCAGTAAATGCTTTCATTAGATAAGCTACTGGACAAAGCAGGTAAGGAACAAGCCCACTAAACAGGCCATATAAATAGTTCTAATAGGGACTCACATTTCTGTACAGTGACAGATTGCTGTAAAGGAGTTTGAATGCCTGCCTAATCAGAACACCATCTTTCATTGGAGACCCTGCGAGAAGAAAAAAATTAAGATGCATCTTTTACTCCTTGAGTAATCACAGAGTATGAACAAACTCAAAATATTATTAAAGGCATACTCCTACAGAAACCTAAAGGAAAAACAAGCATCTACAGCTATTTTACAATATTTTGCAGTAGTTTTTCCTATTCAGAACCTCCATCAACTGTGAAATGCTATGCTGGAAAGCTATAAAAAAAAAACTGAGTACAGTTTAGACTAAGCCATCACAACAGGTGACCCATAACAAAGTCTTATCATGCAAATCAGAGTACAGTACCGCATAGTTCTGAGAACTCTAATAACTGAACATCTCCAAAAATCAATCTTTCACTTCAGAGTACATTTGACAAGTAGATCAGGGGTTGTGGCCTTGCCTGTGGCAGGGAGTTTGGAAGTTGTTGATCCTTGGGGTCCCTTCTAACCCAAGCCATTCTATGATTCTATATACAGGTTACGAGACCCCTTCCACCTGGAAACTTTCATTACTGAGATATAATACAGCACAAAGCTAAGTTACGTACTGCCATTTATACTGCTATGATATAATAGAGAGCTTTTTGTTTTCTTTTAATGGGTTGTTCTCAGCAAAACAACTTCACAACTGACAACTGTGAAAAGTACTACATTTATGCTCAAATATAAAGACACTCTACCTGCTTAATGATCTGCACTATGCTTTAGTCCAGACAATTTATATTTGGATTCAGAGTCCCCCCCCAGACATGGCAGAATTTAAAGAGCTGCAATTAAATAAGATCCTTAAGATATGAGAGAAAAAAAAATCAAAAAGAAATCACTTGCCAACTGTAACCCAGGGCCCAGGGTCCTGAACATCCTTTCCAGTAGGGACACTGCCTGTTCTGAATATCTTCAGGTAGACCTCAAACTGAAGAGGAGTTAGCCGGCACGCAGTGCAGCACGCAAGGCTATTGATGGGAAACAACAGTGAATGTGTAGCATCAATGAAGTCTCCAGTTTTACACAAATAGAATGGGATTTTATCTCGAAGGTCTCTCAGCCTGGAAAGAAGAAACAAATGAGCACTTGATTTTTGTTCATGCAGAAGCTTTACAACATGTATGCATACACCCAATTAAGTATGATAACTAAGAAGTTACATCCAATAAGGCAGAATTCATCTGCAGTGCTGTATTACTTTCACATGGCAAACAGCTCTCAAAATCCTACTGCCTTTCATTCTGTTTTATTAGATGTAGAAAAAGAGACAATTTGAGGGCAGTGAGACAAACAAAAGCTATTTACCCTTTGGTGTCATTGCATTTCACAGCTCTCAGGTAGCGAACAACTTCTTTATAGCTGGAGAAAAAGAAAGAGTGGAAGATAAAGGAAGGGTTAAGCTGTATACAACAAGTCAATCCAATTACTACAGTTAATGAAGCAAGACAGTAGTTCTTATCACATAAAAGCACTGTAAAACAGGACAGTACAACTGGCAGAAAGAGACTGCTGAAAGCTTCAAAAGCCACTTCTGAATACAGCAGATATCTGAATTAATCTGCAGATTATCTCTGTGCAATAGGAACAAACAATAGCAGGCTAAGGAAAGACAAGTCTAAAAGAGGACTAAAGATCACTTTTTATTTTTAAAACTGTCCTCCAAATAGTCAGCATTTGATGAACTGATTTTGTTTTTAACATCAAATTCCAAAAGCTACTGAGATTACTGAAACAATTATCGGATTCTAACAGCTTCAAAAAGTACTGGTCTTGCTAATAAGTAATGGCAATAAACAGCTTCAAATACATCCTCTTTTGTGTATTTCCCCAACATGCAAAATTCTTGCAGATGCTAGGAAAGCACTGTATGGCCATTAGTAGCATTAACAAATATGAAAGTTGGGTTTATGAAAATGGAAAAAACAGAGCAAGACCAAAGCAATCATACTTCATATTTTCTACCAGTTTCTCCACTCGAGCCTCTATGACAGGAAGCACTTCCCACAGAAACGTTTTCCTTCCCTTCTGTGTTCTTTGCCCTGTGGTGTTCTGTCCTTTCAAAACCGTGGTCAATAACACATGATCCCATGGCACAACATTCAAGCTGGAAACACAAGAATGAAGAAATGCTAAGGACTCTGTTGGAATGCTACCATGTGTTTCACTGAAGTGATGCAAAGCCTTATTAATAAAACATTCTGAAGTTTACAGTTCAATTTCAGGGAGAGAAAATAAAAGGATTTATACAAACAAGAGCTTAGCCATCACATCAAACAGTTTCTCACTATGCTAAGGTATAAAGCAGAGAATACTGAAGCCTTCCAATAAAGCACACACCTTCAGTGCAATCAGTGAAAGAACCATTCCCTAAGTCAGTCTGCAAATCAGCCACTGGTATAAAAATAGATTCCACAAACAAAGAACATACCTATTTGAGAAGGCAAAACAGTGACATGGAAGTGAGATAGACTGAAAAAAATTAACAAATTTCTCGTATAAACTTTTTGGGAAGTCACACAACACCAGCATCTTCTGAAGTCGTGTTGTGATCCTGCGTTTTAAAAAGAAAAGCGAAAATAAAAATCTGCTACCTTTAAGTGAAATAATATTTAGATTTTTAAGAAAATCCTGTGCAAAACTGCTCTTCAGAGGTTATATATAGATTTCTTTGGTTAAGCTTCAGAGAGTCTGGGGCTATCTTCAAATCTGTGCGTTAATATTTGTAGCCAATGTGGGTATTGCCTCTATGTTATTATTTTGGTATTTCATTGTCAATGAAGCCATGCATTCTGTGGTCTCGGGTTTTAAAGAAGATCCCCTCTAAGTATATGAGAAACACTGAAGCTACACAGTGAGCTCAATAAGGAAGCTGACAGACCCAAGTCAGTGAAACCATTTTTGTCTTAACTGAAAACTGGAGAGTACACACTAAGGTAAAGAAGAGCTCAATTATTTTGAAAATGGGGGGGGGGGAAGGCAAAAAAATATCCATTACTGTTCTTATACAATAAAAAATTAATAAATTCAAGAATAGTCATTTAAAATGAAAACTGATACAGGATTTAGGTTATACCTGTCACAGAGGTGAGAACATTAATTGTTTTTGAGTGCTCCTAAAAAAAAGTTAATTCTTAATTCATTAACCTTCTGTTGCAAGTGAATTTCAGGTTAAAGGTGAAAAGCTAAAATGAGAAATGAATTAAGCCAAGTGAGCTGGATGTCCTCATTCATTATCCTCTGGGGGGACTTCACTATGTTACATCCCTGACTACTCCATCCCAGAGGAAGACTACAAGGCTGCTGTTTTGACTCTGAACAGGTGCTATTTGTGGTTAGTAAGCCTAACAATAAGTAGCTACCCAACACCATCTTCTGGTCTGGCCTAAAAGAACACTCCTAGACTCAAGGCACTCCATCATCTTGGCTTTGAGTTCCCTCCCCATTGTGGGAGGGTTGACTGCTTATGTGGCTGTAAAAAAAGGTAGACATGGGCTCTTGTCCTTCACAAAAAAGGGAGTAATACACAACAGAGCTGCTAAACAATCTATTTGTACTATCTGTAGCACGCAGCTATAGAATATAATAGTTTGCTGAGGTCTCTGAGGCTTACCAAGCTGACTGGTTACACACTGTTGTTTGTAACCTCGCCCATCCTTACCCACCCTTAGCCTACACATGCAGGCAGGCAGCTGGCTCTCCCTGCTCTGCTCAAACAGAGCCTAGTGGAATACAGCAAGGCCCTGCTGCCTGATGCTACAGAACGAATGGAGTAAATATACTTATTTTAGAGCTCTGCAAGTTTACTTTTGTTTTTTAAGAGCTAAAACATTCATTTTTCCTTTGTGCCTTTGAATAGAAGCCCTTTTAAGCGTGCTTCAAGTATAGTCACAAAGTCTGCATCCAGCAGCCATCTCTCACCATTATGTAGTAAGTCAAGTCTTACCTTTGCAACAAACAAGGGACAGCAAGCTTTAGTGAAGCAGTATGACCAAGGTTCTGCCAGCTTCTGTGAGGGAGCAGGAGAAAGCAAAGTGGTAAGTTTTATTCTCTTCTGAGAAGCAAATAAAGATTATAAAGTAACTCTGAAACTCGATACTCACAAAGCAGGGTCTTTATGAAGGGTTATCTCTCTAGCTGCTCCCAGAAGCATGACAGCACAAGCTTTAGGACTCTCTCTTTCAGCCTGATTTAAAAATCTTGTTACCAATGCATAAACTCCAGAATACCTGAGAAAAATAAGTAGTCACTACAGATGCTTTATCTCATGGACATACTTCATAAACAAATGGTAATTACGACCATCCTAGTGAGATAGCAAGCTGAAGAATACAAGATGTAAGGGATCCATAACACTGCTTGGTTGTGCTAACTCAAAAAGGAATTTGCAGATAGCATCACTTAGTTTAACTTTTGGTAACTCAGAAGGAGTTGCTTTAGTTTAACTTTTGCTGGCCCAAATGCATTCCCAAAATGGAAGCCTTCTTAAGTCAGCAGAAAGGGGCCAATAGGAGAACAATGGAAAGGGGAACAAACAGGATAAGAAATTGCAGAGGCATGCAGGGTGGGAGAAGAGCTCAAAACTGGGACAAAGGTCGGAAGGACATGGCGAGGAAGACTACTGACTTCATCCAGGGACAGCCACCAGGTGGGGAGGAAGACGTTGAGCCTTCATCCAGCGACCACCAGAGGAAGCTACTGTGCATGCAGTAACTACTAAGGTGGAGGGACAGCATGTAAATGAATTCCCAGAAAAGTAATTAATATGTCAGTAGGTCCTGGGAAATACTGCTGATTATGTATGGGCTTGGCTTATAAATGCATCGAGATCCCACTCTCTGGTGTGCAAGCTGGGAGGAGCGATCCCCCTTGTACCCAGCGTGTGGCACAGCACTGAAACAGAAACATATCTGCTCTTATAACCTTACGTGGGTTAGAGAGTTTGATTCCACAAATCACTAGTTTGAAAGCAAAATGATTCACCTTTCCCTGAAAAGAATCTGTGAAACAGGAACATGGCACTTGCACAGACATTACTTTCAGAATTTTAAGAGCACATGCCATCAAGTAAAAGCCAAGCTCAATTCTAACAAATCAGTAAAAGCACGGGGGTTTGTTTCATGCTTTTCCAAGTTGTTATAACCAGGAATACTACCATCTTAGCATAGCACAACAGGTATCTTTTAAGATGTGTTTAAGACAATTCTTAAAATACATCCAAATTAAATTCAGTTCAATTGCTCACTGATCAACTAAAATCCCTCCATTACGTTGCTACCGTTTCAGGTGCCACAAAACTACTTATGTTACTTAAGGAAAAGAAACCTGCAGCGACCAATACATACTGCTAATTCTGTCATCACTTACTTGTATACAATCTCTGTGCTGCGTGATCTGCAGATACCACACTGACCAGGAAGCAGCTTTGGGACACAAAAGCATTCATGCTCTGTGGGAACTATTCTCGCTCCGATTAAATACTTATTATATTCCACAGAAAGTTCCTGGATAAAACTTATTAGAAGGTTTCCTAAGAGGACAGAGAGGCAGAGATGTGAAACTTTTAGTGCAAAAAATTATTTCAAAACTAAAATAAAGACATTCATAGGTACCCTATGTAAAATATTTGATACATCACTTGCACCCAATTTTAACAACTAGGCATAATCTGTTGCTTCTTCCAAGGGGAAGAAAGCAGATCACACAAGCCCAGAATCACAGATTTGCCTGGACTGAGTATGGCCCAGATGGAGGACAGCAGAAGTGAGCTGCTACCTAAATAACTCACCAAATCTTTACAAGGACAGTTGTGATCCAGACAAGCTGTCCTTGTAGATTACAAGTAGAGCCACAGACTGGGCAGCCACAGTGAGACAAAGGTCTGCCAGGACAGAATGAGAACACTGTGCTTACCACCATGCCGAAGGTCTGCATCTATATCTGTGAGCTCCAAATTGAACATTACAAGAACACCAGCCAAGGCAAAATCACGTTGCTCTTTCCAGAATTTGCTTTTGTTATGTGCATTGCAGTGACAGAGGGAAGAAGTTGTCCAATTCTGGCACTGTTTCATAAGTGAAAGACAGAGAAAAGCATTTTATTGTCCCCTAAGTTAAGCAGATCCAAAGTTAGTTCCTCTCTGTAAGTGAAAGACTAGAATTCATTTTATGTCTTGCTTCTGTGGTTTTGCCTAGCTTTGTAATTTGACAGGTAAGACAAGAAGACAACGTGGCAGTGCCTTCCTACCATAACTTTAAAAGAACAATAATAATAATAAAAAAAAAGACTACCTCCTCCCCTCCCCAGTAATTTACTCTAATTCCTGAATACTTATGGAGACAGTTAGGTTGACATCTTGCTCACAGAATATACTATGAGATATCAAAGCGTTGTTTCTCAGTGTTCACCCCAACTTTGCTCACAGTTCAAAGTTTCCTGAATTGCAAAAAACAACTACTAAAAAAACCTACAAAAAAAAAAAACCAACAAAAAAAACAATCTCCAATCAAACAATGAAGCAAACAATCTTCCCCTCCTCCTCAAAGCAAAACCAAAACCAAAACCCACCAACCAACACATCACTCCCCACACCTCAGCCCTCCCCTACTTAGGGTTAAGAAAATCTAAAAATTCGGTATATGTCTAGTGCAGTGACAAACAACCTGATTTAGTAATTGCATTCCATGAAGCCCCAGGCAAACAGAATGAACATATGTTTCTATCAAGTGATATTCCTACAATACTGGACTACTAGAAATAAACCCAGATGGTGATCATACTTTGCTTAACACAGTGAAGCTGATGGATAGCAACATTTAGAGCAGGAACTATTCAAGTAATCAAACTCTACATAGCATTTATTGTTTCAGTGTGCATAAGAGTGTTTTCTTTTATAGATTGTTAAAGAATTCAGTTTACTCAAATTTGAACATTTCTTGATTACAGCTCTGCCTTACCTCAGAAGCCAGCTTATCACAAATGTAGCAGTAGCACTGATTACAAAAATCAGCATTTTTTCCAAGGGGTGAGCATGTTTCACATTCCATTCGTCTACAGAATTGAAAAACAGAACATGATTTACAAAGCAGTTTGTGCATTTATCCAACTCTACTTACACTTTCAGCTGTTAAGAGTTTTAAGAAGCCTACATAACAAGGTTGACTCTATGTGGGAAAGGAAACCTCCATATTAGCCTCCACATCAATGAACGTACTCAAATGAGTGTATTGTACAGTCATATCTTGCATGGGGCATCACATTTGCTTGTTTACAGAAAGTAACCACTAGTTCACACTCCTCATCCACAATCTCTTCACATTTCTTCTCTTCCAGGGCAGTCTTCACTGTATAGAAGAGAAAACAGTCTGAATCAGCATGAAAAGCCTACAACGTCATTACAAAATCAACCAGCTACTGATACTTATTCTTTAAAACACGTTAAGGCACAAGCTTTCTCATCATTTTATCAGGTGCAAATAAGGAAAGTACACTGGCTTGGAACAAAAGATTCCTACACAGTCAAAAGACAGGTAATAATAAATACAGATCTATTACCACTGAAAATGGCTGAGAGAAGTTACTGGTATTTTAAAACTGTGCAGTAGTATTCTTTAAAACAACCAATGATGGCAAAGAAATGTTCTGAGACAATGGCAGTTCATTTGGTTTTTATTTATCTTCAAACCATTGTAATTTCCTTGCAGCCCAAAGCCGCATTTCAAAGATGTCATATCTCATGTTTTACTTCAGTTTGTTTCAAAAGTTAATTTGCAGCACCTCATAGCTGAGAAGAGCACAGTACTCACCCAAGGGGTCTACTATGAGAACTGAACTCCCATGCGTGCTGTCATCTTCATCGTCGCTGATCAGGATCACATCTCGCTCTCTCCCTTCTTTGGAGGGCCCCATGCTCACTGAGCTCCAAAGGAAAGGCCCAGCTTAGCAGAAAACAGCTCAGAAAGAGCAGGAAAGGTAGAAAAGGACTCTTCCAAATCCAAGCTCTCGGTACATCACACCATGAATAGCAACATTCAACACTCCACTGGAATCAGAAGCTCACACAACGTTCCATTTTCCATCCAGATTTGAGTGAACGCTAAAAAAACAAACAAAGAGGTGTAAAGAGAATTGAAAAGGAGAAAGAGAGGGAAAAAAAGAAGAAAAGGGTGAGACCTGGCACTCGCCTGCCGGGCCCACCGTATTTAACTGCAGTTATTTCCCCTCGCAGACCCGCAGCAGCACCACGGCCGCCCCTCCCCGCCCGCTCCCGGCCTCCCCCAGCCCCCCGCTCGCCCCGGCCCTCCCCCCACCGCCCCCCCCCAGCCGCACGCTGCGCTCCCAAAGGAACCCCCCGCCCCATCACACCGCTGCCCCTCACCGCCCCGATTCTCGCCCGTTCCCCACAAGGCCCGAGGACCCCCCCCGGGACCCCCGGGTCACCCTCAGCGCACAGACGCCTCCTGCCCGCCGCCCCAGCCCGCCACTCTTTGAACAAATAATCACTTCCGAAACGGCGCCCCCCGGAAGGGGTTGGGGCGGTGACGCTACGCACGCTACTTCCGCCCTGGCAGCGAGCTGGAGGGTCGCTGGGGGCCGCCATCTTTGATGAGGGCAGAATGGGGCGAGGCTGTAGGGAGCCGCCATCTTTGGTGAAGGCAAGCCGAGGTGGTGTCGTAGGGAGGCCGCCATCATTGATAAGGGCAGGGCGGGGGGTTTTATGCCTGCTGAGTTTACGGCCCCTCTGTTCGTGTATATAAATGATAGAATCATTGAGGTTGTAAAGATGTGTGAGATCCCCAAGTTCAACCCATCGCACCGTGCCTGCTGACCACGTCCCTCAGTGCAACACCTCCACAGTTCTTAAAGGCTCTAGGGATGGTGACTCCCAACCCTCCCTGGACAGCAGTGCCAGTGTCCGACTGCTCTTTCAGAGAATAAATGTTTCCTATCATCCAATCTGAAATCCTTCACCCTTTGCATGAAGGAAGTGAGATAGCAAGCTGAAGAATACAAGATGTAAGGGGTCCGTAACACCGCTTGGTTTTGCTAACTCAAAAAGCAATTCACAAATAGCATCGCTTAGTTTAACTTTTGCTAACTCAGAAGGAATTGCTTTAGTTTAACTTTTGCTAGCCCAAATGCATTCCCAAAATGGAAGCCTTTCCATTTGGAAGGACATGGCGAGGAAGACTACTGACTTCATCCAGGGACGGCCACCAGGTGGGGAGGAAGATGTTGAGCCTTCATCCAGCGACCACCAGAGGAAGCTACTGTGCATGCAGTAACTACTAAGGTGGAGGGACAGCGTGTAAATGAATTCCCAGAAAAGTAATGAATATGTCAGTAGGTCCTGGGAAATACTGCTGATTATGTATGGGCTCGGCTTATAAATGCATCGAGATCCCACTCTCTGGTGTGCAAGCTGGGAGGAGCGATCCCCCTTGTACCCAGCGTGTGGCACAGCGCTGAAACAGAAACATATCTGCTCTTATAACCTTACGTGGGTTAGAGAATTTGATTCCACAAATCAGAAAGGAAATTGGCATCAGAGCAGGGTGTGCTCCTGCTATTCTCTTGGTGTGCTGCAGAATGGGGTGGGGAGGTCTTGGTGGGGACGTGTCCCTCTGCTCACTGTGACCGTGTTTGGCACAGGTTTTCTGAGGACACCTCTTTTCCACCTCGTTTCCACTGCTTGGTTACTGTTTTGGACTCACATTGCTATTTCAAGGATGTTGCTCTTATTATAGAAGCCTTGTGGTCAGGAAGGATATTTATCATATATAAGCAATACATCTGGAAGTTATAAGCAGAACTATAACTTCGAGCAAGCTCCTTAATTAGGCACAATGGCAAATATTCAAGGATATTGCTCTTATTACAGCTTAGATAAGCAATACATCTGGAAGTTATAAACAGAACTGCAACTCTGAGCAAAAGTGGCAGGCAGTTCTGAGACATCACAGGTGATGATGTGGATGCAATTCTAGCAATGTGACCTTAAATGCTTCCGTTGCAGCCAGGCCCAGCCACTGTGGCCATCACCCAGATGGCAGCTGCTCACAGAGAAAGGGTTTTACTGCATTTGGTTGTCCCTAATCACCAGACCGATCACAACAGGCTTTTCCTACCGCAAAGCCATCAGGCGATCAGTGAGGAAAGCCCACATCCAGCAGATGTTCAGGATTTATTTCCCAGTAACACTAGATGGTACCAGAGCTCCACACTGAGGCTCAGGCATGCTTCACCCATCTGAACTGAAAATACTCCAAAAATGGAAGTTCTGAAACATGGAAAGCTGAAAATGTAAAGCTGTAATATATTAATAAGTGGTTGGCAAAACAGTCACCTCTTCTGTGGGAAGAAGTAGATGGGGGAATTATGAGTAAAATAAGGGCATTTTTCTGTTTTTCAGGGCAAGTGTAATACAGTAATTTTGGTTAAAACTTATCAGCAAGGTGAAGGTATTACAGGAGCTGGTAGGAAAGAATCTGAAGACTAACACTCAAGGAATGGGCATCTTTCATTACTGATAGTTAATTCACAGTTTGAGGATTATCTAGCAAGTATTTTAGTTCAAGCCGAGTCTGCCACTAAGAAATAAAAATGTGATGTAAATACATTTCTTGTATTGGTAATAATAAAAACCACTGAAATGACACTTGGAATATGATCACCTTTTTGTGCAATTGGCTGCACACTCTTTTTGCTACGTGCTGCCTGAAATATTCATGTGTTAAAAAAATCCCTTCCTGAGAATGAATGTTTATTCTATGAATAATCTTTAGTGTTCATAGCTTTCAACACATTTGGGCAAAATGTTTCAAGTTTCTGCGCTTACAATGAAAAATTTAAACTTGACACCTAAATAGGTGGCGTGATTTCAGCTGCACGGAGCACCTTCTGTGCAGACATCATTTCCTTCACACAGTTGCCTCTGCAGCATGACAGCGTTTTAACAGCTGAGAGTAACTCAACACAGCAATTTAGGTGATGAAATGAAGTATTGAGATAGCAGGGAGAAATAATAAAGGCAGAACTGGCACTTGGCCAGAATAATTTCTTGAAAACTCTACTCTCATGCAGAAGTCTGGTGGGATGATCTGATGGCCAAATATGGTCAGGACTTAGTGCTGCATTTCATCCAAAACACAGCAAAGCTGGTCTTTCCCCTCCTTCCAGATGAAGAGTTAGCATCGACGGCTTATTTTTAGTGGTGTGGATGTAAAGCATGCTGGTTAAATTTCAAATGGCCTGAGCTCAGTCTGCTCTATCGTGCCAGGTTTCATGCCTAGAACTAGCAAAGCTGAAGGTCTGACACCACAGGCTCCTTCTTCATAGTCTTCATCCTGTAGATCAGTGTTAGGAGCCTTGTTCTGCTGCTTGCCGGGGTTTGTGTTTGTCAGGTGCCTGGAATGGGAATAAGGAAGATGAAGATCTATTTGGGGATATCTTGTAGCCTCAAAATGAGACAGTAATTAGCAGCAGGCCAGGAGGTGTGTAATGTGCAGTACACATCAATGAGCACATTAAAAATGAATGTGCAATGTCATGTAGTGGTGAAGTGGCCGAGGAGCAGTCTGGAGCAGGTTGGGGCATTAACTGAAGATGCAGAAGACTTCAGCTCTGTTGAATGAACTGCAGGGTCCAGAGGAATGGGTTTCTACTACCAGCTCCTGAAGCAGAAGTGCAATTTTTCTCTGACCACAACAGCAGAGCAAACAGACCATTAAAATGTCAATTAGAATATATATATATTGTGTATATATATATAAATATATATATATACACACACTCATGTCCCATATATATTTACCAGTGCTTCATTCTGTTGAAAGTCAAAGGCCCATTTGTGTTTGATGAAAGGCTTGGAATAGATCAATTGACTGGAAAAGGCTTAGAGGATTTAAATCTACAATTCCACGTGGACAGGTGCTAATCCAGCAGTCTGCTGAGCCTGAGCAAGGTGCCGCAGGGCTGTCCAGGCACTCTGACTCCAGCCTGTACTTGTTTGGCCCAGAAAAGGTTGCTCAGTGCTGGAACTGTAAAGGAGATTCTCCTAACCGAGCTGCTGGGAAAAGACTTGTGCTTCTTTCTAGCTACCTCTGGCATCTCTGCAGTTGTTGCCTCTGTTACAAGGAAGCTTTCCATGGTGACTTTAGTCTTTGAAGTGCTTCCTAGTGCACTGTAATGAGCTGATGAAGTGTTGTCCGCTGTGTGCAAGCAGCTCTGCTCAGGTTTCATAAAGAAACAAGGTTTGTGTGGTTATAATGTGTGTGTGAGTGAATGAGGGGCCCAGAAGTCATCGAGATGGGAAGAAACTGTCCTTGTTCTCCAAAAGCCAGGGTCTCGCTGTGAAGGAGGAAAGGAACAGTAGCAGGGAAAGGAAAAAATGCGTTAGCAGCTCTGTTCCTCTGTTGGAATCAGAAAAAGCTTTTCCTTGAACCTTGGTTTTGTGAGGAGATGAGATTTATGTGGTGACAGCTGATCTAGGAGTGCAGCCATTACTGAACTCTGATGGCAATTTCAACCAAGTGGACAGGAGGTAGAAGTACCAAAACAACAAGTTCCTAAAAGTGGTAAGAGATGTGTATGTGAGAGAGGAACCTTCTGTGTGTGTCTTTCCTGAACAGCTACGATCCAAAAACTGCAGCTCCAGGAAGAGATGGGTCAAAGTTTCTCCATCCTCGGTAGCATTCATGAGTATGAGCCGCCAGAGACTCCATGCAGGAGAAACAAGCTGAAGCTGAGAAGCGGATTTGGCTGTGGCTGCTGAGGATTTGCTATGAGTGAGGTGTTCATCAGGCTTCTCTGGTACCTACGAAGTGGGACAGCCCTAGTAAAACTTGGTTTACAAATCCATCAGCCATGAGGCACGAGCCCATTGGAAACTGAGCACCCTTTCTTCCAACACTAACAGGATGATGAGGCTTTGTAACGCTTACAGAATCAAAGACTCACACGAATGGCTTAGATCAGAAGGGACCTTAAAGGTCATCTAGTTTCAACTCCTGTGCACCAAGAAAACATTTCGTTTAGCTCTTTTCCCTCCTAATTTCTTTTCTTTCTATAAGACCAAGTAAAGGAGAAAAGAGATGCTGTATGAGAGACTGCTCTCAGGGTTGGGCTCTGTAAATCCAGTCTGTTGGCTTTTCGGGGGACACTGGGACAGGAGCATGGCAAGGATGCTCCCACACTGACTCTGACGGCTGTGAGCCAGCCCACACCGGGGTGGGAGACAGCAGAGGAGATGCTCCCTGCTGCGGCATGGCGGCAGTCAGTGGCTCGCGATTTAAGAAACAGATGAATATGAACCGCGTTGGAATGCCTTCAAAAATCTGCTAGCACTCTCCTCCCTGCAGAAAGCCGAGTAAATCCCTTTCGCATTTCAGGCTCCTAGCGAGACCCTGAAATATTATCAGTGCTCTTTGACACTCTACCTGCCCCTCATCCCACCTGGCTTTCTACAAAACACATTTCCTCTGCTCTCAGGAAGAAAAAAAGTCAGGTTCATTCAAACTCTGACACTTCTCTAACACCGGGGTGATCGAGTGTCCTCCATTTTACTCATGGTATTTTAATAGGGTTTCCTTTTAGACCCTTAATGAGTTTTTATTCCCCTCTGTGTATCAGACGCTTCAGCCTGACCGACAGTTTTACTCACCCCATGTGGAGTAATCTGAACAGCCAGGACAACCTCTTATTCCTGTGGCAAGGCTTCCTCTGCCAACATTCCTCGTTCCTCGCAGCCAGGAGGATATTTTGACCCTTTCCTCACCACCATCCTATCCATCTCCCAGCCTCGAGAAAGGACCTTTCTGGGGTACAGCAACAGGAACATGCCCAGTGCACAAGTGCATGCAGCTCTTACTCAAGGAAGGGAAAAAATAAATTAAATACACCTAATAAATAAATAAAATATGTGAATAAATTATTAAAATTGTTTATTATTAATACATTTTAACAAAACAAAAGCTCGGATGATGTGT
Source organism: Perdix hodgsoniae (assembly GCA_035772895.1). Taxonomy (NCBI): domain Eukaryota; kingdom Metazoa; phylum Chordata; class Aves; order Galliformes; family Phasianidae; genus Perdix; species Perdix hodgsoniae. The sequence goes on along the minus strand of JAPSGF010000014.1, from coordinate 8,105,026 downwards.
AGGTTGGCAGCCACACTGGCTATGTTGCAGCTTGTGCAATACACATTAATGAGCAAGGTCCAGCTGCAACAGTCCCATTTATTTCTGATACATCTCAGAGCTCAGCACAGTGTGAGAACAGAACGTGGGATAAAGACACGAGCCCAAGCTGCAGGGGCACATGGCTGTCCCCACTGGAGGTGGCTGTTCTGCTGTCCTTTAGCCATGGGCTCGAGGGATGCCATGGTGAGGGCTGCAGGACCCCTGCTGGGATGGGTACTGAAGATGTGCATTGTCCCCTGGGGGCCAACCTGTGAACAGTTTTTTTGCTTGGTTCTGCATTTGGGGACAATCTCGGTGCCTTCTCCCATCTGCAAGATAAGTGGAGTGGTTTTAGGCATTTCTTGTGCTTAATTACGCAGGTCCAGGAGAGTCATATAGTTTAAAAACATATGCCATTAAAGGTTACATATTAAGCATGGCCTTGGTTTTTTGATGTTGCAGAAGGCTTAGCCTCATCTGCTTAGAATTAGGAGGTTATTATTCTGCGGAAGCTAATCCAAATTGCCTGTTATCCATAGGCAGAAAATTAAAGGAATATTTAAGCCCATTCCCCAGATTACAAACTTGGTGGCATAGCTCTGCAACCAGTAGTATTAGTATCTTGCGTTTGATAGCTGCCAATAACTTAAGTCAACTGTTTAACATCTGGCATTACTATATAATGTCTGGCTTAAGCTGTAACCTTTTTTTTTTTTTCCCCCTGCTTTTAGAAAAGGTTTTTCTGCTTTGAGAGTCTTTTGATTACTAAAGCCCTTCCTAGGACAGATTTATCCTGTGATTTAACATTTTGTGATGGAATCTCATTTTGAATCCGTTGAGTAATTGGCAGTGACTTTGGTATTAAACTGATTCATGATGTACATCCAGGCCCTAAAATAATTCACCGTTACTGTCTTTATAATCGAAGCTCCTTTTGGCCCATTAAAAAGTATTGGAAACAGCCTCCTGATCTGCTTTGATTAAAAGTAAAGCGCAGAGGATTGGTAACGATTACAGATGGCCTGCCTTCCCCGCGGGCTCCTCACCATCCTCCTCCTGATTCCCGGACGGTGCACATCTTAAATAACAAACAATGAGTCTGTGGGGCAGGAGACAAACCCGGAGGGCCTCAGCACAGGTGGTAAATGGGAAACCAGCACCAGCAGCTCTGGCACCCCATGAGCAGAGCCCTGGGATGAGCCTCTGGGAGGGCTCGGCATCCAACCCTGAGCTGTCCGCTTCACACCCCACTCTTCCCCCGGCCCTTGGCAGGGGCTATGATATAACAGGTTTTGCATAGCTGCTAGACATCTTCCTAATAGTATCCCCTGTGAATTCTAAATTTCAGTCACAGCCTCTAAATTTTCATTAAGAGCAGTCACACAGAGAGAATGATGGATTAGATTTTATTGTTGGAAAATCTCCAGATAAAATTAAAGTGCTTCTTTCTTTTCTGAAACCTTTACCTTCCCCCTGTGGTGCCCTATAAATAAGGTATCAAATAATGTTTGTCCTTTTGAATTCTGCCATCTTACATGTTTCACGCTCGCTCCTGACCGCTTTCCTTCAGCGCCGTCACTTGGCAGCTGCAGCCCATGGACACGCTGCCTCGTGGACCTCATTGTGTAACAAAGCAGCCTGGCATTGTGCTCCAGTAGCATTTCAGGGGCAGAAGGGTTCTCCCAGCCTCAAAGGTTCTGCCTGGCCTTTTTGAGAAGGTTTCCAAGGGGGACAAAGTCTTGCTGAGCCACAGTGCCCTATGGGCTAGTGCCAGAGCAAAGACCCCCGGCTGACCCACTGTCACTGTCTCTGTAATTGTTTTCCCTTCTTAAAAAAAAAATCCTCAGAACTCTTCTTGTGCTGGTGGAAAAACCGTACTTCAGCCAGGAACCGAACAGAACAGGATCTGAGTCTCATCCTCTCTGTTGCATTGTAATGTCAGCCCAAAGGAAGCGGTGCTGCCTTGGCCACTTGCAGCAAAGGAAAGAATCGTCGCGGAGTTTATTGGCTGCTTTTATTGGTTTGTCTGTGCCACGTTTTGCAGGCAGCTGTGCCAAGAGAACGCTGGGGCTTGCCAGAGACGAGGCCTCAGCAAGGTAGAGGTAAGCCCAGGAGAAGAGTGAAAGGCTGAAAGGAGGAACCTTGTAAATTTGGTACCAGCGAGGATGGAGGGGGGCCAGAGCTGACCAAAATCTGCCATGAAATGAACGAGATTGCAGCTTTCCCTGTGCAGGAGTCACAACACCCACAGCTGGGAGAGCGGCCAGTGTTATTTTTGGGCAAGCTTTATGCAAGTTCCAAGCAGAGTCCCAGTGAAGAGGAAGCAGGGGGGAGAGGTGAAGGCTTCTTTTTAGTTTGGAGGATATGGAAGTGAGAAGCCATGGAAGTGCGATGCAAAGAGCTGGAGCAGCTCCCGTGGGGCTGAATACCTATGGGGCACATGGATGAAGCAGATTCCCCACCTGGCTGTGGGACAGCAAGGCCAGAGTTCCGCAAATTCTGCTCAGTAGGGACGGGGGCAGGATTTGGCTGCTTCCCATAAGGTCCTCCAGGAGGAGGGGAGCAAGGGGCATAGGCTAGTGCAGGACCTTTAACTCCATTTCCATTTGGGAAGGAAGTGTTGACATTTTAAATGCCGTGAATGATAGATAATTGGCAGTGTCTTGGATTCATGAAGTCACTGGAAAGCCAAAAAAAACCCCGCTGTTCTAGTCTGTCCCAGTCCCATGCCCAAACGATAGGGTGGTAGAGCAGCTGCAGTCCCCTATGTTGGGCACAAAACCCCTCCTCTGCCTCCCTGGGCTGCAATGTCCTGGGTGAGAGCTTTGCACTGTGGGGCTGAGCTCCTCACCTTGTGCCAGGCACGCAGAGCCCAGCAAGGATGAGGCAGGAGCAGTTCCCAAATGCAGCACTGAGCTTTTAGGGCTGCCCCATGCCATTGCTCAGTGCTGTGAAGGCAGGAAGTGGTCCTGCCACAAGAGATTCACACCCTGTGGATTATGGAGCAACCTGGAAGTTTTTTTGACAAGAGATCCTAATTTTCTCTCTCTGGCTAAGCTGAATCTGGGTTTCACTTAGGTAAGCCTCAGGATGTGACACTGAAAGAAACAGCTGAAAGAAAGCATGGCCTTATCTCCTCCCTGCATTCATTAGAATATATCTTTTCCACAGGTACTTTACATAAATACATTAAGGACAAACCTTGGCTCACCTCTAGGGACTCCAGTTATCAGTGAAGTCAGCAGGAGGCTTTTAGCTGGCCAAGAAGGGCACTGCTGCTGCCCTTAGGAGAATGCACAGAAAGCCAGACTCCTGGGATGCGATTCCAATGGTACTCCACCACACCAGCCATCCTCACATTTTCCTGTTCTCAAAACCCAAGAGATTAATGCTGAGTAACCGCGGGGGGATTTCTCAAGCTGCTGTGAAAGATCTGCTGTTTACTGACATGTGGGAGTTCACCTTGGAGAACACCAAGTGAAAGCCGTGGTGAGCGCAGTGCTCTAAGGGCATATTTCAATCTGAATAGAAACTAAACAGCAATAGGGAAGTTATCTTCAGGAAAACCATCAAACTGAAGTTATGCCCAGGTAATTAGCTGGAGCTGTTGCATTACTATTTTAATACAGAGATTGGCATGAACCAAGGCCAAAGCCTGCCATGTATTGATATATCAATAAGAAATATCTTTCCACTGGAATTCCTTATGGACTTTGAAAAAAAAAAAAACACAACACTTTGGGAAAACACTTTCCTTAGGAAAACCACCCCAAAAATGTACTTCCAGTTTCTTTTTTTTTTTCCTTCATCCAAAATAAGGTTCTGATTTTTACCAACAACAATAATGCTAAAAAAGACCTGGATTACTTCGAAAGCTATTTCGCTTTCACTCCATTCCTTTTGCCCCTCCACAGGGAAATCCTCAGTGCACTGCTTCCAAATATTAATGAACACCAGTCCTGTCTCTGTACCTTTCAGGCCCCGATTCACGATGATCATCCATAAATATTACTTTAAAAACTTTCCCGAGGAGCTCCCAGGGGCTGTGAGAGCAGCCCATGTCAGGAAATGTCAGATATTTCTCCCTCTCCTCCCTGAGATGCTGGTAGCGTGGTTGGAAAAGAACAGATGCGTTAAATGCTGGGAGATTTACAGCCCCCCCACCACACGGGAACCATAAAACGACAATTTGTTCAATTTCAAAAGCAGACCTCTGCCCGTTGCAGGACCTTTCATCACTGTTTATAAAGCTAGGCTTAAAAAGCCCAGGGCCTTTTATGATAAAACGAACACAAGATTCGTTTTTCAACCATTGCAGTGCTGGGAGGATGGAGATGTGCAGCTGCAGGAGCATCCTGCTTTGGGCTGGCTCCTCCCTCCCTTGGGCATGGAGGTGTGACTCCCTGGGCAGATTTTGGGTAGCGGTGCCAGGAGAGGTCAGAAAGCCTGGTGGGGCAGGCTGAACACACACCAAGGTTGCTCCCAAATTCTGTGTGAGCCTTGGGTGTCTGAGACTGTTGCATGACAGTTTGAAGAACATGCTTGCCCAAACACTTGTAGACTGGAAGAACAGTCCTTCCTCCTGCTCCTGACCCAGGTCCTCCACCACCTCAAAGACCACCACCATGCAGCGAGGATGCCACGCAGCTTTTCTGAGCCCTGTACACCCCCAGTCACAAAGCAAAAGGAGATTTTAATAGTTTACTCAGATAGTTTCCTCATCTTACCAGAGCCCAGTAGGGTTTAGATTTGGCCTCGGACATGAGGTGGCCCCAGACCAAACCCCAGACCACCCCATGTCCACACCCCAGGCATGTGGTCTCCATAGCGTTGATTTGGCTCTGAATTTGGGGCTGAGAGTTCTGGCATTTCAGTCAGAACCCAAGCAAGGAGTGAAGCTAGGCTACCCATGTAATAGATGAACAAGAGCAGAGCTCTGCATTTATTGCTTGAGCAGTTTAAAGTGATTGTAATGCAGCCAGATTTATTTCTAATATACAGTGGTGGGCTTATTAAACTTCCAAAAGAGCTCTTTAAGTTGTCCTTTGGGGTTGAATGGCTGAACACAGCTACCTGCTTCTCCAAGGCTGCAATGGACCAGCCCTCCTTTCATGCACTTGGTCCTTCTGCTCAAAAAGAGAAGATACCCCAAAAGCACAAAGGGTTAAACCTGTGGCCCGCCTTGTCCAGTCCCCCTCCCTTCTCCTCCAGTTTGCAAATGGTAGAAAGGAAAGGATTAGAGAGGAGAGATTTATGGGGTAGCCCATCATGGAGCCTCAGTTCACACTTTGATGATGGGGGACAGCCCCTCTCCAACAAAGGGGCCGTAAAGCATGCCCACCAGTGAGCTATCTACTGGGGAGAGCCAAATCCCTCCTAGGATTATTAAGGGCTCTGTGAGTCCTTGGAAAGAAAGGCTGCACTTTTTTTTATTGCCGCATTATTAATAAAGAGCTGGTGAAATACTTACTGCTGCTCCGTAAATCTTCCCGGGGCAGGAGTAGGTTGCACAGACATTTGGGCTGGAAGGAAATGGAGGGGCCACTGGGCTTGACCTACAGCCCCTATCCCAGCTGTGTCCAGTGCCTCAGGACAGCCAAGCTCCACTCCCAGCTGTGCACAAGGAACTGTCCTCGAGGTGTCTTCTCATCCCCAGGGTGCCAGCAAAGGTCTCCACCTCAAGCCTTGCTAGGCTACGGGGCGGCCCCAACCCAGGGATCCTGGAGCCAGTCCAGAGGGCTGGGAACAGCAGATCAGCAGGGACAAGCATTGGGGGTGCAAAGCTGGCTGCCTAGCTCCAGTCAGTAACAAACGCCCTGCTCAGAACTAGGACTGTTGTCCTGCCCTACGCAGCTCACATCCTCGGAATGCTACCAGAAGTGGCAGCTCCTTAGGCTCAGTACAGCTCACCCAACAACAAGATGAACCCAAGAACAGGATGACTTCAAAAACAGTTTTTCACCCATATGCATACATGTAATATGTATGTCATTTGTATATATATAATATACATATTATCTATATGTACACACATAAACAATTATATATACAATTAGATATTTATATTACATATTTTAGCAGGAGAGAGAGGAAGTCATGGGCAAACACAAGTACCAGCTTTACAGTGCGAGATGGCAAACACTAAGGTCAGCCTGGCACTTCCCAGCAGCTGCTGCTCACTATGGGCTCAAAGCACAGAACCCTAGAATCCTAGAATCATTAAGGTTGAAAAAGACCACTAAGATCACCAAGCCCAAACCCAAACCATCCCCACCATGCCCATCAAACCACGTCCCTCAGTGCCACATCATACTTAGAGGTGGACCAGCTCTCACTTCTGTACAGATGCTTTGCTCGCATCGTGAGGCAAGGCATCTAGGACCACTTATCCCTGCAATTAAATGCATTTCTGTCCTCTTCTGGAACAGCAGTGGAATCTCTGCTTGCTGGAAGGTGGCTGTGGCAGTGCACGGAGCGTGGCACACGGTGCTGCCCCCACGCCAGCACCTGCTTGGAATGAACATCCCTAAAAAGCTGCCAAAACCTGGAGTGCTGGCTGCCTTTGGGAAACAACAAAAATAAACAGAGCCTCGTGACTACCACTGCCATCCAACACATGACAACAACAAAAGAAGTTTCCTTCCTAATTTCAGCTTCTGGTCGTAAAATTTTACTTTCATGTAACAGCATGAAATCTGCACAACAGGAGCAGGGGATTTTAATAAAAGGCAGAGTTGATGTAATACCCAAGCCAAGGTGTTTTTATAAGCCAGAAGAAGAGAGACAGAAACACAGAGGGAAAATAATTTTCTTGAATTCCTTCCAGAAAGGAATTTTATTTAGATTTGCTTTAACCATACCGAAATTCTCCTTCTTCTTATTGCGTAGGTTTGCTCCACTTGAAAGCTGTCCCTCTTAGCCTCTGCATTAATGCCAGCAAATCCCAGCCCCTCATTTCTCTTTGTACCTCAGCCCCAATTAGTTTAAAACGTTTGCAGACCGGGAGCCATTGTCAGTGCACGTGGGGCTGTGGCTCTGAATTGCCCCCAATCCCAAACCAGTGTGATGCAAAGAAAGGTGCAAAGATGCAAAGCCATAAGGAAAAATGCACCCAGTGAGAGCAGGACAGTGCTCCTGGAGGAGCAGGGAACATTCCATGTGGATGTCTCAAAATATGAGGCTGGAGAAGAGAATAATGCCTGCTGAAGGGCCAGGAACAGCTCTCAGCTCGGTGAAAAATGATTTCCCAATGCCCCCTGCTCTGGGGATTTTATAAGGGAAGATGGATCTTCCTATCTGTTTTTCTTTCTTCTTCATTTTTCAACTCTTGACCTACACTGTGAACAGAAACCTCCCAAGTGCGAGCCTTCAGCAGAGGAAATGCTTCCTCCAGTTCATTTGTCTTCAGTGCAGCTGAGATGCACGGGGCTGCAGCGATGCACTCCCAGCCCTGCACTGTCCCACCTCCTCCCTGTTTGGTTTGCAGCACCTCTAGCTGGGATGGAAAACAAGAATCAACGCAGACATCAGACGTGGGTTTTAGGTGCCTTAAAACCTGTGATTCCCAGTTCAAGGGAACATGATGCCACCAGATGTCTTGCTTCCAGCATCACTCATGGTCCCTGGAAACCAGCACAGCAACGAGAGTGATGGGGACAGCACAGTGTGGAGTGCAGCAGTCGGGGAGTTATCCCAGAATGGATGATTGGGAATCATGGCATCTGCAGGAGGAAATTTCTGCCTAGAATTATGTTTCAAGTGGAAATAAGTAACAGGAGTGGATCTTGTATATGGTACATTCTTTGTTGCATTTTAGGGATGCAAATAGAAATTGTCCTGGGTGTACAGAGCAAGGATGGGGCAGGAGGGAAGGGGGGAAAAAAGCGTGCCCAGCCCCAGTCGTTCTCCTCTCTCCCTGTGGTTTCCTCCTGTTTTTCAGCATGGCAGGGCTCAGGCACTGCTGGGTGGCACTTACACAGTATGAATTTCAAGCTGGATGCTTTGCTGTCCATGCAAAGCAAAACTGCTTGAGCTGTGGAAATGGCCACAGCAGCATCCTGGTTGCTGTCCCTCTTTCAGCAAGACATTTCCCTTCGGTTTACAGCAGCCCATGCTCCAGGGGATAAAACAACAACCACCACTGTTATTCTTTATGAAGGCAGTGAGAAGGCTGAATAAGACAGGCTGCATCCAAAGCACAATATGAGATGAAAAAGACATCCAAGCTCCATGGCGCTAGATAAAACAAAGCGCACACAAAAAAAGAATCAAATGCTGAAATATGTATTACTTGTGGGTATGAATAGAACTGTCTATGTTTGCCTTGGAGACAGGGGGAAGGAGGCCAAGCAGTTTCATCTCAGCAGGTACTGCTTTTCAGCACAGAGGCACTGAGTGCTGCAGAGCCCTCCTGCCAGCTCTGCAGCCCCATGTGCCGATGGGGAGAGGTCATGGGTCTGTGCCCACATGGAAAACGAGGTGGGTCCTCACCATCCTGAGGTTGGGGGCTTTGGACCTTTGAAAGCAATGGGATGACAGAGGGTAAGGTAGGGTGAGTGGTCTTTGGGTGAGCTGGGAAGAGCAAGGAGCTGGAGAGCAGATAGCTGCGCTAATGCTGGAGCACACAGCATGCTCAGGAGGGGAGCACATCCTTATAGAGGAACTGAAGTGCAAAGCTTTGCACCTTCATAAATGAACAAACACCAAGAAGTGCTGGGTTTTCACTCGTGGTAAAAGTTGATGTGGAAATGATAAAAAAAAAAAAGCAAGCAAACAAAAAAACAACAAAAACAAACAACAGATGATTTCAATGATGAAAATGGAAGAGGCTGGAAATCCAGTGACTCTCAGAAAATGCCTTTTTGGATCAGTTCAGCATCGTTTGCAGCCACCTCTCTGTCTGCAAACACGAGCCATCTCCCAGCCTCGGCCACATGCAGAAATCTGGAGTCTGACAGTGATGGATCATGGAAGCAGCTGATGAATGGTGCTGCCTGTGGGAGGAGTGGGAGATGCTTCCTCGCTAATCCCTTCCTCCTGATTGTGGCACAGGCCACTCCAGGGTCTGCTATCTGGTGGTTTGTGTCAGCCACTGCCCAACCTTGTGGCTGCTGACCAGTGCTGCAAAGCCAGGTGGTCTGAGGGATGTTCTTCCATCGCCACCACTGTGTGCCTTGTGCACTGGGACTGACAACATGGCTTTAATGATATGGCCATAAATCATTCTGCCTATGGCAGCTGACATGAGCAGTGGTGCTGGGAATAGCCCTGAACTTTCCAGGTGCAGAGAAACCTACAAGGTTGACCCCTTGTTGGACAGCTGCATAGCAGCTCTGGTGCCACCAGTCACGTCTCTATCAGCCCATATCTTGTAGCACAGAAGTGGATGTCAATGAGACCCAATTGCAATGGTCACCACTGGATGAAACCCCCAGTCCAGGGAAGTTCAGGGATCTCTGGTGTCACAGGTGATGTTCTGGGGGCTGCAGGACACCCAAGGAGGAGCAACTGGGCAGCAATATTATGCAGAGATGAGATACAGATTGGTTGTTCAAAATGCATCCTGTTACCCAGCTCTAATAATTCGGGAAGCTCATTTGCAGCCCTGGGAACAACCAGATAGCAATTCACAGAGCCTGAACACACTTTTCTGCCTGCAGGTCTCCCCCAGCCTCAGGCATCCATCACTCTCTCGCCTCTCTGCAGGCAGTGCTGCAATAACAGGCAGGGTCCTGCTCCAGTGTGAGTACTCAGCTGCACACTGTGCTCCATCAAGGAACCTGACTGGGATGGATTCTTCCTCCTCCCATAGAGGGGAAGTTCGCGTTTTGAGCTTGGGGGGCTCTGGGAAAGGGAAGGAGCTCCTGCAGCAATGGGCTGCAAGCCTATTAGAGCATCACCCATCCCTGCTGCCTGTAGCTTATAGCTCACACTCACCTGGCTTGCATCCACATTTTCCACCACCTATTGCATCCAGAGCAGCAAGTTCTAGTAAGAAAATCAAAAAGACACATGTCCATACCCCATCTTCTGAGCACAAGGCCTGCTGGCTGCAGATTGAAGGCTTGTAATCTTCCCTGACCTTTCCTTTGTCTCTGCAATAGCAGTGACAGGAAAAGCAGCTGGGCAGCGTGGGACTTCGCCTGATAGAGGGGTTTCACCTGATGCTGGAAACAATGCCATCCATAGAAGCCCACATTGTTACCTTGACATTTGGAAGCAATTACCTGCATGTTATGTAAAACTTTTATTAAACGACTGGAGAAATTCGGTAATGTGTTAATCATCGGTTGAATGACATCTGCTTAATACCAGAGATTTTTGAACTGCTGGAGAAGGGTTCAGCAGTTCAGAATGATTACCAAAACATATTGCTCCTTTTTTCGTTCTCCTACGTGTTAATTTTTCAGATTTATTATCTTAGGCTCCCGCGTCTCGTATTTTCACTACATGTCAACATCTGTTATATCTCTGCGTTTCGCAGCTCTTTAGTCCTTGCCCCACAAAGCCTCAGGCACTGGGATGAGAGATGCAGCCAGCCCTAGCCCAGGGCTTATGCAATTTTCCAAACCAATCCTGAGGACAATTAACAGGGAAGTTTGGCTGGAGGAGGCAATTCTGGCATCCAGAAGGGATCGGTAGACGGACTCAAACTCAAGGAAACCCATTGGGTTTAGAGAAAAAACCTGGCTGTCAGGATGAGACTTGGGAACAGCAAACTGATTCTTTGAGGAAGGTGGTGGGTGGAAATGTGTCATGGAAAGATGCTCACACCTCTCCCACTCCTTTCTTTTGATCCAGCAGACCTGGAGTCACTGCGATTTCAAGGCACACAGCAAATCCCTCCAGGGATGCTCATCTTATGGAGATGCAGTCCAAGGGAAAAGGGGGGCTCTGTGTGAGCCATCCCAGCCAAGGTTCTGGTGCCGATGTGTCTATGGAGATCTGGAGCCTACAGCTTGGGTCTGGCAGGGAATGGCTGCCCTGTGCTGATGGGAGACTGTCCCCACTGCCACTTCTGCTGTCAGTTCTCCAAAGCCTCCATCCAGTCCCTGGCCTCCTCTGGGCTGTCCCCCTGCCATCACACCCTACATGGGTGAGCTGTCCTGGTTTAACACCCCTCCAAGGTGAGGTTTTACTTTCTGATGACTTTGCAGATTGTGCATGCCCCAGTGGCACTCAGGTCCAAGGGTGCCAGATCCCAGCCAAATTCCTGCTGGCACTGGGACGGGCAGGGGCATCCCTTCTTCAAAGCTGTACATCCTGGCAATGACATTGCTCCTTCTGGCTGTGATGTTCCTGCACACGTCCAGTGATGGAGGGTCTTGGATCCATCTGCAGTGCTGTTCCATGGCACGTTGCATCTTTTCCTGGGTAAATGCCAGTGGCTCCATGAGGCAGTGCATTACCTCATAGCCTAAGGCAATAGGATGGAGACCAATGCCCAGCTTTGCTGGATGGGTGCAAGAATGGGCAGCTGCCCAAAAAACATCCAGATAGTTCATAGGGAAAAATACAGAGTGTCTCACTGGGTTTGTATTGGGCGTAGAAGATGCACTGTCTCTTCACTGTGACTTTCATCCTGCCTCTATGAAATATATGGACATGCTGAAGCACAGCAGCACCACAGGGGCTTGCTGTGGGATGTGGTTCAGCAGTGATAGGAAGCCAAGTGCAGCAATGACAAAGATGGATATCCATCTTTCAAGCTCTTGTAGTGAGAGTCCATTCTAATATGGTTTAATAGAATGCCTTCTTGCAGGTAATTTCCACACTCTGTGCTGGGTCACGTTCCACAAGATATGTGCATTATATATGAGCCAAAAACTTTCAGCTCCCAGCTGTCAAGCCACACTGCTAATTTAAGCTTTTTTATTATTATCATTTTGTTCCCTCACCCATAATCTGTCCCTTCCCCAATAAAAATTACGGCTTCCATTTATCAATTTTTTCTGAGGGTTCCTACACTTCCCTGTGCCCAGTCTCCACATAATGCTTCACGTAATGCAACCTTTCCCTCTGCTCTCCTGTGCAGTTTGGGTTATTTTTGTAACCTTATGGATTCTATTTGGGTGGGTGGGAAATAATAAAAAGCACATCTTGAAAGGTCAGCCTGTAAAAGACCAGGACTGAGCACCCGATGGAGCTGTGGGTGTCCCTTTCATTGCTGGGAGCTGGACCAGATGGCCTTTAAAGATCCCTTCCAACTCAAACTATTCTATGATTCTGCGGTTCTCAACTCTCTCCCAGTTCATCCTGGGAAGACAAAGCAGTTAAAAGAAGTCATGAAACTACTGGGAGAGCTGTACGTCCCCAGGGCTGTAGCCCAGGATCCATCTTCAGACAGCAGAAGGGTGCTTTGGAGGGACGTGCAGGAGACTGCAGCACTGGGCAGCTGTGTGCTAGGGATGCCATTCCTGCATGCTGCTATTTGCTGCATTCGTTGGAAAAATAAAAATAAAAGTAAAAATAAAAATCCCACTTTTTCTCTGCTTTAGAGCACAGCAAACCAACTCTTCAGAAAGATTTCCCATGAACAGGAGACGGTTCCCCTGGAGCACTGCGTGTCCCCCAGCTCACAACTCAAGGTCTGACCTCACTTACAGGACCCTCTGTCCTGCTGCACCTCCAGGAGGAAAGCACAGAATTCTTCCCAGCACACTCTTTCAAAGCCTGAGAAAGAGTACAAAGAAGGAAGATTAACACCTATGTGAAAACTCAGCCAATGGCAAGAGTTTCTGGGAGACTGCAGTTCAGCTTTTCTTTTTTAAGTCTAGCCCTCAAGGACGCTGCTCTTCACCTAGAAAGGATTTTAGAGCTCTGAGTTCTGGCAGTAGTTCTCCTAACGCACAAATGTTTGACCTTGGATGACACCGACCTGCCAAAAAAGCATGAAAAAAAAAAAAGGTGTTGCTGATATTTATTTATTTTATGCTCTGATTCCTCATTCATCATCAGGTAAATTCGCTCTTGGCAGCACCGACAACTTCCTTAAATGCAGCCAAGGTGACCACTAAAATTAGCATCAAATCCCAGCGACGCTTTACATCACGCTCACGTTATTTTTCATGGGGTGTTTTGCTCATGTTGCGGCTGAGGGGGGACAGACCTCGATGGGGGCAGTGCCCATATGGGGACTGAATGGCCGACACAGGCAGCCCCCAGCATCCCCACAAAATTCCTGTTCCACTGGAGATGTTCTCTAGCTCCTTGCCAAGCAGCATTACGAAAACGTCTGAAGAAACAGCATCGGCTCAGACCTCAGACAGTAAAACATAATTTTCATTCTCTCTCATAAATTTTTGCTTAATGAAAAGTCCTTGAGGAGCTCATTTCTCCGTCGGGGCCAAGGAAAATAACCGTGTGAGTGGCTGAGCAGCGCCAATAGCCATGAGCGTGAGCAACACTCATCGTGTCCTGGTGTTACTGAACATCTGCATCTCAACTCCTCAGAGACCTCCAGAGAGGAGAGCAGAGGGATGCTGAGTAATTCACATTAGCTGTCCCCAGTGGTGCAGTTCTTAGAGCACCCGATGCTCCATTGCCATGCTTTCCCCATGGGCAGAAAGCACAGACTTCTCAGCACACTAACATCTTGTTTAGTCATGGTTCTTGGGAAAACCCTGCAGCAAGCAGTAGGGATATTTTGGAGGATATGGCCCAGGTTGGGTGATGTTGGATGGATGGACACATCCCTCCAGGTTTTGAGCTAGAGAAGCCAGGCAGGTGATGGTATTCTGCAGTGTAATTAAATACCATGGTCTAGGAGTGCTCACAGCTCACTGAAACTGGTAATGGTGAGTAGTTTGCAGAGCTTTAGGGCAAGTGCAGTGCCCCAGAACCTGGCAGCACAGTGCCAGGAGGAGTGGTTTGGGACATACCCAACAGCTCTGTAGGCCTTTGTACGCTCACAGCCTCACTGCTTTATCCTAGATTGCATATAAAGAGGAAACTGTTTACACTAAGGGCAGTGAGGAGTGGCAGAGAGTGCCCAGAGGTGGCAGTGCCCCATCCCTGCAGGCACCCACAGTCAGGTTGGACGGGGCTCTGAGCACTGATGGAGCCATGGGTGTCCCCGCTCAGCGCAGGGAGTGGGACCTGATGGCCTTTAGAGGTAGCAGTAACCCTTATTTTACCATTAAAAACAAAACAACAACAACAAAAAACAACAACAACAACAACGAGCCTAAAAAAAACCCCAAACCACCACCACCACCACCAAAAAAAAAAAAAAAAAAACCAACAAGGAAAGAAACCAGGAACGTAAAAAAACAAACCAAGTAACCCTAGCATCCAGCCAACAGATACAGCTGCACTAGAGGGCAGTGCTGCCCATCGCAAGCAGCAGCACAGGGCATCATTCTCCTTCTCAAGCAACAGGCAGAACTAAATTGATCATAAGAATTACAGAAGTCCCTTTCGCTAAGCTGCATCGTGACTGCAGAAGAAGTGCAACAGCCAAGCCTCTGTCTCAATGTTGCAGTCCTGCCTGAGGCTCCTCGTGCACAGACAGCTTCCCCCCGCCTTGCTGCGCCACCCCACAGAACCTGGTGCTGGCTCTGCAGCTCCTGTCCCACTGCAGCACCTCTCATCCTGAAGAGTGAGGACATCTCCCCTTCACACCTCGTGTGGGGTACGAACACGGCCAGGGCATTTCTTGGGCTGGAGATGCTCGGAGCTTTCCTGTGTGCAGCAGGGCTGTGTGTCTCGCTCTGGGTTTCTGATTCAGGTATGATTTTTCTTCAGTTCCCTTCCACCAATAGATAGAAAAAAAATAAGAAAAAAAAAAAGGGAGAATGTTTCACTTCCCTCTATGATTTCCACTGGGACCTTTGTAACCCTGGTGAGGTCAACAAGGGGTGGGGGTTCCATGGGCTCAGAGCACCTCTCCCACGTGGCTCCCACCCACCCACAGCAGTGACAGAGGGACAGACTGACTCTAATGTGCACTGCACAGACATTGCACGTGACTGTGTGCCCCCCAGCAGCCAAGTGCCCCATTGCAGGTTTGGGACCCAGAACAAGCAGCTCCATGACGTTTAACCCCTGCCCTCCTGCAGCCTGCTGCACTGCACAGCCCCCATGAACGGATCCTATCTGCTGGAGATTTATTTCCAATCTTCTTTTCAAGACATGATGTCAGGATTACAATAACCTGAGTAAGGCAAACACTGGATGGAATTACTATTGTGTTTATCAATTTCCTGCTTCTTTTCTTGTCCTGATTAATCATGGGACAGCGCTATGGAAAAGTCCTGTTAGAGCAACCTGTCCCCCAGCCAAGGCAGGGCTGATCTGTCCATCCACCGCCGTGTGCTTCATCCAGCCTATTTTTAAACAATCCCCAGCGACAGAACCTCTTGAATCACAGGAGCGAGAAATGGAAAAGACCTATTAGCTCATGCTGTCTGCCTCCTGGCCAGTGCAGGCTGTTCCCTGCAGCCCCGTTTGCAGTGTTTTCAGCTTCCACCTTTCCTTCCCTTGGGAGAGCACTCTGCTGGCAAGCAGCTCACGCACTCAGGTTTACTTGATGTCATGCTGGAAAGCACAGACCTCCAGCACTGGCCGCAGCTGATCAAATGAACTTTATCCCTGAGTAGGACAAGCAAGTGTGTGCTGCAAACAAAAGTCAAACGCATTGTGCAACAACAGCAGGGTGATGCCACCTCACATCCAGTGATGGGCAACACAGGGACCTCATGGATGTGCCCAGCTCAGTATGGGAAGGGATGAAAATGTGCAGCCCTGCTTGGGGCAGAGGGGTGCTTGCACAGAGCCTGCACCCCAACAGCCCAGCTTTGTATGCAGTGACTCAGCTCAGCACCCAACCACTTAGCTCTGCCTCAAAGTAGCGTGAGGGGACATCAGCCTCCTTCTCCATTCCTTACCCACCATGAAAATGGATTTTGTGCAAACAGATGACAAGAAATAGTTTGGAAGCTTCTCAATTCCTTGCCTGCGCTGACTGCTGCCAGCACTGCTGCACCAACAGGACCTGGCATGGCTTGTGCCAGCTGCCAGGACCTGCCCTGCTCAACCCCCCCACTTCCTAGTGCTGCCTCCATGCAGAGGGCTTGCAAGAAAGACAGACAGCCCAGCCACAGGCAGGCTAAAGAGCCTGCTAATTGGTTTTTAAGCAGAAAGAGCACACACCTGCCTGCAAACACCACCAGCTTGCCTGCAGTACGCGTGTGTGTCTGCTGCATCCTCTGTGCCTGCACCATTCATGCAAAGCCCCCTGCAAAACACTCAGACCCACAGTGCTGGGGGCTCACATGGATGCTGGAGGCTCACACAGGCGCTGGGTGATGTGCCCTGCAGCCATGGTTCTCGGCACTGCCTTATCTGCTTCGAGTAATCAAAAATAATTGGTTGCTCCCCAGTGGACTGATCTAATAGCAGGACGAATAAAGTTATTTTGAACAGTTGTTCATGAGTTCATCTCCTGGAAAGCCTCAGCACCAGCTGTTGCTGTGCTTTTGATTAAAAAAATAATATATATATTAAACTCAAACTGGGGATTATCAGGGCTAAGCACGTCTCAGCCCTCCCTCCTCCCAGTGTCAGGTGCCCAGCCAGGCTATAGACTGCTCTTTGTGTGCAGCTCCTTCACCCCTTTCTCTGTGAGCTGGCAGCAGTGCAGTGCAGATTTGGCTCCTTGCAGTGTGCTGGGCGAGGGATGCTGGCACAGCCCTGGGTTTGCCGGTGCCTGGGGCTGGCATTCATGCTGATGCAGAAGGTTTATCATGCAAATGGTCCCCGAGGCCTCCGGCCAAGTCCATTTGTTAATGGTCAAACTATGGGAAGCTGGTTAGGGAGAAGCAAATTGAATTAAGCACAACTGGGGAAAGGGAGGATGAGGAGTGAGGTCTTTGTGGAGGTTGGAGGGTACATGGGGACAGAGGGACAGAAGGAGACCTGAAATGGGCATCCATGCAAGCTTAGGAGGTGCAAAAGGGCTGCATGAAACAGGGCATATCTCTGGAGATAACAGGTCACCCTCACATCCTGGGTCACTCCATCACTGTGCAGCCCCAGCAGTGAGACAGCAACCTGGGCTCGGACACAACAAAGAGTGGACAGAAGTTCCCAGAGTGGAGAAGTTCTTGCTGAGATGAGATAATGAGAGAGAATCACAGAATCATAGAGCATCCCGAGTTGGATGGGACCATAGGGTCACTGAGTCCAACTCCTGGTCCCACACAAGACCAATCAAAATTCAGATCATAGAAGACAGACAATGAAGATATAGAAGAAACAAAGCAAAGTTTCATGCTCAGCTTTCCACATCTAATCAGTTACGCAGGATCAGAGTTATCCCCCACATCCGCCCAAGGAGCTCCATCCCTTTGAATAAAGCTGTAAAAGCAAAAGGATGAACATGCACTGATAATCGTGGCAAGGTCAAGAAAGCAGTAATCAGTAACAGAGAGGTGATAAAAGGAGAACTGGCAGGAAAATCTCAGTAACAAACATTGAATACATTCAAGGCTGAATATGCAGTCTTGCAGCAATGCTGTGCAGTTGCATGGAAAGGGATGTGCAGTTGGACCAGCAGCCCTCGCAGTGCCCATCGAGTTAAGATTAAGTCACAGTGTCTCAGTTTTCCCTACTAACTCCTTTCCCTGATGGTAAAAGCCAGGCAGCAGACCCAGTTCTGAGCAGGTTTCTGGATGCACATTTTGCACCACATCCCACTCCCTTGGCTTTCTCTCCGTGGCTCTTATTTTCCTTTTCAGCATCAGCATCTAAACATCTGGGTCATGGCGGAGCTTAGAGCTGGAAGCGACACAGTATTACGAGAAAGGATGTTTTTGTACTACTTCCAACCTTCCCAGAACAGAGAACTGCAGAACCCCCTCCACAAAGGCTGCTTTCTTCCTCTGCACTACTTTGAAAGGATGGGTGAAATCCTCACTTATCGCCTCTACCACTGGGGACGAGACAGAGACGATCAGAAAGGAGGGGGAAGGAACCATGAAGAACACAGCCAAGTGCTTTTCTTTTCACTTTCCTGTGTGTTTACTTACTTTAGCTTCTTTGGGTTCAAGCCACACATTTGGAGCAATTCCCACCTGCTCTGTACTTGGGGACCAATCTACAAACATCCCCACAGACAACTTTCTTCTGTTTCCCCCCTGCTAAAATGTCAGTATCTTGCTGAAATGTTGAAAGAGAACAAATCTGAGGGTTTGTAGGGATGTTTTGCTGCCCAGTACCCCATGGGCCAGGCACTGAGCGTTGCTGCCCACCCAATGGGCACAGGGAGGTGTCCCGACCTGCACTGCTCCATGCAGGAGGGTTGGGGTTCATGGCACTGTGCCGACACCAGAACTGACACAGGTCCCATCTGGCCACCTGCTGTCCTTCTCTTGTCCCCTTCTGGGACCAGAGCTCACCCCAGGCCCAAGCTGGACACACTTTGAGCTTTTATGGAGGTGTTGCCAGCTGGAGCGTTGCTGCTCGCAGCAGGAGGGATCTGTGCTGTGCAGCCCACACCAGTGCCTGGCCCGTGCTCAACTATGCTCCATGCATCTGAGCGAAGGCAGCACTGCACTCTGCCCCTTCCACAGACCCCCACAGCTAATCCCCAGCTGCCCAGGGCAGGACTCAAATCAAGGAGCTGAATCCTCTCTGCCTCTCCTGCCTTCAGCACTTTCTTCCAGCCCTGCAGGGAAAGCCTTCAGGGTGCCCTCATCACCCTGCATTCACTCTGTGCTGCACCAAGACCTGCATGTCCCCACACCTCAAACAGCTCCAGCTGCACTGCTCTGCTTCTGCATAGAATCATAGAACCACCCTGGACGGAAAAGGCCTCTCAGATCACTAGTCCATCCCCACTCCATCCCACCATGCCCCTCAGTACCACACCTCCACTTCAACGCTTCCAGGGTGTAGCAACTGGACAGATCAACATGAAAAGGTGTTTTACCAGAAGTGTAACCACAGAAGGATCAGCACAATACAAGGTGCTATAACAGAAGGGAAGAAGATTGCTTACTCATATCAGAAGATTCAAGGTTCACAGAGAAAAGCACCACCAGGGAAGAATCTCCAGAAAAATGACCCCTCCCCAGTGCCAGTTAGCCCTTAAATGGGGTCTAAGAGAGGTGCAGCGAGGGTTCCACCCCTTCTGGTCATGCAGTTGAATTGCCTTCACCTGTGCTCTCAGGGTTGACCAGGTCCTTTCCCCAGGTGCTCAATCAGTGGTTCATGCTGTGGTTCAATAGTTCCCATACACAAGGACAGTAACCCCCCCCACATCCCTGGGCAGCAGTGCCAGTGCCTGACCACTCTTTGAGAGAAACAGCTTAACCTAATATCCAGCCTTCTCCCACCTCATTGTCTCTCATGGGGTAAAATCCCATGCTAGGAAACTGGAAACACCACATTCTCTTGTCATACAAGGCTACATCCCGTATCTACTGAAATCTTTCATACAGTTACATAATGGTTGGGTCAGAAGGGATCTCTCAGCACTACCCCTGCCATGGGTTGGCTGCTCCCTGCCTTCCTCCCTCCCCCAGCTCAGGCTGCCCTGAGCCCATCCATGGCCTAAGGCACTTCTAGGGATGGGGCACCCACAGCCCCTGGGCAGCCTTTGCTGTCCAACCTCCATAAATAGCTACAAGGAGATCTACACAGCACAAATAAAGCCACGCTGAGCTTTTTGCTGCTTACAGCATCGTCACAGTAGTACCCACATGCACAGCATCCCACTGCAGCCCCGCTCCTGCCATGACCCTGTCAGCAGAGAGGGCAGCACTGTGCACGTCCCTCCCTGTGGTTTCCATTTGTACAACTGGGATCAAACTGGGCAGAAGCCTCAAGCCCAGCCCTGCTCCTGTCCCACCAAACAAAACCGTCCCAGGTATGGGCGAACCACGCAATGTTCCTATTGCAGCACATCCCTTCTGCAAGCGGCCCAAAAGAGAAAGTCAGAAGAACATATTTTGTCATATACATCATCTCAAATAAAAATAATAATTAAAAAAAAAAAAAACCAAAAACACACACACAACAAAACAGCCCTCGTCTTCTAGATTCCCAGACAGTACACTCAGCATCCTCATGCTACTGATGTAATCTTGGAGGAAGGTCCCCTGGGCCCACACTCATGGAGCAGGAGCTGTGCCCAGAGCTCGCTGCAGCCCTGCATGGAGGTGGGCACAGCCCCAGTCCTGCACTGGGAAGGTCCGAGTCCCCCTCCACAGCTGCTGGGGGTCTGAGTGCTCTTCAGTGCCCCTGGGAATAAGCAGAGTTCAGTGCAGCTCCTTGTGAATGTCTCTATCCTCTGTGCTCAGCTGCAGGGAACGTGGGCCAGGAAGGAAAATGTCCTCATCACTAACAGGAACAAAAGCATCCGAGCAGGTAACAGTGCAAGCAGTGCCCACCCTCAGCATCGAGCAATCTGCAGCCAGCTGAGAGCACTGCAAAGCAAACCTTGAGCTGAGGTGCAGCGAGCAAAGCACGAGATAAGGCAGTGGAGTTCTGCCAGAGTGCATATTTGACCGAAATTGTTTCGGCTGCAGCTGGGTGGGTGATTCACTGCGTGCAGCTCCATCAATGGGCTTGGCCTGGCTCTCTGTTTGTGACTTGTCTCCGGAGAGACGGAGGGTTTCTGTGTTTTGTTTGTATGGATGCCTTGGTTATCCTGGGAACCGTGACACGCGTGGTGGGAACGCTGGCTGCTGCTCCTGTGGATGATGCACGTGTTGGGCCTGGCTCAGACCTGACTGCACAGCCGGCCTGGAGCCCTCCTGCCCACACCTGACCTCAGCAGCATCACTCACAGCTTCACATCACCGGGCACTGAGCCTCAGCTCATCCAGCACCAGGAATCACCAGGAGACGTCCTTGTGGTGTGTGGATAGAGAATGCAAGGGCTGTGCTGGATCCCAGGGATCCCTCAGTGTGCTCTGTGGGAGGAGACAGGCATGGATAGAGATGCGTGAAGCTGGACACCCAGCAGCACTCGTTCTGCCTCAAACTCCTTGTGCCCCTGAAGGAAGCAGGACGCAATAAGTGGGACACCTGGCTCACCATGGGCAGAGAATGGGACAAAAATGCACCCCAGGGCAGACTGGCCCCATAAGGATTCACATGGAGAAGTGCCTGCAGACTCTGCCCATGCAAAGCTCAAATATTCCACTCCCAAGTATCCCACTCCCAAATATTCCTCTCTCAAACTCAAGTGGCTCAAACATGGCCTTTCTGCTTTGGCATTCCAACAGCCCAAACCCCAACATCTTGTTTTCCTGGCCGGTAAATCTAGAAGTATCTTCTGCAGCATGGTGAGATGGGACAGCAGCCACCATGGCTGGGATGCACCCCATCACTCCCAGCTGCTTTCTGGGGCCCTCGCTTTCCCTCCAGCACAGCACCACCACCACCTTCCCATTGCTAAGGCAGCAGACAGCAAACAGACATGAAAAAATGCTGAATATGCAACAAAATGCCACAGAATTGCTTGTCCTTTTGGATTCAGTTTTTGGTCAACTAAATTGTTACCGAATGAGAAAAGCTGTGTCAAAAATGTACTCTGATGAAGTGCAGCAGGGGCTCTGGCACTATTTCTTGAGCTCCATGAAGGTTTTAATCCCTGGGCTCTCTAACACACTGAGTGACATATACTTTACAGAGAATATATTTGCTCATTGGCATTTTGTGGATGTCACCTTTTAAAGGCTGCTGCCAGCTTTCAACCCGAGCTGCTGGTACTGCTTGTGGATGGGGTGGGTCCTTCATCACAGAATCACGGTCATTCGGGTTGGAAAAGCCCTCTCAGATGCCCAAGCCCTCCCAGATCCCACCATGCCCACCGACCACATCCCTGAGTGCCACATCCCTGTGGTTCTGGAACACCTCTGGGGATGGTGAGCCCAGCACATCCCGGTGTAGCAGTGACAGTGCCTGACTGCTCTTTTGGAGCAGAAATTTTTCCAATGGGATCAGGAAGACCTGGAGCTGCCCTGGAGGAGGAGGGCAAGCAGGCACAGCTCAGTGCGGTGTGATGCTCATGGCATTTGGGAATAGACAACTTATTTACTAAAACCTCAATTCTATGCCCAATTTTATCCATTTGCTGCAAGCAACAGTAGCAGGGCTCCCATATATTCCCTGCTAAAGAGTCTGGAAAAAAAAAGCAAAAAAAGAAAAGCCCCCAAAATAAAGCTGTGGCGGGCATCCTTGGGCAGCTGCTGTCTCCAGTCTGACTCCGGATGCGGAGGAGGATCCCGGAGGCACAAAGGACAGATGCTGCTCATCAGCCCTTCCTTATCTCCTGCTAAAGTCCTGTTCTGTTTGGATAAGCTGGGCCTGGAGTGAGCAATATCTGCGGCGGCGAGGAAAAGCCGCTGGCAGATCTCTTCTGGCCTGGGAGAGCCTCGCTCAGGGAGATATTAAAGGCTTTTGTTTCCAGGAGCTGTCAAAACCCTCACCTTTCACAAGCACTAAAACGACCAAGGGAAAAAATATATGTGAGTGGAATAATAATTTTTAACTCATAAATTTGAGCTCGTAAATCAAGGATTGAAGGAGCAGTCGTTGTAATGTCTCGTGAGTTAACATTCGAGGTTTTCTTTCACCTGAGGAAAAAGAAAAAAACACCCGGCTCTCTGCCCTTCCACTCCAGAGTCGGCCATAAATCTCATTAATGTTACAGCCCTGCTCTTGAACAGACCCAACGCATGAGCACAGGGAGCAGATAGCAAGACGGGGTGACTTTAGAAGTACGGCATAGGGAGGAAAGCTTTAAAAAGGCAAAAAATCCGACAACCCAGAGCCAGAGTGATCCCTCTCCTCTTGAAATGGCTGGTGGCACATCCTGACCTCCGAGCAGCACTTTGCAGCTCAGGTGGTGATGAACCATATGGGTGAGCTGAGGCACCTCCTGGAGACCTCACGTTTTGCTCATGCTGGGGCCAAAGCAAAAAGGAAGCTCCTCAAGCACTGAGTGTTTTGTCAGCTTATCTTCATTGCAGATGCCTCCACTGCTCTGTCAGTTTGAGACCCTGTGCCATGCATGCAGCCCAAGCAGCGCAGTGGGAGGAGGGAGGCTGCAGGAGGAGGAGGAGGAGGAGAAAGAGGAAGGCATTGGCATGCAGAGCACAAGTGTGTGCGGGGCACTCGTCTGCCTAATCCAGAGTGTTCAAAGCGGCGGGCGCAGCTGTGGCTGTCTGAGCTCCAACAGGTGACGGCTCAGCTGTGCTTCCCTCGGGCTCTCCGTGAGCCCCCGCGCACGCTGCTGGCTCCAGGGGGGGCTGCTCCCCACGTCTCCGAGGGGCCATGGGCTCCTTCCTGCCCTGCGTACCCTTCTGAGCCCAACTGAGGGCTGCCTCCTGCCCTATGCAGAGCAATAGTCCTAAAAAGTGCTGCACAGCTGCTGGAAAAGCAGGAGGGAGCTCCTGTGTTGTGCTTACGGAGCAGAGGTGGTTAGCAGCTTGTTCCTATGCAGCTGGGGAAAGGGCAGGGGACAGCTGGGGTAGGGGACAGCACTTCATGGCCAGCTTCGTATGAATCCCCATGGCTCTAATGCAAGGACAAACAGCCAGAGCAAACCCACAGCTCTGCTCAGCCCCTTCAGCTGGGAAGTGCTGTTCTCCAGGTCACTGCTGCAAGCTCCCAGTGCACCTAGCAGCAGGAACACAAGAGGCTATTGGAGCAAATGCAGCCATGCAGCATGGCTGGTGCAGCCAGAGGGATTGTTTGCTCTGCTTCCAACTGCCCATTTGCTATCTGGAGGCTGCAGCAGCAGAAATGACCATTTGGCACCCAGGATGCTTCCAGGAGCCCCTGGCTTTGCCCAGTGCATCCCAGCCCACAGCTATGCCTGTGAGGCCAAGCGGTGGCTGCTGGAACAGGAAAGTGTGGGGCCAAATCATGTACCTGTACATGGCTTAATGGGAGCTGCACAGTGATGCCACCCCAAGACAGACACAAATTTCCCTTATTTATATATGAAAAAGATGAAGCACAACCTGAAATACGTCTGCCCTTGACACAGCTCAATGCAACCTGCCAGATTGGTGGCCCTGTGAAAATACTGCTTAAAAAATAAACAGCCTTTGAGCCATCCATTTCCCTCAGATGGTGGTGGTGGGCAGGCAGGCCCGGGGGTGCTGCCATCACTGCAGGGTCCAGTGCTGACCCCCCCGGCCCCTCCAGCCCCGTAGCAATGCAAGCAGCCCGCTGACATCCTCATTAATCCCTCGAGCTGTGACTGTCTGAGCAGCGCCGTTATTCAAGTGGCCTCCAGACCCCTTCCCCACCGCTAATTTCTACTTATCTGCATATTTTATTGAAAATTAAAATCCTTTTGCATTTTTCCCAGGGCTCAGTTGTGAAAAATCTTTTAACGGAGCCCTACTTGACTCCAATTAGTTGGGATAACAAAGCTTCCGCTGTTTGAGGATTATTGACAAATGCGTGAGGAAAAAAATACCGAGAGAATAGCCTATTAAAATGACAGCTTTTTAAGCCTGGAAACAAAAAGCCCTGACGATTAACAGTGCTGAGGAGGCACAGGAAATACCAAGCCTCAGTTTTTTGCTGGCACTTCAATTGATTAGCCTGCTCGAGCCATTCCTTTGTGTCCCACTCCTCAGTGGGACCTTATTGGGGGCCAACTGGTGCCCATTGAGGTGCCCAGAGCCTGGTGCCCATAGGTGTGCACAGCTGGGACACAGAGTCATAGAATCAAAGAATGGTGTGAGTTGGAAGGGACCGCTAAAGGCTGGTTCCACTCCCTGCACTGAGCAAGGACACTCACAGCTCCATCAGTGCTCAGAGCCCCGTCCAGCCTGACCTTGGGTGTGTGCAGGGATGGGGCACTGCCACCTCTCTGGGCACCCTGCGCCATTCTTCACCACCCTTAGCATAAAAACCTTTTTCCTTATATACAATCTTAATCTCCCCTCTTTTACTTTGAAACCATTTCCCCTCATCCCATCACAGCTCCTCATCCCGAACCCACCCAAACCAGAGCTGGCAGCAATCCGGCTGCCCATGGGTGAGCAATGCCAGGGCACAATGACACCAGCGATGGCTTTACCACAGCAGTGAGGGGAATTTGGGTAAGAAAATGCATCCACAGCAGCGATGCAGCCCCCGCCCTGCTGAGCCCCTGCTGTGGGGCTGCCCCCAGCCGTGGTTCCCATGGGCGCCCGCAAACCTGTGCTGTGCAGCTGCGCCCGTGGCACAAAGGGACTGAGGCGCATTGAGAGCGGCACAACTCTTTCGCTGATCACTCCTTAATGGTGTTTCATATTTCCCTCCCCCCTCACCCCTCACCCTTTCCTTATTTATTTATTTATTTTTTTAAATAAAAGAATAGTGGGGTTAAAAATGAAGCATACTTGATAAACGGCCGCGAGTGTTATCCCTAAATAAATAAATAAATAAATAAAAAGCGAACAGAGCTTTTTTTCTTTCCTAGGTGGCTCGGACAGCTGGCTCTTTAAATATTAATCAGGGGCTCATTGATATGCAAATATGCAAAGAGCGAATAATGCAGCCGCAGCTGCACAGCCCCCAGCGGCCCCGGCAGTGCTGGCCTCCCCTCTACCATGAATGGGAATATCTGAGGACACAGGTGCAGGGAGCCGACCGCGTGCTTAATAAGGTAATTTGTGAGCGATGCTCTATAGAGATGAACCGGAGCAATCTTTTACCACTCGACAGTATCTGACCACCAAACAAGGTGTTAATCTTATAATTGTGCTGTTGACTGTTCCCTAGCACGGCGTTCCTGGCCTTTTGCCCTGACACTTGGCCAGTTAAAATCAACTGAACTGACACATCGGATGCATGCCAACCGATTGGCGATAAATTATTTATTGTTCTATTTCCAAAATAACAAGTAAACAGGAAAGGCAGGGCATCCCACAGAGACAGCCCGCTGTGTCGGAGCAGGGCTTGGCTGCTCTCTGCGCCCTGTCCCCCTGCACTCACCTTCTCCTGTTGGGGAGGGACCGTGTCCCATCCCGTCCGATATCCACCGCAGGGTCCAGTGGTGCCACCCTGTGTCCACTGCAGCACGGCGGGCTCTGTTTTGGGCTCACACCTCTCGTGCAGCTTCCAATGCTCACACTTCCCCAGTGAGCTGGGGTCCAAGACTGCAGAAGCAACAACAGTGCTTGCAGTGGACACTGCAGTGGGTGGCTGCTGGCTCCCTCGGGCACACAGAGAAGGGAGGACAAGCAGATTTGGGACATGAGCTCCAGTGCAGCAGTGCGCTCACTGCCATGCCCTCTCTCCTGTGTAGCTAATGGATGCCCACAGTGGGGATCAGAGGGTCACAGGGCTCAGTGCCTTGCAGCACTTCTAGCCCAGGGCCAGGGCACTGTGTGCCTGCAGGGCTCAGCATGCACATTTTGCTCTCTCCTGGAGTTTGCTATAGCAGAGCTGGGGCAATGCGCTGAGAAAGGGACACAGTGCCTGCATTATGGCATCCTACTCCATCTCGACCCCATCCCAGTACAGCCTTTGGGACTGACCCTTCATTCTCCATTTCCACTTCTCGCTCTGCATGGGGAAGGGACACACATCCCACTGCCTGGGGCAGTGCTGGCCCTCAGCCTCAATGGAGTCCTCGATGGGGCTGCTCTATCCCATCAACACAGAGAACACTTCCTGCCCCAGTGGGGAACTTCGTCACCCATCTATAGCAGCAAAGGGAAACAAGTTCAGGCAGCAGATACAATAACCACAGTCCACATAGCGCTTTAAAATTTGCCTCCTGTGGTTGCCGTCCTCCTCTTCCCTGCCAAGCTTCCTCACCCGGTGATGAATGACCTCGTCCGGGTACCGCCGGTACCAGGCGAGCGCAGCTGCGGGGCTGCTTTCCAGGGCGGGCGCTGCAGATGGCCGCTCCGCGCCGAGAGCACAGCTGCACGCTGGGGCTGCCACGCCATGCCACAAAGGGACAGAACACGCAATGAATGAGAGCAGGGAGGACGGGCAGGGAGGGATGCTGGGGGGTCTTCAGGAGTGGGTCTGTGTGGTGAAGGCTGCACACACGGCACGGTTGTGCCCAAAAGGCTTCATGGAGATGGGGAGATGCTACTTACAGAAAGTGACAGCTTCTCATCCTCCTGGCTTCAGTTCTGGCTTTTTTTGGTGCTGGTTCTCAGCCTCGGGTTCCAAGTCAAGAAGAAAACTTGCATTGCCTATAAGCAGGTCTGTGTTTTAAATGCAGAAAATACCCTCCCAACAAGGTAGGATTTTGGAGAAAAACCTGCTTGAACAGTAAACCTCAGAACTTGCCCAATTACTAAGCTAAACTGGGAGCACCTCCCAGTTTCCCATGGGGGGGGGGTTGGTGGGGTTGAAACCGCGGCCCCCCCCCCCGCAGGGGACACTGAGCTGCCCCCACCTGCCATGCTGCCCAGCCAAACCAGTTCCTACACTGTGCAGCAGTGCACAGTGTACAGCCACTTTATTCCAAGAGATGAGAATGCTTACTGATTTGCATTTTGTTTCCAAAGCCTATCTACCTCCTTCAGCATTTCATCACTATAATAACTGTTAGCATCTTTCAAAGAATCACAGAACCATTCAGGTTGGAAAAGACCTCTAGGATCCTCAAGCCCAACCCCAACCTATCCCACCATGCTCACTGAACATGCTCCCAAGTCCCACATCTCCATGGGCCTTGAGCACCTCCAGGGACAATGACCCCACCACCTCCCACTGCAGTGCCAGTGCCTGACCGTTCTTTCAAAGAAGAAATTGTTCCTCTTATCCAACTTGAACATCCCCTGTTGGCAGCAAAACTCGGTCAAAAGCTGCAGCGTGGAGGCCTCACATTCCCACACAGCCCCTCCCCATGACTTCAGAATGGCCACTGCAAGCCAGCCCAATTCCCACTGTGAGCCACCTGCCCAGATGTACTGCCACCAGAAATACTGCGAAGGAGTTAAGCATATACATCCCTAAATGCTTTTTCAGCTGACTGGATTTTGCTCGGTGAATCAAAGTTTGTGCATGTACGAAGAGGAGATATCGGCCAGACACAGTGCACACAGATCTATTTGCTCCTGTGCATTGCAGGGTGCAGCTGCTGGCAGCAACCCTCATGCTTGGGCTCCTGGAACCCATCTGCAAATATGTGCCTGGGCCCTTTGCCTCGAGTGGCAATGCTTGGCTGTGGCACTGAGCTCCCCAGGCTGCACCAAATGACAGACTCAGCTCCACCATTCCTTTTCAGGGCTAAAATGGCTCTCCTCAAAGCAAGCAGCAAAACATGCACTTTCAGCCCTAAAGCGTGGCGTGCCTCTGCGTCTGTCAGCCCAGCACCAGGGCTTCCTCCTGCTTCCCCATAAAGCTGGAAAAGCACCCGGCCTGGCTGCTCCGTGTTCAGTAACGAGCAATTATTTCCTTCTAAAGTAAAATGAAATAGGAACCATTCCCATAATCACCTACTGGATTTTATCAGCATGTTTGGGTTATGCTTTTGCCCCTTCGGCTAATGCCTAATTGATTCTTTAATCTCTACAACGCTTTTATTGACTGATACAAGAGCGATTTGGTTGATTGGCGGCAGGAAAGCAGGCTGCAAACCCACTGAGACTCACGACATGGTGCTGGGATGACCTCATCCGAAGCAAACGCTTTATTTGATAATCTATCACTTATTTATTATTCTAACTAACCGCTTGCAGGTGGTGTGATTTTAACGTAATTGTCTCAGCAATAGTTAACACACGTGGAAAAGCTCAGCGACATACAAGCTTACCCTGAGCAGCTACTGCAGAGGAAATGGGGGGAGCGGTGTGTGGGGCAGCACTGCATCCCACAGCTGCTGCACATCCACTGTGGGCATGAGCGCACGTCCCGACGGCTGCTCTGCAGGGAGGAAACCGGAGGCTGCAGAGGATGGGGGAGTTGGAGGTCGTTGGTTGAGTGCTTTGCTGCTAAGAGAACAGCCCCGAAATCCCCCCTACAAAACCAGATGCCTGTCTGCAGTACTGCTGTGGAGAGCACAGGGTCTGCCATCAGGTATAAAGGGAAACTGAGGCACTGCTGTAGCACAACCTGGCTCCGGCAGCACTGATGCCACACATCCAGGGCTGCCCTGTGCCAGGTGCCCCTGGAAGGACGGGGCACCAGGAGGGGCAGAAACCCCAGTGCTGAGGAGAATATGCGGCTCTGCAGCCAGCTCCCTTCTCCCCATTACCTTCCTGCAAAAACCTGACCCTGTGGAGTGGTTTTGGCAGTGAGATGTGAGGCAATGGGACATGGAGACGGCTGGGTGTCCCCTCATGGTCCCTACATGTCTCCATGATGGGATTGCCAAGCAGAGCAGCATGAGGGCACAGGGAGTCCTGAGGGTTCAGACTGGCACAGCCCATATGAAATCCTGCACAAACAGTGTGGGTTTGGGGGGGTTATTTCTAGAAGCCATCATGTTGCTTTTTTCCCTAAAATTGTGGCATTTTGAGTGGCAAGTCCCCACAACCCTCCCAGCCCCTGACTGACAGAAGGCACAAAGAAACCCTCCCTGCTTCGTTTTTAATCTCATCTGGAAAAGTAAGGGGGGTGGGGAGGTGGAGAAATAATTTTTTCATTAAAATAAAAATTGATCCATAATGAAAATAGATTTCTAATGGGAAACGTTTAGTGCAAATGGAAGCTTTTAAAGATTCTTTTGACTGACAATAACCTGAAGACCCTCCAGGAACTCCAGACCCAGAATAATCAGATTAAATGAAAACTAATATACGATCCTGAAATTCATCCCATGCTGCTCTAAACTTATAGCAGCTGGGTAATTTCGCCTACAGGTTTCTGCCTCATGCCCAGCAGTTCACACTGAATTGTTTAGCCAAACTTAATCTACTGGGAAGGAAAAAAGCTCTTTCCTTTAATATGTGTTAAAGCAAAGCCAGCTTCTAAAGGCAGATTGGAGCAGGGGAGGTGTGCCGATAGACAGATTTTCTGTGGGATCTCACAGACCGTAGCTTGGCTGCTTTAAAACAAATAACCACAAGTTATACGTGATGGAGGAACATGAGCTCTGCTTGGAGCACGGAGCTGTCAGTGCAGGTAGCACAGGGCTGCCCCTGCACAAAGAGCTGGTGCTCAGCGTTACCTTGTGCTGCTAATCCCGACAGAGAGCTCAGCTGTCCTCCAAAGCGACCCTTCTTATGTTTGGAGACAGAACTTCAAACTATAAATCCATCATTAAAGATTTTCCAACGCTGTCTGAAATTCCTGAGGGAGGGCGAGCGCTGCGTGTTAACGCACGGCACAGGTTTCCATCTCACCTCCAGAAGACAGCTCTCCTGGAGGGCCTGGAGACAGGAGGGGATCTGTAACGATGTGAGAGCTCTTGCAGCTTTATATTCAACAGAGCCTGAGCCAAAGCTTCATATGGCTGTAACACAACCAAAGAGCTCCTTTCCTTTGGGGACCCCAAACAGCCTGATCCATCCTCCCACATCCCCCTCCCTTGGACACCTTCAGCTCATGCTCAAAGGCCCACTGCTGGGTTTTCCAAAATTACACAGGGAATGATTTATCCACTGGGGCAGTGGGAGCCTCAGAATGCCAGGCTGGGATGGGCATGTAGCAGCTGCACCAGCGACTCTGTTGGGACCTCAAGAAGGAACAGGAGGGAGGAATGGGATTAGATCTAACTCCAAATCAGGGAATGGGCCAAATTATTGGCCAAAGCCAACAGCAAAGCCAACAGAGCTGTAGGGGCAGCCAGGCAGGAGCTGCCATGTATTATTGTCCAGATCCTAATCCTGGGGCCATGAGGTTGTGGTCCTCTCTCTGCCCAGCAGCACCCAAAGGACCTGGTGGCAGCAGGCTCAGAATTATCTCTCAAGATGGATTTACGGTGTGCTGATGTGGGAATGCCACAAAGCTTTATGTCCAGCACATAGCTCAAGGAAAGAAAAACCCTCTCCAAGAAAACTTCCAGTCAACAGATAACACAATGTGGTTCCGATTTCCTAACCCCCTCAAAATAATTGTTTCTTTTCTTTTAAAAAGTTTTGTCCAAGGGAAACGTTTCTAATTTAATCCCCTGCCTGCACCTTCCTCGCTGCCTTTGAATGTATATTATCTTCCAGCCAGCGTTGCAGCATGGAGCGAGAATTTTAGATTTAAAAAAAAAGAAAGAAAAAAAACCTTTAAACAGCACAATGCACAGCAAACAGGAATGTAAATGATGGTCTGGGTTCCATTATCCCTGACCCAGAGGTTGGAAACCAAAAGAAATTAATTAAAGCAGGGCGGGGGGCACCCCGCGTGCTGCCGGCGAGTGGCTGCAGCGCGGAGCTGCTGCGTCCCTGTGCCCTCGCAACGTCACTCACCGGGACGGACCGACCCTGATCATGCAGCTTGTTTGCATTAAGGCCAGCATGGAGGGGAAGCAGCCAGCAGGGTTGGGGCAGTAAGGGGCTTTTAGAAAAAAAAGGAAGCTTTGGGTGGAATGAATGAGGAGGGAGTGCCGATGGCTGCAGCCATGTCAAGGGATCTCCAATGGCCAGAGATAGACATAGATCAGGCTTAGTGCCAGTGTAGCCACTGTGGGCTCCAGGTGTCCTCACCTCAAAATACTGCCACAAACACAGTGGCCATTGGCTGCCCGAGGCCCCCAAGATAGGATGCTCACCCTGAGCAACCAGCCCCAGTGCTGAATTTAAGCCATGTGAGAGCTAGGAAAACAAAAGGTGAAATGCGTCAAATAACACCTGGCAGGGAGGTAGTGCAGGCAGCTCCCAGGCAAAAAGTTCAGTGCTTTCTGGAGGACCTTTAGCTACAGCAGGCACTGTGGGATGCGAACCATCCTCCATCACCCTGACCTCAGCAAACGCAGTGCACGTCATTGCCCTCATCCCCATTGCTGTGCTGGGGGAAGGAGGGGGGGGTGATGCTGAGAGAGACACACTGCATCTCAGCACTCACCTGTCTTTCTGCGCAGTAATCCAAACAAAATGTTCTCCCTATTGTTTGCAGAGGAATATCAGGTTTGAACTGGGGCAAATACTTAGGAAAACACAGCTGAGTCATAAACATTATTTGCTGTTTGGAAAGTGCTATACACGGCTCCAAGCACTGAGCAATGGGCTGTGCGCCTCCACGGTCATAACCACGACCGGTGCCAGCTGCAAGGGACTGCGGGGTGGGGTGGGACCTGCTGTAGTGTTGTGCTCCCCTTGGTGACATGGGGAGGTAGGAGCATGCGGTGTCCCTGCAGCATGAGCAGTCCTCACAGCCTCGCCATTTCAGTCACTGTTGGTACTGGGGCTCAGCAGGGCATGTCTGGGCACACACCACAAGACACTGCTTCAATTTTTAACACTGTTAGGTAAAAAGTAGAGATGAGTGATGTTCCCTGCGCTGCTTTCTTCAAATCTTTTTCAGATCGATGTGCTGGGTAATGCCCATTCAGTACATGTGATCCAAAAGTGGGTAGAAATGTGTGATGCAGTGAGCCTGAAGCCTCAACCTGTGCAGCCACCTCCCTGCCCTGTCCTGGCACGTGGGTCAGGCTTGCCTGCAGGTTTCTTTTCTGATGTTTTTCCTTCCAAACTGCACTTGGCCACAATGCTGAGCTTCTTGCGTCGGGAGGGGACAGACAGGTCTGGATCAAATGAGCTCAGGAGACAGCACAGGGACAAAGCCGCCATCAGTGCCCACACGGCCTTCATGTTGGCCATACGAGCACCGACCTATTTCAGAGCCACGCTCATCCCTTTGCCCGTGGCTTGTGCTGACCCGAGCCGGGCGGCTGAAAGCCTCTTTGTGTCCTGCCGCAGCCCTGACCCATAGGCACAGGCTGTGCAGCTCCAGGCACACAGGCCACAGGCTGCTCCCTGAGCACAACACAGCCGGGCCCTGAGCTCCGTCAGCACCCAGAACGAGAGAAAGGGCCCGTTATGAAGCCCCGGGCTAAGCAAACAGGAAAAGCAGCCCAGCACGGCCGCGCTGCCAGGCCGGGACCTACTCAAACAAAACCCGTTTGAGCACGGCGGTGCTGGCGGCAGACTCGGCGACTCCAACCGCCTCCTAAAAGCAGGCCCTGTCTCACAGCCAGCCTGGGCCCGGCCGGGCGCTGCGGGCTGCACAGGGCTGTGCTTGTCCCGGGGCAGAGCCGCTGACTCACGGAGCCCACACAGCACGGAGCTATTTTGGGTTTCTCAGCAGACCTGTGGTTTTTCTGCAGGCGATCCTGAGGCTAGAGGCTTTATGCGTCGAGCACGTCACTTTGAACTTTTTTTTTTTCCCCCTTTGGGAAGAAGTGTCTGCAGCAAAATGTGCTAACAAGAAAGCAATTATTGCCGCA
This sequence comes from Perdix hodgsoniae, assembly GCA_035772895.1. Classification (NCBI taxonomy): domain Eukaryota; kingdom Metazoa; phylum Chordata; class Aves; order Galliformes; family Phasianidae; genus Perdix; species Perdix hodgsoniae. The sequence goes on along the minus strand of JAPSGF010000014.1, from coordinate 8,071,707 downwards.
GCCCATCGCTTCCAGCTGTCCGCGCTCTGCTTGTTCCCATCTGCCCCCCCATTTCCCTGGTGTGGGCTAACCGAGTTGCACCCACATGGTCAGACCATTGGGGGTGACATTAAACACAAACCACGAGGAGGGCACGCTCAGGAGCAAAGAATGGGGAATGCGGGATTGCCCCATGTGTCCCACACAGGATTTCCCCAGCACAGGGACAGTTCCCTCTGTGCTGCAGGATCCCTGGCTCCAGATGCAGATTGCTGCCTTGTGATCAAGGGGTGCTGAGCAGGACCTTCCCAAGGACAGGAATGTCTGGAAGTAAGCAGCTTTAATGGCTCAGTGAATTGCCTGAGGCTGGTGTGAGCTCTGTGCACATGTGGAAACTGCGACTGGATGGTTTGAAATGGGTTGGAAAAGGAACGGGATATTTTGAGATGGGATGGGAATGAGCATGGATTAGGATGGGACAGGGTAGGATGAGGTGGGATGCCATGGTGAAGTGCCCTGTGCCAGTCCAGTGCCTCCTCTAAGCGAGGTGCACTGTAAAGGGAACTGCTCCTCTGGCTGCTTCACTGTCTACATTCACACTGAAATCCCCATCAGTGCAAGAAGTGTCTTAAAATGCACAGATTTACATCTGTATGAGTCTTGAGTGTGGCCCTGAGAGCTTTTTGTAAAGTAGACAGCAGTGAGAAAGGGGAGGGAGGCTTTACTTTTACCTAACCTTTCCCCCTAACACACAGTTGATAATTTTTGTCCATTTTGGGTCTGTCTGGCAATAAAGTGAAATTCCAGCATCAGCAGAAGTATTAAAATCCACTTCACAAATGCTTGTTGCAAATCTGAAATGTGTCAAATTGGACATATTAATTTGACTTAGTATTTGTTCATCTTTTTCCTGACTCTAGAGCTGATGATTTTCTAATGGAGCAGCCTGACAAAAGAAATCAATCATCAGGCAAGGCCACGAGAAGAAAGACAAACAGAAAGGAAGAGAAAGATGAGAAAAACCAGACCACAGCAGCAGGTGGACAGGTTGTCTGGAAACCTCCTGTAAAATATGTGTAAACAAGGATATGTAAAAAAAATACAGAGATAGGGAAGAAGTGTGATTTATAAGGGAGCTGACGGCTCTCCCAGCTGGTCACACTGGACCTGTCTCACTTCCCTCCATCAGTCCCGCACCGGGTACGGCCAATTTCTGTCTTCATAAAATTTCCTCAGCCCCTGGAGGTTGACAGGGGGGAAGTAGGGGCCGATCCTCTTCCGAATCCACCACTTGCCCTCTGCAGCATGCGCTCCTCCAGGCTGGCTGAATTTGTACTTGAAATGTTCCCCTCGGATCCACCTGCAGGGAAACAAAGCAGAGGGTGGTAGGAGGGGCTGGGCACCAGTGCTGTGGGTGATGGGTTGGATTCGCATTTATGTAACTTCCCTGCCATTACCATCAGTGTTGCCAGTGCTGGACACCGCTGGCTCCCTGCAATGCAATTTGGGGATGATGCACGGGAAAGGAAAGCCTTCGCACACCATCACTGTGTGCACAATCCAGTATCACACTGTGCTCCACACCCCTCTCTATGACCAAGTTGAAAGAATAATAATAATAAAACACCAAAACCATTTCCTTTTCTTTCCCGAAAGCACCTATATAGTATTTCTGCTGGGACACCTGTGGGTACACACGTTCCCCCATGTCCCTCTGCCCCAGCAAACGACTGTTCCCTTTGCTGCACTGCTTATTAGCAGGGCTCTGAGCGCATCTGTTTTCTGGCCGCCCTGGGAGTTGACAGAAAAGGAGATTTTAAAGCAGTGCAGAAAGAAGCATTCATCAGCCTCGCGAAACACGTTTGGAGGCTAACCATGCCGCTTGGTGCAGGAGCTGTGTCCCGCTTGATGTAGGGCATGCTGACAAGGGAAGGAGTAACACCCCAGTCCTTCAGCATTGGGGTCCCTGTTTGCGGAGTGCATCGCCGCATTCACTGGATAAGTTCATAAAATAACCCACAATATAAAAATGTCAAAGTCATGTCAGTGCTCATTTAAACCTGCTTTGCTTCACTACTAAAATACAAACCCTGCTACTGAGCAGGGCACCGCGCTCACGCAGCTGCTCGCTCCTGGGCTGCACCTCGGGACGCCATAAAGTCAGCTCCTACTGCTAAAATAATTAGGGACGACTCCTGTACATTGGCCATTAGCACTCACCTGTGTAACACACTCACATGGGAAGCAGGAGAGATTGCAGACGGCTGATAAAACTACAGGCCAATTAAAAGGTCTGCCGTAATCACATCTTGACATCTCAATTTAAGCCTTGATTGGCACCCAGATGAGCAATACAGAAATGATTCTGCTAACAAAACACATTAGCATGCAGCTGTTCACCACTTGCTGCTGATGGATCGTCCCCTGGCTGTGCCAAAAGCAGAGCAAACACCTCCAAGTTTCACCCTCCTTCAGGCAAAAAGGAGTGACCCAAAGTAGCCCAGAGCAGCGCATTTGGAGCTGCACAGAGACAGCCCTCACCTAACAACTGACAGGGGCTGGGTGACAAGGGATGACAGTGGTGAAGGTGTGCCCCATGGCACCCCTGGGTCAGGAATCCTGCAGCTGCCCACTCCGTTACTGCTATGGCTGTTTTTACACCTTTTTTCTGAGGCTGCGAAAAGTCAAATGGAGGCTGAAGTGTTACTCCCACAGTGTTTGCTTCTCAGGAGCACAAAATTTCCTGTTAATAATTAGAGCAGGAAGGTTTATGCAGGTTCAGTTAGCCTGCAGGCTCCTGTCTGAGACAGATAGGAGGTTTAACAGCTGTGATGTTTGGTTGCTTGCTTGAATTCATAAAACACATCTACCATCCCCAAACCTTCATTCTACCATCACTGGCTGCCTAGAGAGGGGCAAAAGCAGCTGCTCTAATCCTGAGCTATCATCATCCCAGGAAGCAAACCACTCAGACAGCTCCTCTCAGGAACCTGGCAAATAGCACCAAATAGAGGCAACTGTGTTCCTTTTTTCTTGCTGGGCATGCAGAGTGTAGAAGACTGGGGGCTTTGTCTGAGTGCCCTGGGCACAGCTCAGACACCCCAGTACTGCTTGGACCCATAAGTATCTTCCCCTACACCAAGGTCCACCCAGGACCCTTCTGGAATGAAAATCTCCTTGCCCCTCCTGAATGGGCTTGCCTGCCCAAATTAAGCAATATCTATCATCTGATTTGGTATGATTTTTCCCATATGTTTTCTGTCTATTAAAATGTTTGCTATCAAAGGGATCGGCATGTAAAACTAGAACCGTGTGAGCATTAAAGCAACCACACACAACTGAAGCTGCATTTTTGTGGCAGAAAGTTTGCCTTTCTATCTGAGCATGTTTCCAGCCCTTATGTTCAGAGTCCAAACAAACCTGAGAGGTCCCAGTGAGCCCCCAGCCCCAAACCAAACAGCCCCTTTGTCCCACCTGCATCAGGATGCACAGCAAATCCTGAGCTGCTCACAGCCTGTGAAAGCTGAGAAACTGCAGCAGAAATACCTCTGAGCACAGAACACCAGGACATCAAGGCAGAGCCTCCACTGCCTCCCTGTGCCTTCCTGGGGCCAGGGGAGAAACACAAAATGCTTGTAATCATCATCAGTCTTGCCTCCTGAGGCTCACTGATGTAAAAACTGCAGCATTTAATACTCACTGGAGCCCCTCGTTTCAGGGCTCATAGAGTTTACAAGCTACCCCACTATTTATAAGCTACCTGGGTGCCTCATTTCCAAAGTCTCAGTTTGCAGTCTCTATGCTCCCTCCTCCCTAACGCACGGAGCAAGAACTGCGGACCCACCAAGCCAGGGCTCACAGTTTGCAAACATCACCTGGTGACCTGCACAGCTGCAACCCAGACAAGCCCCACGCACACAGAATGAGGAACTGCGGTGGGCTGCAGCTTGCCTTACAAAAAATGTGGGGTTTTTTTTTCAACTTCAGGGCTCATGCAAAGACTTTTGGGGTAGTGGAAGGAATCCGAAGCTCCCTGGGGCTCCTCTGAGTGAAGAACAGTGCCAGCATGCAGAGCCTTGCTGCTCAAGGGAAACATCTTCAAGAAGTTTATGAGGAAGCTGCTTGATTTCATCTTTGTTAAAAGGAGACTGATGCCCTCTGCTCGTACCAGACGGATGAGCAGTGCTCGTGTTTCAGAGGCAGCCAGGAAGGTCAGGGAGGCCATTCCTCGCTGCAAGCACTTTCCCAGGATTTACCAAGTGAACACAACTGGAGCTCTCTCTGACCTGCTGGGAAGCAGTGACTGCAGCCACACGGAGAAGCATCCAGCTGAGCCCAGGTGAGGTCCAATAGGAGACACCAGAGCAAAATCTTCCCATGGGAGGCATGATACGGTCAGAATAAAGCAAACCAGACACTCCTCCTCCAGGAGACAGAAAACCCATTCACAGTGGGATGCAAGATGAGGAACAAGAGCATCCCATTGCCAGCGCCACTGCAGAAGTGAAGCAGCCACACGTGTCCCTGTGCCACTGCCTCCTGGGTGAGCATGTGCCCTCCATCGCTGCCCGCACCAGGCAGGGCTTCAGTCCTGGGAAGGGCAGAGAGGCTAAAAATACTTTGCATTATTTTTTAAATCAATATATTCATCCCAGCAGATGCCCGGTAGCAGCTGCACTGTAGCACTTTTAAGATTCGATCATATATCAGCCTATTATGACATCTTCCAACTGTACGTGTTAAAAATTAGCAGCAATATTGGAGTTGTTGCGAGGGAGGGCTAAATCTCCCAGACAGCTGTAATTAGTTCCAGAGGGTGCAGCTGTCTCCCTGCAACAGCTGAGGGGTTCGAGGGAAAAAACCAGAGCCGGTGTTTTCTGTTAGAATTAATGGCCTGACAGGGCAAGCCAGGGTGGGAGAGGGAAGAAAGAAACCAAAACACGAGGCGTCCTTTCGATGTGTTGGTTTTTTTTTTATCTTGAGGTTCCCCACTTCACTGTAAATCAGTGAGCAAGTGGCAGTGGAAAGTACAAATTCATTAAAGCAGCAGAGCCTCCATCACTGGCTCTCCTGCTTGTTCTAGCCCCAGGAGCAGCAGCAATCATAAATTCAACTCAGTCCACGAACCACTCGCAGCGTAAGGGCAGTTTTATGGGTTGTTTTTCCATGTCACTGACTTCTCTTTCTCTGAGGTTCCTGAAAGGTCTGGCCCTTGAGCTAGGGCATCTCATCCTCAGAACTCTCAGGAGAGGGCAAAATGTCTTGTTTTGCCTCCATCTGACAGGTTAGAACATGATGTGATAGGGACATGTTTTGGTGGGCACGGTGGGGATGGGTTAATGGTTGGACTTGATCTCAGAGTTCTCTTCCAACCCTAATGTTTCTATGACTCTGTTCTACGATTCTTAGACACTTTTTGTCCACTGACAGCAAAGCAAATCTGGTGGGAAAGGAACGTGGATATCCACCAGGCTTAGGCACTGCCTGGATTCCCCTGGGCATGGGCACAGCCAGTGAGTGCACAGTCCCTGCAGGTGCAGGGATGGAGCAGACTGGTCCCCACCATGGAGGTAGCTGTGTTAATACTGCCCCCATGTATAGGGTGCTGCAATAAAACCCAACAGCCAAAAGAATATGCTGGGACTCTTTCACCCCTGAGAACTGCATCACTTCCCAGGACAGGTCTCATTGCCGGCAAACGGCTTTTCAGTGGGAAACACACAAAAAACATCTTTTCCCTGCAGAAGACACCTACGACACATACTTTCCCTTAATCCTCTGTTTCCTGCCTTCCTTCCGCACCACTCTCATTAGTGACAGGATGACTGCTGCCCCTGTTGGGATGGACTTCTGTTTGTTTGTCCTATTAAAAAAAAAACAACCCACCTTCTGGTCTTTTACCCTAAAAAAGCACCATGACTTCCATAGTGTTCCTAAAACCAACTCGACCACCCCAGGGCTAAGCCCGGAGCCTTCCTCCACCCACACCATCCTCTCCCTAAGGCTTTGGGGAGGTCTCTTTTCCTGCACCCAAGGGAGCAGCTGCTGGTTTGCGTAGATTTCTGATTCTCTTCTGTGCTCATCAGGGCTGTAAATAGACATTTTAGGGCACAGCCCTTCCCAGTCAGGTAGCATCAAATTGGAAGCACTGCCACCATAAATAACACCGCTGCGACAAATCCAGGGCTTCGGCTGCACGTTGGGGCTCTTCCAACAGAGTGCGACTATAATTGGAATAAAAGTCCTTAAGTGAACATGATTTAATATCAGAGGCACTGAACACTTCAGGTCAAAAATAAAATCAATTTTTTTTTTCTCCCCCTGTAGGCAAAGCCTCGTTTTTGTTTTCTCTTGTTGTTGCGGGCTGTTTCCATGACGGTGCGTTAAACACTTATTAATTTCTCAGCCAAAGCCCCACCATTCAGATTTATGACGGCGGGTGTTTTATGAACTATCCGCTGCACAATAATATTTTGTAAATCTACATTCCACAAACATCACTTTGCTTGAAGTAAAGCTTCACACTCAGCTAGGCTGGGCGCTCAACAATGCCCTCATTTTTAATCAGTCACCTGTTTCTCATTTTAAGTTTATCACACTTGAAAAAATACTATAATTTCTAGAGTTGTAAAGAAACCTACAAACTTTGGTCTCAGAAATTTCATTTCGAAGGCATTAACTCATTTTGAAAGTCCCTTGGCTATTTAAGGTGTAGAGTTTCCATTAACAGAATAAACTCCGCGGAGTATGGAGCGTAATGTTCTTATGGAAAACAGTCCCTTCCCCTAATTATTTAGTCTAGCAGGGAATGAAAATAATTAAGTCTCAAAATTCCCCTTAGAATGGAGGGGGGACTGGGAGGAAAGCAGCAGCTACTGAAGGGAGTGGAGCAGCAATGGCTGGAGGTGGGCATGAGCAGCATTAAGGTTTGCAGTGACAGCCCCACACCACCCAGGGCAGCTTTGGACCCTTCCACAGCCCAAGAGCTCTGGAATTCTCTCTTCTTCTCAAGTGTTACCATTATGGTTCAAATTTAAGGTCGTTGCTTGCAACTCGAATGAAATTACACCACCAAAAAGGCACTGAGGATCTGCACATCCAGTGCTCAACTCAATGTTGCTAAGGAGTTGAAATTAAAAAATAATTGAATGGCTTGGGCTAGAAAGGTTGTTAAGGATCACACACTGGATGCCTTGCTTATAAAATCACAGAATGGTAGGAGTTGAAAAGGACCTCTGCATGCTGTCTGGTGCCACTCCCTGCACTGAGCAGGGACACCCACAGCTCCATCAGTGCTCAGAGCCCCGTGGATGCTGTGGGTGCCTGCAGGGATGGGGCACTGCCATGTGCCATCCCTCACCACTTGTGGCATAAAAAACTTCTTCCTTATAACCAGTCTAAACCTCCCCTCTTTTATTTTGAGACCATTTCCCCTTGTCCTACCATAACATACCTGCTAAAGTCTCTCCTGCTCTCCAACTGTTCTCACACCACAGCGTTACCCATTACGGCCGGGGTTCCCTGGGTGAATGGGGGTGCAGGAGGGACCCTGCTTCAGTGAGCCTAAAATCCAGTGAGGAAATGGCATTTCTGAAATGCAGGAAGAAAGCCCCAGCAAGGCAGGGAGGGAGCCTGCCTGAGCAGAACGAATGCAGGAGCAGAAGGGGCTGCCAGAGCTGTTGGAGTGCGCCAGCCATGAATGCCAGAAGTGTAAACTCAGCAGAATTGGGATGGGACATAAAAAAGAAAAAAAAAAAGAAAAAAAAAGAAAAAAAACCCTAAAAAAAAAGGGAAAAAAAATAGCAAATGATCAGTTTCCATATGCAGAGGAATTGCTAGCTAGCAGCAAACAGTAATGGAAGAAGCATAAATAACAACCTGCAATGAGTAACTCACATCCTCACACCTGGGTACAACGCAGGGATGCCAGTGCAGGTATTGGGGTTGGCCCACTCAAACCAGAAACGTGAGCAGCAAACAGGCTTAAGTGGTGCGTTGGACTCCAGGCTGGGCCAAAAGGAGCATTTGTAAATTGTTATTTTTATTTTAAGCCACCCAAAAATACACTAGGCCCATGAAAAGCTTTTAAAGCAAAAGTAATGCCAGAGCAAAGGCAGCTGACACATAAAACCAGCACTGGATCCTGATCTTTTCCTACTATAAACTAGCTGCTAAGGAGTGAAAACAGAGTCTGAGCACTGGTTAGAGCAAGGTACTGCGTGAATCGAAGCCCTGTTTGCTGAGATACAGAGCACTGTGTGCAGCACACAGCAACACACTGCTCTGCCATTGCTGACCTGCCTGTGCCCCTTGAAAACTGGGCAGTCATTATCCTATAAATGCTAACAAAGATAAAGATTTGCTACATTTTCACTTTAAATTCCTGAAAATACCATTTCCTCACCTGTCACAGAACACACTAAAAACTTCTAAGTTTTTTATACGTTTTTTTACACCGCCGATGCCAGAACATACAAAAGAGATGCAGCACTTTGCAGCAAGGCTCTAAAAGACGCAATGCACATCTCATTTCTGAGCTGCTGGGATGTTTGTAGTTCCAGCTGTGGTGAGGAATGGGAGCAGCACTGCTGGCACTGGGCAATAAACAGCTCTGGGATTATGGAGAGCTACTGTCACCGCCGAGCCCTGCTCACTGCCAGCTGCCACCAGCTGGTACCCACATCTGGCTGCTGGCTCTGGGGGATACCCAGCTCCAACTGGGGGCTCTGACACTGGGCCAGCACCATACAGGCCTCCAACAGCTCCTCCAGCACTTCGTACCCCACCATGATCCCCCGAATGCTCCCCAAAGGAGTCCTGCAGGTCTCAGTGCAGCCCTCTCCCAGCCAAGCAGATTTAGCTCTGAATATCCTTCCATAAACGGTATTAAAGTTGTACCCATCCATGCTAAGGGACATGCTGGTGTCTCCCAGCACGTTAACACAGGCTCCCCAAGAAATCTCCTGGGGCTGCAACCAGGGTGTAATTATTTGTGTACATAACCTGCTGCCCATGCAGTCCAAGAAGCCATGGCACAACCCTACAGCAAACCTGGACTACACACCCAGACTTAGGGGAATGCTGGCATGCAGGGAGGGCTGTGCTGAGAAAACAGGCTCTGAAAACAGAATCCATGCAAATCCCAAATAACCGATCTTACAGTAGTCTCAGCTCCTGTCTTTGGAGGAAGAGTGTCACCATCAGCCTGCAGTAATGCTCTGATGGGGCACTAGTGCTGCACGAGACCATTCTGGCTGCTTAGGGATCCTCAGAAATGTGGTTATAAGAAATACTCAAATACAGTGTTGGGACACTCACTGATGTCCCAGGCTGTGTATCTTGTGGTCTTTTCTGTACACATACATATATACAATCTCATCATATACTGAATGCCACATCCAAAAGAAAGCACTTTGGTAAAAGGTGGAAAGAAATTCTTAATATCTAAGCTAGGAAAGCAGTCTCCCCATAGAAGATCTGAGGGACACACTGCGTTAAAGCTGAAAAGCACCGCTCTGCTTCAAAAGGAAGCTCACTTCACATGGTGCTGGGAACCTTAATCCCTGTTTGTAATGCATCTTGAGAGCCTCAAATGGAAAACATTAGCAAGAGCATAATATTACTTGAGTTGATCCAAAATTCCCTTAAAATATTTTTTCAGCTAAAAATAACTTCATCAACAAAATAGACACTTTTGTGAAAAATTTCCTTTTGTAGAAAACCTTGGGGTTTTCATCTATGCTTTGCACTTGCTGATGTTTGCTTTGTCACTGAAAATGCAAACAATTCCAAGACAAGTGTCAACAAAAACAATTCTTTTTGCAGGACTGTTTCATCTTTGAAGTATCCCAATAGGCTGCTGGAAATGGTATTTTTGATCTGACCTTGCAAAGAGATCATGGCAAAAAATCTGAGGCTGTGGGGCAGGAAACCACCGTGGTAGGTAGGATCCATGTCCAAGAGAAGCAGTTCTGGGTGCTGGGAAGGGGCCAGCCGCATGTCCCTTGTCCCCATCATGGTACTGAGCACCAGGTCTCTAGGGAGACAAGTTATTAACACTGCCCTATTAAATACCACCTGCATGGCATCAAATACAAAGAGCAATCAACCAACAGGGATGGTGACTCAACCACCTCTTTGGGCAGCCTGTTCCAATGCCCAACCGCTCTTTTGGAGAAGAAATTTCTCCTGATGTCCAACCTGAAATGCCCCAGCACAACTTCAGGCTGTCATCTCTCACCCTGTGGCTCATTTACTGAGGCCGACCCCCACCTTGCTACAACCTTCTTTCCAGTTGGAATACTTAAGCAGAATGCACAGCCCAGGTGCTTTCTACCAAGAAGCTTGCCCCAAGCACTTACCGTGGGGGATCCCTGTCCGCGAATGGGTTCGTTGCCATCAGGGACAAGGCCTCCTCCTCCTGAGCCAGCAGCTTCCCAGCCAGGTGGATGATCCACTCATTCTGCTCATAGGTCTGCGAGAAAGAAGATGAAATACAGATGTTAGGCACCTCTTAGCTTTAATTAAACAATTAAACACATCTGTGTGATCACTGGGCAGGGAGTATAGTTGATGCAATGGCAAATGAGAGATTTGCTGGTGCTGCACGATCAGACCGTGCAGGCTCCAAAACCTCAAGGCTGAGACCCACTGAGAATTCATCCATCACTTTAAAATAAGTTGCTTTCCCTGTTGTGTTATCAGACAAATAACAGAAGAAAGCAAATTCTCTATTCCTGGATTCTCAGCTACCTGACTACTTCCAACATCTGTGCCATGTCCTGCTACCACTGAAACCAAATAAATCAGCCCTAGAATGCTGCAGCCCCCATTGAGCTGCCAATTTTAATTCCGTATTTATCTCCCTCCATGAATGAAAGCATCTCACACCCCTGCAGGGATTTTTGGTGAGGCTCCATAAAAAGCATTTCCCCTTCTGGTGACTTTCAGTGCCTTATACTCATTTTTTCTCCCTTTTTTAATGTGCACCTAACTGGATTTTTTAATGCAAGCAGTAGGGGACACTGTGGGAAAGCTAAACCCAGCATTTGTACCTGCAAGACTGTGACTACTGCAGAACATCAATGTAAAGTTGCTCTGCAAATCTTCTATAATGGCAGAGTTTGTTGTTTCCGTTGCTAAGGGAAATGGGAGAGAAAGGAGATGCAAAGCCCCACATTCTGGTGGGAAGCCCCACCAAGCAGCAGTGCTACCTCACAGGGTTTCTGAAGAGGAAAGCCTCAGATATTTCAGACTAGAGCTTTGCAGAAAGTTTCCTAGTGGTGCTGCTCGATGTGCAAGGAACCTGTGGGTGAGAAGTCAGAGCAGCACAGAGGACCTCAATTCTTCAGAACCTGCTGCAAACCCACAGGGCTCGGTGATGGCGGAATGGGCTCCTTGGCTTGCCTGGTCTCCAAACCATTAATTAGTGGCTCCATGCGCATGAGAGTTGGACTTCTGGTTTGTAAAGTGTTTTTCTTGTAAAATTTACAGCATGTCTGGCCCCAGCAAGGTCTGCGGTGAGAAATTTCCACCCGGCGTGGCTCCCCCCGCTCCCCCGGCACCACGGCCTGGATACGGCGCGATGCTGGGAGCACTGGGAGCAGTGGGGCTGTGCTCACGTCTGTGCTGCTTTACTCATTACCCAGTAAAGTGATACGGTGGTGAAGGGGGAAAGAAAGAGCCCAGGTGATTTGGGCTCCATCCAGGGCAGAACTGTGGAGGTGACAGTTCCTCTCTGTGGTTCCTCTGGGAGCAGACTCTGTGCTGAGCTGCTATACCTATCTGTGATATTTAGGATGGGAGGGACTCACCTGGCACTGAGCAAAAACAGAAGAGTCAGAGCTTGAACCACCAAAAACATTAAATACAAGAAGCCAGAAGCGATGCACATGACACTAAGGTGTGCATGGTGGGTCCATCTTTTCATTTTGGATCTTTTTAAGTGGAAATCCTACAGCATCCCTGGCCATTTCAGATGGAAAAGCCAAGGGCAAAGCATGCCCCCAGGCATTTTCCTGCTGGTTTTGGGACAGGAACACTAATACCAAGACCAGCATACAATACCAGCATCAACCCAACGAAAAGGCATGAGAAAAGCAGCTCCCTAAAACAGGCTTTAGGCAGAACACATTATTGGGACTGGGTTTGCTCCTTGTCCCCATCCATGCATCCCTGCAGCCTCCCCAGTACCATGCAGCAATGCTGCATCCATACTTCTCTGTAACCTTCTTTATTCTCCAGCTTCTCCATAATGATTTATATCCTCCAGCTTCACCATTTTCACATTATACCAGTGTATAAACACAGAATCCTCACCTTGAATGCATTCATTTGCATACAGATGTATTTAATAACTCTATAGGACTTCAAGCCCAATCACCACTACTGCAGCAGCAGCAGCAGCCACAAAATTCTGCAGAGATAATGTACAAGAGAATAAAATAATCACAAAAAATATATAAAAAAACCCACACCGCACTACAGGGAACATGTTCCCAACTGAAATAATAATAATAAGAACCCTTTTCCTCCAGGTTTAATTGGTCATTTAATGGAAAAGGACTGTGGATTAGCGTGGCATTTTATTGAATCTCAGTCCTGGCACAGGCGCACAGAAGGAGGTAACTCTGAGATGCACATGTGGAAACAGCTGGAAACTTGGCACCAGAGCCCTGCATTATGATTTTGCATGGTTGGGAGCTCTGCATGTTCTCACATTGGGTGGATGGGGGGGAGTTTGCATTTCCATGCTGTTGTAAGGGGCATTTCTGGCTTTCTGGCACCAAAGCCTACTCATATTGTGGATGCAAAGCAGTGACTCCACCACTGGGGATGTTTTCACCCAACACTCATATTTCTGCTTACACTGATGTCTAGGAGTGACCTCTGCAGTCACTATTTGGAGAAGCTGAGCTATCAGCTACAGGAATGAACCATATCCCACAGAAGGAACAGCATAACCAACACAGGGCTTTGCTTTCTTAGAACTCCATCTCAATGCCTGCTGCCATCCTTCTACCCAAGAGGATTAACCAAGGAAGGCTGAAGGCTACACCATGTTCCACTACTTCCTATCACCTCTCAAGGCCAGGTTCCATCACTTCCCTTCTCCTAAATGTTCCCCAAAGAGGCAAACCATTCCTCTGCAGTACTGTTCTTACATTTAAGTGGGCAGTTTCCCCAGCCCCACCAAGAACCACCCCTTAAGATGCTTTCCCCTTCAGGGAAGTGTCCCCAGAGGAGGACAACTGACCCCAGCTAAACAAAGAAAATAAAATTCCTACATTCTGCATATAGACCAAACCACCTGAATGTGGCAATGGAAAATGGAAGTGAATTGAGGTCTGTGTTTTTAGGAGGGGAAAGAAAGGAAATGTAAAAGGCTGTGCCTAGTGCACTGCGCATGAGGTTTAGGTTTTACTGCCCTGCACACACCTCCTTCTGCACGTTGCTGCCATGCAGCGTTTTCCTGTACCTCCTGGCTGGACGACCCAGGTAACAGACGTTGGAATACAGTATTTTATTAAAATATTCATCTCCCTTCTCTCCATATAGGGTTTCTTTTTCTCAGCTCTCCCAGTGTGTGCAGTAAGGTGAAGCCTCCTCTCCCAGCTCCCCAGTTCCACTGCTCACATTTCTGTTCTCTCTTTGGGAGTCAGTTGAGTTGCACCCATAAACTTATCCATCACATCTGGAAAACACACCTTTCTCCTTGGTGCCCCACAATTGCTGTCATTTCGTAGTAGTACATGCCAGTTCAGAGGGCTTTCAGGACACAGCGATGTGCAATCTGAACAACAGTGGCATCCTGTGCCCTGTACTCAATTAACACGAGGTAACACAATTCCCCACTTCCCTTCTTCACAAACACACGAAACAAAGTGATCTGAATTTTAGCTGCATCCCTTCTGCACAGACCGTCCTGACACCTGGATACTTTTGGAGTCACTTCAAGGTATAACAGAACACTGAGCTTTAAAAACAGTGCTGAGATGGCACTGGGATTGTTCTTTTCTGACTGGTTATGATCTGGTGAGCAGCACAAGCACGTTTCTGCACAAGCCTGATGCAGACCCCACTATGGAGAGCTTACACAGTCTAAACACAAGAAATACCCTTCGTGCCACAAGAAGGAGAGCAGATTCCTTCCTTTGATTTTTCATTATTCAGAGCACTGAAGGCTTTCCACTGCTGCCCAACGGTGAAGAACATGTCTTGTTCTACAAACAAGGTGCTTTTGCCAAGCCTGAGGCATCCTGCTACCAGGAAAAGTGACCAACTCGAAGCCCCTGAAGTATGAGCAGTATTTTGTTTTCTGGTTGTTCCTTCTGACCGATGCTGAACCCACCACAGGCTGCTGCAGATCTGCCCACAGTGCTTTCTGTACCAGTAGCACAGAACAGCTCCATTAGGGGTTATGGTGACGGTGCCCCTCCAAACACCCACCATAAGTGGTAAGTCAGATAATTACAGGAGCGCTGCCATCAGCTGGAGGGCAGACAATGCTTGAACAATTTCTTTCCAGCAAAATTGAGATCTCTGCATTAAAGAAACCAGGAGCAGATTCTGCCATTGCATTATCTTCCTGCTGGAAACTTTTTTCTTACTGCTTAACCTGAATTTTCCCGAGATTAAATCATATTCTGCCATTTAGCCCATTATTTCCTCCCTTCTCCACAGGGACCCTGAAAACAGATTGTTACTTTCAACTTGTGGTATGTTTTCCCACATCCCAAACCTGCTCTGCTGCCTTTCCTCCCGCTCCCAGAGCATGCAGAGCTGTTCTCATGGCCGATGTGGAACCAGGATTCTGTAGGTCCCTCTGCTGTATCCATGCCAACTGACTGCATCCTTCCCAAATTAGGATGCTTGGCTCAGGAGAGGGGCTTTTCACTTCTATCTGCTCAGACCCAGACCTGCAGCACCGCTAGGGGCTTTTAGACCTCTTCCTCAATTGTAAATGGCATCCTGTATTCAAGTAACAAAATTAACATCACAAACATTGCTTCCTGGAAAATAATGCCATGTTACATTACTTATAATCAAGGTACTCTGGTAATTAGCAGCCAACTGCGAATAGTAGCTCAGAGCAGGGCAGCATCAGCTCTCCCTGGCTCCCCCATAGTGGGCTCACAGCACATCCTGCAGTTACAGCCAAGGTGGGAGCTGTGCAGGAGGACGGCGTCGTATGTCAAGCGGTGATGAGGTGCAAAGAGGAACTTGTCAGGAGCAGCACAAAGGGATGGTAAATATCTTCCCCCAAACTCCCTGGACTTTTCTACAGCCTGTCAGAATGGGATATGGCAGGTCCTTAAGTGGCTGCCTCCAGCACCAACCCTGAGACGGCGGCAAACAGCGGGGTGAAAAAATCCAGAACTTCTAAAAACAAATTAAACCTAATCCAGAGGCTGAAGGAACTTGGTTTTATGGACTCCATAAACTACTGTATGGGCTTTGTGGAACTCACCCGACTGCACAAACTTCTGCTGGGCTTTTGGCTTCTGGTTCCTCATCCTTCCCACCGCCTTACTAGACTCGATCTGAGCAGTGAGAAAATGAGCAGCCAACAGAGTCCCGGGCTGCACCAGCAAGGGGTGGCAGTGGGGCAGGGAGAGAACTGTCCCCCCACTCTGCTCTGCCCTTGTCCAGTCCTGGGGCCCCTGGCACAGAGAATTGTGGAGCTGATAGAAGGGGTCCAGAGGAGGGCATGAGGACACTCAGATGCTGTGGGACCTCTCCTACTGAAACAGGTGGGGAGCGAGGGGTGTTCAGCCTGGAGACTCCAGGGAGACCTCATGCAGCCCTCCAGTACTTGAAGGGACCTTATAAACAGGAGGAGAGCAAGTTTTTATATGGGCAGATAGTGACAGGACATGGGGGTATGGCTTTAAAGTAAAAGAGGGGAGATTTAGATTAGATGTTAGGGGGAAATTTACCAAGCTGCAGTGGGAGGCCACGTGAACACCCACATCTTGCTACGGAAAGGATCTGTGGCCTCGTGGCAACCTTGTAGCAGGAGGAGACAGCACATCTCCTGTGCACGAGCACTAATTACCGCTAATCAGCCGGTGTGGACAGACGCCTTCGCACGTGCACACCCCAACAGCCCCCAGGCTGATAGGTGCACTTCAGGGAACCTCCCGGTGCATTAAAAAAATAATCATAAAGATGCAAATGAGGCTGTGTTATTTCCTCTTCCTGCTCGTCCCCAGGCTGCCCCATACATCACTGTCACTCAGCGCACAGCCGCTGCCCGCCGACAGACAGGATGGTGTGTGGCAATGTCTCTCAGCAGCAGCACAGCAGCACTTGCCATGATGCTGCAGTATCAGTGCCTTGTGCTTGTTTGGTCTCCTCAGGCCCTGGGTGTTCTGATCTGGTGGGGGGCATCTAGCCCATGGCATGGGGGGGAGGGCTGGGAGGTCCCTTCCGACCCAACCATGCTGCGATTCCATGCTGGAGCCCTCCTGAAAAGCAGGAATCTTTAAACCAACAACTTCTGCACCGTCATTTAGTGCTGAGCAACGCTGCTGGCCAGAGCTTTAACCTTTGCTGTCGTCTTGCTGAGGGATAAGCATACCTAATGCAGATTAAATGAAATTCCAGCACACAAAAAAACTAGCGGGGTAAATATAAAACCATAGCCAAAGAGCAATGGTTATGTCATCACTGAGGAATCTAAAAGGCATCTAAATGAAAATACCACAAAGAAAAAACAGTGAAGTTTGGGGCAGGGGGAGAGCAAGAGGAAGAACGCCAGGAAGCGACATGAAAACAAAGGAAGAGATGGGGATGCCCACACTGCTGCTGTGAGCCCCAGCTTTGTAGCACCACTCTATTGGTGCTACATTCTCCTGGTCATGCCATTTTCCAGAAAAGGCTATTGGATGTTAATGAATTAATTTACAATAATCCCTCTCTTCTTCCTTAATGGAGAGACATCTGTCTGTGGGTGCCAGGTGAGGACGCCACATCCCTATGCAGGACAGAGAGCAATGGCTGCCCACTATGCCACCACGCCAGGGACAGGCACCATCTCCACCTCTTTAACTCTTGTTATTGCTAAGAAACAATTAAAAAGTCTCACAGCAGCAGACATCCTTTAGGAATACATTTTTTTTTTTTTAAACATAATTAACTTAGCTGAGGCTTCAAATATCCACCCCCCTGCCCCACGCACGTTGTAAATTCACATGGATTGCTTTCCCTGGTCCAGGGGATGCACATACCTGGAAGGCTGCAAACCACATCAGCCAGTCCAGGCGGTAATGGTAGGGTGAGATGAAGCACGGCCGTCGCCACAGGTCCCCAGGCTTGCACTTGAAATCAAACTCCTGCCAGACAGCAGCGGGGTCGTTGGGGTCTGGGCTGGACGTTCCCTGAAGGATGACTTCGGTTCTCTCCTTGGTGATGCTGCAGAACACGACATCAGGTCTGTTACCCGTCTCAAGTCAAGTGCAGATGTAGCAATTAGGGACACTGTTTAGTGGGCATGGTGGTGATGGCTTGGGGTTGGACTTGGTGATCTTACAGGTCTTTTCCAATCCTAATGATCCCGTGATTCTATGACTTTCATTCTCTTCGTGGGCCAACTTCTCTTTGGCATAGAATCATAGAATGGTTTGAGTTGGAAAGGACCTCTAAAGGCCATCTGGTCCCACTCCTGCACTGAGCAGGGACACGCACAGCTCCATCAGTGCTCAGAGCCCCGTGGATGCTGACTGTGGCTGTGTGCAGGGATGGGGCACTGCCACTTCTGGGCACCCTGTGCCATTCCTCAACTGCCCTTAGCATAAAGCTTCTTCCTTATATCCAGTATAAATCTCCCCTCATTTAGTTTTAAACTATTTCCCCTTGTCCTGTCACAACAGACCCTGCTAAAGAGTCTGTCCCCTGCTTTCTTACAGCTCCCTTCAGATACTGCAAGGCTGCTAGCAGGTCTCCCCAGAGCCTTCACTTTTGCAGTGTGCCCAGCAGCTGGCTCTTGGGGCACCACCACCACCAGTCTCTATGCTCCATCCTGGTCACAAGAGAGGTTTCACAGAGTTATTCCTCAGCAAGAGAATGAGGCACTGTATGAACTGCTGCAAATCAAGCCAAGGAAAGCAGAAAGGAAAAAAAAAATGCCCCCTGAAACACAGCAGACGTTTTGAATCTGTATTAAAAAGCACTCAACCTTATGGCAGGTCACACGCATTCCCTCTGCTGCTGGGTTTGACTTTCTCTGCACAGCAAGGTGTAGGACAGTGCAGATGGCAAACTGTCCTGGCCATGCTAAGCCCATGTGAAAACATGACTGTTGAGTTTCCAATGACCTGGCAGCGATGCTCCATCTACACAGAAGAACTGATTTCCCTCACAAACGCATAACTCTCTCTTATCCAAACCATGCAGTTCCTGATACCCTTTCATTTTTCACTCCTTTGGTCCTTCCTCCTACAGCCCTAAAACCAAAACTCTGGAAACACACAGACACCACCTCCTCCCTTAATGTCTTCCAGTGATAGATGCCTACAGCCCACAGAATGCTGCGCATCTCAGCTTATAATTGTTACCCCCATTTAATAGATTTCTGGATTCTCCAGCCAAGTTCCATATTATACACTGGGCTGAGTTATGAGCTGTGGCCAGCTGCCCAATGGTTAGAAACACACTGTAAATCAGGGACACCAAATTACTAATAAAAGTATGTTCCTACTGTGTGATTCAAAATATGTCAAGTTTCACATAATCGTATATTCATTATAAGCTGCAATCCTCTTTTTATTGGTTTACATAGGCTGGAATTACAAACATATTACAGCAGCATTTCATCACATGCTCTTTAGGTTCTGGTAACTGCTGAAGCAGAAACCATAGACTGAAGACGAAAAAGAACAACAACCCAAAGAAAACAATCTCCCGTAGCTTCACCGCTCCAGCCTTCAAAGAGGCTCAGGGGTTATTTCTCTCTCTCTGAAAAAATGGAGAAACTTCAGTGTTTTCCATAACCTTTTAGCACTGGTATTTTTAATTATGCTTTTTTTTTTTCCCCTAAGCTTGTTATTTTTTCTATAACGTCTGCAGTTCAAAACACTGGAGAAAACAGCCTATCCATGTGATGTCCTGCAGTTGGGCCCTGCTCCTCCCAACATGATGCTCTCATAAAAGCCCAATTACTGCTGCTCCTCCTACAAGACCTGCTCACAGCCCACCAACCCAGAGCAGCCCCTGGGAAAGGGAGGCAGCAGCACAGCCAAACCCAAGGTGTGTGCAGAGAGAACTGGCTCTGCTGTCACCTCTGTGGTGGCACATAAGCCACTCTGCTCGTTCTACCTTGATGCTCTTTGCCTTGTGTTCCCCAGATGCAAGCTTTCAGGACAAGGCTGCCTAACCCTTTTGGCTAGTTTTCCATAAGCACAAGGTGTTTCTCAGCATTTTCACAGGTGTTTTGATCAAGGAGATGCTGCAGGACAGCACTTACCATGGACTGCAGGTTGCCTAAGCCTCCTGGTCTGTGCCCCAAAACGCAGACTCAGGTTCCTAAGGCAGGTGGAGGTGTTTCCCCTGTCCAGCCCCATCTCACAGCCCTCAGTGGGATTTCCTGAGCTGACAGCAGCAGCCAGGCCTGTCCTCTCCATCTGTCTTGCTCTTTTTTTTTTTTTTTTTTGAGCCCATTTATACTTTCGTCTCTGCAGTTTCCTGTAGCAATGAATTCCCCAAGTCACTCGTTGGAAAAAGCACTTCCTTTTGTTGGCCTTAAATCTGCTACCCAACAGCTTATGTGAATATTTACATGAGGGACAGCGAACATGAGCACGGGAAGAGAAGTTCACCATAAATAAAGTGGGCTGGTGATGGTGAGGAATATCCACTGGATGAACTCTCTCTTATGGATATTTTCATCCCGCTATTACATCTGCTCCATCAGTATAATGAGCTCACTAAAAGTAGCTCAAAGAAAACAAATTACAATTCAGTAGGAAAGAAACCTGCTCCTTCTTCTCTTTCTCTCTCATAAACAGATATTCCAAGTCTACGGCTACTGGAAAGATTTCTGTTTGGATTTAAGGCTATTGGACCAAACTTCTTGCTGCTGACAGTGGAGAGCTATACAACCCTGCTGGAAAGGAGATCTATGGAGAAGGACCTGGGAGTCCTGGTGGCCAACAGATGGCTGCGAGCCAGAAGTGTGCCCTGCTGGCCAAGAAGGCCAACAGGACCCTGCGGGGTGTTGCACAGTGAGGCCAGCAGGTGAGGGAGGTTCTCCTCCCCTCTGCTTTGCCCTGGGGAGGCCACATCTGGAGCACTGCACCCAGTGCTGGGCTCCCCAGTCCAAAGCAGACAGAGAACTGCTGGAGAGAACCAAGAGGTCCTACGGAGATGGTGGGGGCCTGCAGCACCTCCTGAAGGGGAAAGGCTGAGAGCCCCAGGGCTGTTCAACCTGAGGAAGAGAGGGATCTCATCAATACTTAGTAATATAATGAATGGCCTTATAAGCAAGGACATGATTGGCATGGTGCGGATGTACTGATGGTTGAACTTGATCTTAGAGACCTTTTCCAATCATTTCATAATGATTCTATTAAATATCTAAAGGGTGGCAGTCAAGTAGATGGGGCCAGGCTCTTTTTGGTGGTGCCCAGCTACAGGACAAGCGTCACAAACTGGAACGCAGGAAGCTCTAGTAAAGTTTCTTTACTGTGAGGGTGGCAGAGCCCTGGAACAAGCTACCCAGGAAGGAGATGGAGTTTTCTTCTCCAGAGAGATATTCAAAACCCACCTGGATGTGTCCCATTGCAATGTGCTCCAGGGAACTTGCCTTAGGGGCAAGTTGGACTGGATGATCTCCAGATCATCCAGAACCCTTCGGTTTTGTGATTCTGCAGTGTGCCATTAAAATGCAATACCTTCCGAAAGCTCCGTAGGTGTTGACTATCCTGAGGGGGTTGAAGGATGTATTCATAACCTGTCTGGAGCTGAGCAGGTTGATGATGACAGGCACGCTGAGGTAGGCGATCAGGAGCCCAAAGGAGATGTTCACCACCCTGCGGATGTGGCGTCCTGGGGGGACATGAGAGCAGAGCAGAGGGATGTGAGTGCTGCCCACAGCCAGCTCTGCAGCCAGGAGCAAACAGCCGGTGCTGCTGCCAGCTGCTATCGCTGAGCAGATCTGCCTTTCTCTAAATAGTCTGAGAAAGGGCTAAAAAGAAAAATGTCTAAAATGTGAGATTAATCATTGTCTTGGAAGTGGGGAAAGAACACAGCTGGCATCTGCACCTTGCTCAGCATCACCTCCTGGCTTGTATCTGGCTCGTTTCTGCTTTTCCCTCTCTGTCCTCATCCAGAGCCCTATTCTCCCTGTGCAGTTCCCTACCCCTTATCATTAATGCAGGAACTGTGCTCTGTTGGCTGTGCTGCATTCACGTGGCATTTGGAGTTAGGGAGAAACCTGCTGCAATCAGACAAATAAGCAGCGGTGACCTCTGAAGGGCTCCTATGTTTATGGCCATTTTTAATTTGTTTAACATTAACAGCCAACGGATCAGATTCAAAGCAATAGCATGCAGCTTTCCCCTTATCTCTGCAGGAGAGGGATGTTTATTTGAACCCCTCTCAGAAGCTATTAATAATTGTTTAGTCTGAGAACATTTCTGGAGCAGCACTGGATTTGGAAAGGAGCTTGCCAAGATGCCCCCCCCATCACTGCACCACTCTGCGGAGCTGGGGCAGCATTTTGTCTCTTTAGTGAACTCTGTGGCTGCAAGCAAGGATCAGGCTCAGCCCCAGAGCACCACACGATCCCTTAACTGTGACCCGGCTCCACGAGTCAGTTTCTGGCCCTATGCACTGCTTGTCCTCCACCTCCTGCAGCTAAAGGGCTCACAGAATCCTGCCCTTCTCGGTCCTGATGCTGCAATTGTCACCATGCCTATGGGGTGACAGCAATGTTGTCACAGAAGGAGAAGGGCTTACTATTGGAGAATACAGCGAGGATGGAGCAAGACTTGGGAAAGGTCATGAGCCAACGGGGTCTGGATGAGCAGACAGGAGCCAGGCACGAGTGGTGGGAGTTGGAGCTCCCAGTGGGAAATACGCACATGAGGATGTAGTCAGATCCTGTTAAACCAGGTCACAAGTGGGACACACTCCTGTCTTCTGCTCTTGTGACCCAGGGGTGAGAGCTCCTCTAAGCCTCTTGCCACACAGCCCATCAGTGCCAGCTCAACAGCCTCTGCTTTGTTAGCAGAAAAACACGCAGAAAACCAAATTCACACTAAATATCTTTCCATATTACTTTAAATTTCCCCCCCAAACTTTTTTTTTTTTTTTTTTAATATTCCAGCACAGGAACACATCTACAATCCAATCCTAACAAAATACGTAATATAGGACACAGAGCACATAGTGAAGCTACATCAGCCTTGCAGGAAGCCTTGCCTCTGGCCAATAAACTGCATTTCTGGTACAGGAGAAAGGACTAGAGACAGATGCTTTGCCTTGTTGACATTTTTCACTCCTCTGACAGATGTTCAGTATATTTAAAAATGAGCATCTGTGATTGTTGTTGATATTACAGGCAATTTGTCGCTAGTAAGCGGTTTACAAAAACACTACAAATATAACTGTACATCTGTTACACAGCACCCCAGTGCTGCTTGTGCACCTCCTGGAGCCAGGCTGTTTGAAAACTCCCTCCAGAGGGAAGCACCACAGCAACACGAATCCCTGTTGGTAAGCTACAAACCCCCTTGCATTTGCTTTCTTGTGTTCCTGGTATGAACAGGAGTTTGCCTCTGACCTACTTCTGGGGAACGTGGGATGCTTTGGGGCAATTCCCTCCCCATAGGCATAGCCAGGAGCAGCTGCTCCACTCTCCTTTTCCAAGCAGGATGTTGAGCTCTCTTTTCAGCCTGCAGAAGAGCTGCTGGCCCCACAGTAAATCAATAATCAGTTCTGCTCTTCCTGGAAGTCCAGCCCCGTCCTCAGTTACTTATGCTCTGATGCCCATGGGCTCCTTGCCCCAAAACTGCACTGGGTGTTTCATCTTTGACTTCAAATAGTCAAAACAAAATAGAATAGATCACAAGTGAAATGGTGCAATTCTACATTGCTTATTTCAACTTGGTTGGAGTCTGATGCTGGCTGGTGAGCACAAAGCCAGGAACCCAGCTGCGCTCCCTATGCAGGCAGCACTGTACCTGCACTGGGACATGCCCTCTAGTGGCACCGACAGGGCAGAGGTTTACAACCCAGCTGCTGGCTTCTCTCACATCCGTCAGGAGTGCAACGCTCAGATGATATTCACATCCCAGAGGGAGCCACGTAAGGGGCAGAATTTTCTCCTCGTCCACTCATGTTTGTTCCAGAAAGAGAGGACAGAAAGCCTTTGAGATAAACACACCTCTTTGCCTCTTTCCTCCCACCCAGAAGAACTCACCCAGCCCTGCGGGGGGCTGCTCACTGCTGCCCTGCAGCTGCAGCACACGCTCCTTCACCCCCCCACGCCCGGGGCTGAACAGGAAGGCCAGGCTGCGGTCATCGAAGCAGGCGATGCTGGGCACAATGGTCAGCCAGTTGAGGAAGCTCAGGTTCCCACTGATGATCAGCAGCACCTAAAGTGGAAAGAAGGAAGCAGATGGTGCTGAAGAGTCGGGAGGACGCTCCACAGCTCCCACCTCTTTGAGGATTTGTTGAGCATGACTCCCTTCAAAACAGCTTTGGAAACACTTGGATTGGCTCTGGTTCTCAGCCCAGCCTGCTCTGAGCAGCTCTAAACACACAGCAGCACCCTTGGCTTCGCTGGTGCTCCTCTACCAGGGGAACTCAAGTGCAAGTGTACTGCAATGGGAAAGCAGTACGAGACCCCTGCTCATCACACAGCTTTGGGACAGGTGACCCAGACAGGTCTCACCATGCCACGCACAGCACTAAGGAGAGAGCAGAACTCCTCTTGCTCCCAACCCCACACAGCAACAAGGGCTCATTCATCATCCCCATGATGTCTGTGTATCCAAGAAATCAACATTTCTGAAACCCTTCAAGAGGAAATATTGGACCTTCTAATTGAAGAGCAGCTTTAAATAGAGAGACATGCTTTTTTTTTTGGAGGCATTTTTAATTTTAGCTTTTATTGCCCATTTATGAGAACTTTCTTCATGTGTAAGGAACAGAAAGTGGAAAAACCTGTGAGCCTGTGGAGGAGTCTCTGTAAATATTTGTGTACATTGGAAAAAAGACCTTTGGTAGGTACACATTACTCTTCCTTGCTATTACAATGACTTGAAAACACAGAAGGAACCTTCCTGCGCCCCAGTTCTCCAGCATGTCCTAATGGGTGCACAGCAGTGGTGTTTGGGCACAGCCCATTTGACTTTGGCCACGAATCACATCTTCGCAGCATATGGCTTCATTTTGCAGCCTTCCCTCAGCTGCATGATGTCACTCCCTTGCCACTGCCATCCATGAGCTGCAGTGAAGATGCAGCCCCACCTCTGCTCAAAGTACACCCCAACCCCCCCAGAGCCTTTCACTGCAGCCCCATAAACCAAGCACACAGAACAACTGCTGGTTCTCCTCTGCAGCATCCAGTTCCTATTGCCTGCAAACCATGCACACAAGTCTCTGTACACACAAGTAATTCCCCCAAGCACAGTGCAGATATTTTTGTTCCTTGTCAGTGGGTGTGCTGCCCTACATGTCACGAAGCCCCATTCCATTCTACTTACCCCACTGATTTCCTAAAGGCAGCAACCAGCCCCATGAAGATGCTGAGAACTGACTGACCCCCAACTCCTTACCAGCACAACAGCCACCGGCCCAACCCTCTTCCTTGCCAGGGCCAACTGCCTTGACATTGAGTAAGAATGTGCTGCAAGCAATGCAGGGTGCTGGCGTATGGCAGAGTATGGGAACCCACACATGGAGACAAGAAAAGCAGCTGATGACTGCTAAGGACTATTTCAGTTTTGAGAACAGTTTGGATTCCTGTCCCATTAGTCACGTTACTTAGGATTTAGCCCTGGCTCTGCTAATTAACTAACTGCTCTTCAGACATATTAAAACAAAAAGGAAAAAATAAGAAAGAAGAAAGTCCCATCATCTTACCCACACACAAAAAAAGAAGACATAAAGCTGACTTCATGCATTACATATTGAAAAATAATGCTCTGATGTAATAAAGCCATTTCGTTTGCAGACTTCAGAGCAACTAATGAGAACTTCCCACCTTCCAGCTGGGCTGAAAACTGTAACTCTGATTGGTACCACGATTATTCTATTTAAAGAACACTTCTCCATCACACAGCTGAGCTTTATCCTCCCATGAACTGTTCACTCATGATTTTTAGTGCATGTAGTCAAGGAAGACTTTTGAAGACAGCAGGAACGACGATGCCCCAGCAGTGTGGACCACGCTGCTGCTAAATTGGGGTCACCACTGCCTGCCCTCAATCTCCCATCAGTGAAGATGTGATGGAGCTTTGGGGAATTCTGAGCACTGTGGACACATGGATACCCTGCAGAGGAGACCGAGTGAGGTGACCCAGTGATCTGACCCAAAGAAAACTGGACCCAACTGGGAGTTGGACTAGATGACCTTTAGAGGTCCCTTCCAACTCATACAATTCTATGATTCCATGAACTGTAGGCAGCTGGAGATTCAAGGGAAACATCAGATGACTGCTGGTGAGCTGGAGACCATCAGAAACTTCCTATTTCCCCTGCAAAGCACTCCTTTGAGTCTGCCTTCTTAACATACGCAAAACCCCACAGCGAACACCAAAAAGCTACAACCCAAGCGGTGGGTCCTTGGCTGAACCCTGGGAGATACCATGAAGGCTGCAGCGTGTTTTATGCAAATTCCTTACAACTGCCCTTGGCTCTGAGCAAGGCATCTCCTTCTGAACAGAGCTCTTCTGGGACTAATGGGGAGCAAGGGCTCCATGGGAGCTCCACAGGCTTTAAGGATTACCCTGGGCTTGCTATCAGGATTTTGTTATACTCACATAACATGAGGAGGTTCTACTGCAACATGGACCAACACAGCTTGGATTTGTTAGACCCTATGGTAAGACAGTTCCTGTTCTGAAGAAATTTAAATCTAAAAGTACAGGACAAATAAAATTAGAATTTACTACAGCTGTGTAACAGGCAACGAAGGGAAGAATTTTAGCACCTAATTTCAACAAGTCTCTCTGGGGACGTCACCTTACAGAAACTCACTCAAGATCACATAAGGACTCTTGCAGCAGAGCCCAAAATAGGACCCAAATCTCCCAATTACAAATCCAGTGTCTTAATTACAAGTCACCCCAAAATACCTACATGCCCGAATGCTAATCCCCTATGGTTTCCTATGGTTTATCCTTGAGTGCACTTGCCCTGTGTGCCCATTCCTCCCCTGAAAGAGGCTCATTTTTGTGTACTTGGTGTCCTGTTGGGGCCCTACACTTGAAAATAAGAGGTGGTCACCCAACATACAATTCTACAATCCAAACATCACTAATATGCACAGTTCTGTCCTGAAGACTTTCAGCTTGCGTTGTATTAAAAGTATGTACAAAAACTAATAAAAATGACAACAAATAAATGTTAAAAACCATATCATTTATGTTCCTTTGAGATTGGCACTTAAAAAAACACAGTATTTGCAAGTTACAGTTTTCCAAAGTCCAGGCAAGAATTTGTAGCAGCAGATCCACATAATCCTAAAAAAAAATGAGAGATCTGACCAATTGCAGTTACAAAAGTTCTACCACTATTTAGTAAAAACAAAAATAAATTAACTTATTTATCCTGAGTTGGATAATTATTTAGGACTACAAGGGGGAAGAAAGCATTTAAATCTGAATTACCCACACATGTTGGGTCTTGAACATAACATGTTGTACTCAGAAGAGTAAATAAGCTCTGCGTTCCCCCTGTGACCCGTACGCAGTTTAGCTTTCAGTTCAGTGCATGTTAATCAGCCTGCATTCATTAGCACACTTCTCAGTTAGCCACTTTGTTAGCGAGCCACGATGCTTTTTTTTTCTCCCCATTTGATTTGCCTTGCACAATCACAGTAGTATCAAGAAAATGGGTCTCCGCTTTGCCACTTCTGCTGAGGATCACTTTACAGCTTTGCACAGAGCAACTGGGTGGTCCAGCAGAGGCTTTGCTCAGTAGTGATTCACCTCTTTATTGCTTGGAAGTCAGAAGCAAGATATCTTATTTCCACCAGCCCTCAAAAGCAGGGAATTCAAAAATAATACAGGTTTGGTGATTTCTGGTCTGTGGGTGGAACCACGAACCCGACACATTTTTAGCTGCAGCTCTCCCAGCCATGGACCAGAAGGCACTGTAATGCTACCCCTGCCTGAGGGGGGACACAGTGACTCCCAGAGCTCCGTGCAGATAAATTCCAATGGCACTCCTGCTTGGGAGCTGATAACCAGGAAAACAGTCATTCACAACAAGGAGGGCTGGCTGTCCTACCAACGTTCCATAGTGTTTCTGCAGGATGCAGGTGGTGGCTGTGAGATCTGTCCAGCCATCATTAGGGCTGAAGTTCTGCTGTGCAGCCACTGCCTTCTGCAGTACCCCAGGATCAGCAGATCATCTGCGATTCCAACCAGTGCTTGCTTTGGCTAACAGCACCCATTTATAAAAGTCTTCGTTTTCACTGTTTTCACTGTTTTCAGTGTCCTGCCCTCCTTGCTGCAGCAAAACAGAGCTGGGTTGGTTCCTACTTGCTCTCAGGAACGTTGCAGTCTATCTGCAGCACAACTCATGGCAACATGGTCAAAGATCTCTAAGAAGGGAAACAAAAAGCATGCACACTCAGTGCTGGGTGATTTGGGGTACCTCCCCAAGATCTTACTTCCCTACACACAGAGCACTTGAATCCTTGGCAATCATAGAATGAGCCACAGAATGGTTGGGTTGGAAGCAATCCTAGAGCCCATCCACTTCCAACACTCCGTTGTATGATGGTTGCCCCCCAGCAGCTCAGGCTGCCCAGGGCTCACCCATGGCATTGGGCACCTGCTGGGATGGGACGCCCACACTTCTATGGGCAGCATGGCCAGAGCCTTGCTGCTCTCTGAGCAAAGAATTTCCCTTCAACATCTGACCTAAATCTCTACTCTTTCAGTTTAAAACTATTCCCCCTTGTCCTATCACTATCAGATCATATAAGAAGCCACTCTCCAACTTGTTTCTAAGCTCCTTCTGAATACCAAAAGCCCGCAGTGAGGTCTGCCCAGGGCCTTCTTTTCTATACACAGCAGAGGTGCTGCAGCCTCCAAGAATCTTCGTGCCTTCCTCTAGATCCATTCCATCAGCTCTAGGAGAGGTTCAGGAGCCATGGGGCTGCAGGGCACAGTAGTGTTGCTGCTCCATTGCTGATGTGTGCTGCAACTACAACCCATGCACTGTGCATCACACTCACACCAAGCCAGGTACATTTCTATGGAGAGGTGGGAAGGTGAAGAACAGGCTGTGCTCTGCCAGCTCCGATTCCTGTTTACCAAGTGTCCTTCTCTTGCTGGAAGATATTTAAATGTGCTATTATAACAAACAGATGGTATCAACCCCTGTGGTGATTTTTAAAAATTTTTTATTAAAGCACAGTATTAATCACGGTAATTGGGTAGGAACTTTAAGGTTATAAAACTACAGCATGTCTAATGAGCGAGCTCCTTATAGGAGGAACTGAGGTTTTTAATCTAATAATGTCAGTTTTATGGATTATGACTGGAGTTTTATGAAGTGTGATATGAAATACTGTGGATTCATGGCTCTCACTGGATTAATTTGGAAAAGTAGTTTTCCTGGTTCTAGGCCCAAAAACAATTATTCCTTACATTTCTGTCCCCTGCACTGTTACCAAACCCCTCCGTCAGAAAATGGGCACCTACACCCATAACTTTTTTACAGGTTAGACTTCTTTGTTTGGCTGGTTTTTATTTTTTAAATCACAGATTGTTACAAACATGCAGTAGGCATGAGGAGCTCCGATCCTCCGTAGCAGGCTGTATGTTGGTACAGAAGGAACAACAAGGGGCTGCACACCACTAAACATGGTTGAGGGCTGTTAAGTAATGGGCACAGAAGAGCAAGAAGTGAGGTGCCCATAAAGAGTATGATTTTTAAGAGAGGAAAACACAGCCTCAAAAAGCTGGAAGAGGCCTCGGGAAGCTGCCCAGCCTTTTCTGCTATCCCAGGATAGTGCTGAAACAGACTGAACCAACCTCTTCCCAGAAGCCCAGCTCACTGATGGATCCAGAACCACAGTACCTTGGTCCCTGCAGGTCCTCAGGGTCACACCTTACAATGCTATAAAGGGATGAAAAGTACCACAATAGCAGCAGGGTGACAAAGTCTTCAGCTACAGCAAACAAGAACGAGCTCAAATGCAGCAGCCACAGAAGTGAAAGAAAAGACTTGCTTACCTTTAAAAGGCTCAGACAGGTAGGGATCTCCAGCAAAACACCCTCATCTCCCCTGCCAACCCATAAATGAGGTCTGGGAAGGGGAGGTGATCCTGGCTGCAACCCTCCCAGTCACTCAGGTGCATTGCATTGCATTGCATTGCATTGCATTGCATTGCATTGCATTGCATTGCATTGCATTGCATGCACCTGAGCTCTCCTGGCTTGGCCCTGCCTTCCCATCAGGTGCTCAATCACTGTTTCAGGCTGTGACTTAGAATTTCTGCTACATAGGTGGACCAGCTCTGCAGGTCAGGATAGTGAGAACCCCTCTATCTTCTGGATATGCCACTGGACCTCCAAAACCTAAGAGTGCTCCTCAGTGAACTTGTACATCACCAAGAATAACTTAGTAGTTAAAGCCAGGCTGTATGGCTTTATGAAGGATCTGAAGCAAAAATGAGCTGTGCTCCCTGGACAGCGGCTGCATTCGCTGCAGTAGGACCAGCTGGTCCCCATCTCCATCTGAGCACACTGTAACCCCACAGCTACCTGCTCCTCTTCAACTCACAGCTCCACCAGCAGCCAACCTCCTGTTCATGTGACAGCCAGAAACTGAGAGCACTGAAAGCCGGTCCTTCCTGGAAGAGATAGGGAGGACAAGCCTCAAAAGGCAAATTTGGTTTTCATCTGCCTCCAGTTACTTGCGTAGCGTGAAAACATAGCCTCCCACAAAGAAAACAGGCTATCATTTCCCCATCTGGTTCCAGTTTGAAAAATACTTATATATGTAGTTTTTCCCAACAGTTATTGTAGGCATGGGCAAAAAATTCCCATTAAATGACAACAGCAAGAACATTTAATTTTCCCCTATTATTAATTTAATCTCTTGTTAACTTCTTAACTCATTATTTGGAGGAGGATTTAATCTCTGCTTTGCAGAGCACTGAAAAAATGCAAAGGAAATGATTACCTCAGTCCACTTGCTCTCTTTTATACAACAGAGAAAACAGTTCTGTGAATCCCAGAGAAATTCAAAAAGCTATCAGGAGGACCAGGAGAAAAAGGAGCAAAGGGAGCAGTAGCAGTAAGATCAGACAGAGCAGCGTGGCTTGCCTTCAGTTTACTTTTGGACAGGCTCTGCATTAGGTGATCTCAGCCTAATGCACATTACGAAGCACAGCCCACGTGCATTGCTGTTTTCTCTTTAAACACAACCTGCTCCTGCTTTCCCAGCAGAGAAAAGCCAGTAAGTGAATCACCCTGAGCAAGGGCACGGCGTGGGCTGCGCTCTCGCTGCAAGCACCTCCAACTTCCTCCTCCTAGCAGTTCTGACAACCAAGATCTATGAGTTCATGCTTTTTTGTTGTTTGTTTTTTTTTTTTCCCCCAAACCCAGGGCTCAAATAGCCTCAGTGCACTTCCTAAGCTCCAAACAGAGCGCTCTCCCTTTCTCCATTCCTTACCTGCTGAGAGCACACCTAACCTCAGACACTGGGTACCCCTCAGTCACCTCTGCCAACAATTCCATCAGCCAAAAAGGGCAGAAACACCTCCTCAGCTCACTGGGAATATTGTGGAGTCAGAAAATAGCCCACATTTGCTATCCCAAACATGACTTCATAAGCAAAGGCCGTCTGTTTCTTTCCCACAAGATGACAGGAGGGAACCCACATATTATTACCAAATTTAATACAGAAATAAGACAATAATAAACCTTAAGCCATGCCTTGCACAGTTGCACAAGCCTTGTGCACCTCCAGCTGGTGAGTGATCCCTCTGCCTCAACAGATATGCAATTAGTTCATTTAGACCAGAGCAATTAGCTAGAATTCAGTGTAATGTATAACTCATACACACACAGGTTTTTATTTTTCTGAGCAGCCACGAATGGGCCTCAAACAATTAAATTAAAAAGACCACGATTTATGCCTAAAAAAGAGGCAAATATTTATAATATGTACAAACACTCAACAGTTTGGCACTCTCCTGAACTTATAAATGTATAATGCAAATATTGATGAATAAACTAAGTACATACACACACACACATGGAACCCTGCAGCAATCTCAACTAAAACCTGCACGTGAGCCGGGGCAGATTTTGATGCATTCCAAATTGTGCTGTAAGGGTCCTGCAGCCCCCACTCTCAGCACCTGCTCTGAAGTTATAAACAGAATCGTGCAAAAGCAATTGGGAACCCAAAGCTTCCCACTCGTGCGACAGATGTGACATTCGTTCATCATCTCTGTGCAAGGCAGTAGGAATGCTTCAACCCATCCACACTTTAATTTGCAGCCGTATGAACCACCTACTGCAGTTCCCACCGCCGATGTGAGCATTTCTAGGAAGAAGCACAACTTCCAGACTTTCAGTGGAAAGTATTTTAAAGAGAGGCAAGAGAGTGCAAGAGGAGTGATGGTGTTCCTGCACATGGCCAGCAGCCTCACAGCAGAATGTACCCCGAGCTCAGCACATGGCCCCTTCAGGACTGGGGCACAGGAGGGAAGCCCAGTGCTGAAGGGTTAAGTTAAACAAGCGTCTTTTATCAATGGTGAAGCACAAGGACTTGGACAAGTTTGCTTTTCTGTTCTAGGAAATTTTATATGTTTAACTCAATTGCCAAAGAACTGTGTGTGAATTTGGGATCGGTTGCTTGCTTTGGGTCTGAAACACAACCTGCCTCCCGTCCTGACCTGTGGAGTTGGGATGCCTCTGAATTTCTGGCTTTGACACATTTATTCTGCTCTGCAGCTTTGTTATGTAAAATACCTCTCAGCATTGCTCTATCCATCGCCTCTTTCGCTGCAGGCTACAGCACTCCCCATTAATACATTACAGGCTAAATCACTGCCGAAGGAGTGTTTATGCAGTGTTGGAATAATATAAAATGAAAGAATAATTTTACAGAAGGAAGGAATTTTTTGCTACTCTGCTCTGAATTATCAACATCTTTCCATCCCTGACGGTAAAGTTACTTCCTAAAGGGGGAAGCTGTCAAAGATACCCAATGGCAGAAACCTGTCAGGACCTCCTCTCACTAAAGGGCAAAGAGCAACAGCGAGCAGCAAACCCCAGCCAGCGTTCCATCAGCATCTACAGGCAGAGGACCCATCTCAGCTAATTCCTTCCTGATTTTACTCTAATTTGCTCCAGAAAGCTGACTTGACTGGCAGGTTCTGCTGGGAGGAAGAAAGGCCCTTCCAGGAGTGATGTCCTTCAGGTCTCGGACAGTTTCTGAGTGGAAGAACCCACTGGTTTGCACCAGCATGAGATCATGATCTGGCTCTGATTCAGTCCTGAGAAAACTGTATGAGCATGTAATTATGGGGCCTTGCACGGACACTGAAACAGGACACAAACCCAAGTTCCTGATTACTCATGGTCACAAAGGAGACTGTGGAATTTTCTGCAGTGCGGGGTGCAGGAGGTCCAAACCCAAGGGCCCAGCCAGGATGGGGCAGTGGGAGCCCAGCAGCAGACAGGCCCCACAGAAGCACAGAGCTCTGCACGGCTTTGGGTCACGCTTTAGGATCCATCCACATGACAACAACAGCGCTGCACAAAACCAAA
Organism: Perdix hodgsoniae; assembly: GCA_035772895.1. Classification (NCBI taxonomy): domain Eukaryota; kingdom Metazoa; phylum Chordata; class Aves; order Galliformes; family Phasianidae; genus Perdix; species Perdix hodgsoniae. The sequence continues at coordinate 8,038,759 of JAPSGF010000014.1, read as the reverse complement.
GAATTGTTACTGCAGAGCACGCCTGGGTTTCTTCACTCAGCGCTCACGCAGCGCTCGCTCCGATTAGCTCATTTCATCAATAAAGTCAAACAGCACGTTAAAAAAGTCCTACATCTATTAATGGTCCAAGCATTTCACTAACCAGCTCCGTCCTGCTCATTAAAAGTGCTTTTATAGCCCACATCGAGTTGAAGTCCAGCTCCAGCGCTATCTCCAGATGAGCTGTGCTGGATGGGGACAGCGGGCTCTGCTGGTGCAGGATGAGCAGAGTGGGGAGAAACACTTCCAATCTGAATTGGAGCATCTATCAAAACGGAATGTGGGACAGACCCAGCTCTGGGCACCTTCCCCAGGAAGCCAGGTCTACCCTGCTGCTCTATGGCAGCATGAGCAGCTCCAACCTGGTACTCAGCTCTGACACTGCTGGAGGCACTCTGACACAAGATAAAGCAAGGCAAGTAAGCTGGAAGCTGACCCTAAAAAATAATAGAATTACTATTTTTTTTTCCCATTAGCACTGTATAAGGCATTCTTGGAGTGCAGCAACAGCATTTAATGAAGAGCTCCTGCCTGCTGTGGTTACCAACCAGCATCTGGTTTGCACTATGGGAAGTGAGTTTCTTACTAAAAGTGATTGAAGAATGCATCCATGAGAAATTGTTTCATAGCTTCCTTTCAAGCTGGTTTTGAATTTGTGCTCGCCACCTAGTAAAGAGCATGACAGCTTTAAAAAAACAGCACTAAATATAACCACGTATTTTGGATAGTGCCGGGCTGGGCGATACTTGCCTAGTCAAGTTGTTCTGGGAGCATTTTGCTGCAGGTTTTTATTTTTCCTCTCTGCTGAGGTCTGCTACAACCTCGGATATTAAGACATCATAAGAAAAATTCCAACACGGCAATTCATCATTAAGCATCACAATTTTCCATAAGGTGCAAATTTAAGGTTATAAAACTGTCAAAAAAACGAAAAAGTTACATGGGCTGCTTGCGCTGCTGGCTGGATGCACTACTGGAAACGGATGCAGGCTTTGGAGGATGGAGAGCAGTGCAAAGCTTCAGGAGGACCTTCCCATCAGCTGCAGCAGGAAGCTGGTGGCCCTGCAGCCAGGCACGGCACGACAGACCTGCACCACGGTGCAGATCACAGGTGTCATTTCATTTGCCATTTCTACTGAAGAGCCAACACGATGTCCTAATTTTAAAATACAGGGAAAAAAGTACTCAGCAAAAGTGCTTTTTGCTCCAGTAGAAACAATCCTTGTTTGGGCTCTGTCTTCATTTCAATAGCAATCTGGAATAGGCTGTCAATAGATATAAATCCCTAAGTTGTTCACAACTTACATGGTGAAGTCCAAAGTTCCACTGTAATAGGTGCTCGATGATTACTTAATCATCAGTGATGGAGTAGTACACTATTAAGACCAGAAAGTGAGTCCTTTTTCCAGAATACCCTCCTCTACTAATTGGGAGATTCTTCATAGAGATGTGTGGCTTCAGAATTCCTTCAGCAAGAAACAATTTGAATTAAACCCCGCTCCCTCAAACCTTGGATCAGTTTGAAGTCACATGGAACTATTTATACTCCTTGATTGAAGGAATGCTAAAATAATTCTGGCAAAAATACTTCAGTTCCTTTTCCACACACAGTTGCTGCCGGCTGCTTTGAACTTTTTTTTCTATGATATTTGGATGAATCTAACCACTGCAGAAATAAGAGTGAACCCCATCAGAGAAGGAGAAAAATCTGTTGTGATAGAGAACTTCAGTGCAATAGCTGTCCAGGTCCTGATCAAATATGGATCAAGTTGGTACTGAAGACAGAGTATGGGGAAAGCAGTGCTCCTTGAAACTAATCCGGGTGGACGGGCTGAGTACCTCCGACTTCAGACAGCCCTGGCACACGGGGATGGGAACAGTGCTTTCAAAACAATTCAAATCCAAGGTTTTGGTTTGACCAATGCTGGAGACATAGCAGCCAGCTGCCAAAGCTAGACTGGGGCTCCGCTCCCCAAATTCAATGTATTTCAGTCCTGACATTGGATCAAACTCATCTCTTCCTTTGAAAGTGAAGAACACGGCCACATCCTCAAGCATAGGGAAAAATGCAATGAAAAAGTCAAGGAGATGTCATATCTGATCAGCTTGACACTATGGCGGAAAACATTGGTGGCTTTCCTGATTTATATCTTTCTGCAGCTACTTTCTTTGCCTCGTTAAAGCGCATAATTTCGGTAACTCTAAGCTCTTAGCAACATCTGAAGTAAAATATTTAACTTGGGTTGGCTACTCTGTGTCACCGGGAGCCAAGGCTGGGTGTATTTCAGCACGCGGGATGACCTGGATTTTTCCACCAAACCAACCCCTCTCAGCACGTTCGGAGCTCTCACGCGTACCCGCACCGCGCCGAGCGCTGGGCTGTGGGCTTCTGTGAGCTCAGGAAAATAGGAAACAGTTGTGGTGTGAAAACGCACTGAGAAGAAATAATCCAGTGCCTTGTTTGGGGCTGGTGACCATTTGATTTTAATAAAGGAAACCTGTAAAAGCCTCGGGGATAAAAATAAAATATTGAATGGAAAAGCTTTGGTAGAAATGATATCTTTAATAAAAGGGAAGAAAAAAGGGAGGAATGCAAGGAAGGTGCAGAACAGTGCCTTTGCATCTCTCCATCTGTGAAATGGGGATTGCTGTGTATGAGCCTTTGCACCCAGGCACCACCGACACACAGCAATCCCCCACTCCTACAGCTCTGTGCAAGGGCTCTGATCAGCCACAGCTCGGCTCCTCTGCTCCAGAACAGCCTCAAATTCTCAGCATCCACACAGGCAGCTCCTGGTTCTGCCAGCAGAGAATGGGTTGAGGATGGTGACAAACCTACGGTGTAAGCAGGCAGCTTGCTGAGACGCTGCACCGCAGACCTCAAATCAAATCCAAAATGCCCCATTGCTGCATGCAAAGCTTTTGTTAAATGTTTAGAGGGCAAAGGAAGGAGGAGGAGAAAAAAGGCATTTTGCTCACGTCGCAGATGGTAGCTTAGCATCCACAAGCTGTCAGTGGTAGGGACTTAAGTAAACAGCAAATGAAATGTACAGTGGGCAAAACCAGATACGCTTAAGAAAACACAAAATGTGTTAAATAATGTGTTAAATAACACTTTTTTGTGCTGCCATCTGCAGCAGTTTCTTTTCAGCTTTTGGGCGCCTTGCTTGTAATTTAGTCAAAAATGGGAATGAGGTGTAAATTATGAAATGGTCAGAACAGGTGAACGTGCAGCACAGGACCACATCACAGCTGGGGATAGTGGGTGGCAGGGAGCAGGAAGGGCTGCAGAGCCCAGGAAGCTGCTGGGTGCTCCTATAGCCACGCTTGGATTTTATATTGTGTGCATCTGTGTGTCTGAAGGAAACTGTCATAAACCTCCCACAGAGGAACTGCTTAGCACTGGATAGTCATAAAAACATGTAAAAGAAGCTGCAGCCCTGTATTTTGCTTTGTAGGCACTGAAAAGATAAGGCTGTTGGAAGGAACATAGGCAGAAGAATCAGGTTTACACCATTTAACTGCGAGGTAGCTGCATGCACACACGGCATACTGGGGTTTCAAAAGCTGCCTGAGGAGCCTGTCTCCTATGGGGAGGCTTTGAAGATCTCAGCCCTAAGGAGGTTGGGGCAGTGGGTATTTCCTGGTAGTATCACACTACTTTTCCCAGCACAGATTTGGCTGCTGTCAGATGGGATCACATGAAATGTGGATCCCGAAGGATGCTGGAGAGGAAGCAGAAAATGCCACCCACTTTCAAGGTCACAGCTGCAAGGAGATCCTTGCTCACGCTGCTGCACTGATCACTTACATATGAGATGAACCTTGGAAGAGAAATAAAAATATACATCTCTTAGAATATTCCAGGAAGAGCTGTCACAGGACAGCCTTGCTGCTGGCAGACTAACGTGGCAATGAGCCTCTGCACTGACAAGAGCCTAATGGCAGCTGCACTCTTATCAGGGAAGGATGCACTCTTGGAAAAAAAAGCTGCTTGAGGTTTTCCAGCTCCAAATAATCTCTAGTAGAGGATGAGATACAGCTGCCTGTCCATGAGTAAGTTCCTACGCTCCAAAGTGACTCATTCAACAAAAAACGAGTGCAGCCGCGGGGATGATTTTAAAAGGTTACTCATTATTCATCAGCAAATTAGATTTGTCAACAGACAGTGAGAGTAACAACTTGGTATTGCCTGGTCCTGTGATTCAAACAGCCTCATCTAACCAAGTGGAATAACATGCTCCTTTGAGCTAGGTGTGGGGGGGAACAAGATAGGGCATGAAAGAAGCCCAGAGCTGATGGAGTCTGAAATTACAGCCATCAGAAGGGTGTACTACATCAGAAGCAAACAGGATCCAAACACAGCAAGCTGCACGGAGCTGGGAGATGTGTGGAGCTGTGCTGCTCCAGGTTCCTGCACATCAGCACAGCACTCTGCTGGTGTTGGTGCCAGGCTGCAGCAGGGCTGGATGTGTTCAGGAGGAATAAAAGACACCTGTGTATGCATGGAGGTAAGGAGAGAGCCTGGACCACATCCCCAGAAGGCCCTGGGCTGGTGGGCACCTACACCCTGACCCTATGGACGTCAGTCTGACATCATCCAGATGTTTTTAGTGGGACATCCTAGCTTAATTTTGACTGACAGTGAGAAGGAACTCTCAGGGTTACTATAAACTGAAATGTTTCCAGGGGAGTGCCAAGCACTGAGAGCAGCCTCCTAACAGCCAGCTTCACTGCTGCAAAACCAGGTGACTGAGCAGAGGACGTGCCACAAGGCACTGATCTCTCAGTGCACAGATAGCCCTGGCATCTCTCCATGACATGCACCAAGGACTGCAGGCACAGCCAAGGGAAGTTTAACGAAGCAGCAAATGACAGCTCTGTCCGTGCACTTGCTGTGGGCTACCTGCTGGGTGTCACCGTGCTGCTGTCATCCCGTGGTGGCACTGATGCTGTCATTCTGCTGCTGACACCATCACCAGGACACGAGCACTGCCAGCCCAGCACTACAAAGGGATGCAGCATGGCTCCCAGCATGCTGTGAAGCAGCCCCTCGTGGTGTCCTGTTGAGAGCCGCACAGCTCCTGGTTTGTCCCCCAAATAACAGATCTGTCCTCAGCTTGAGATACCTGCACATATTCATTACCAAGTCATATATATGTGGGATTTCTCCAATGCTTCCCTTTCAGGATCTCCACATCCCTTCTAGGACAGATGACAAAACAGAGAGAAGAGCATCTCTATACACAATTATCTTCCCCATCGGTCATCAATATTTTAAATAATGGCACAGATTATTTTGACTACCACTGAATGGACAAAGGTTTCCACTCCACTGCACAACACACCATCCTGCCGGGAGGAAAAGCATCAGAGAGAGAAAAGCACATCCCAGAGCCACCAAAAACCACCACGAGGACTCTTATCGGGCTCCGGACATGTGCAGTATTTCATCTGGCACTCACTGGAGCTCTCATAATCTTTTCCTTTATGATTAATATTAAACAAGTCATATTCCTTATGGAATTTCCTAACTGTGTCTGTTTATATTTTTCTCTACATCATACTTAATATTTTGAGATTGCCACTCTTTTCTTTTTTTCTCACATTCATATGTTTTTTCTCATTTTATAAATTGGGTTTCTTGTTTAGTAGTCATGACAACGTCTGACTGTGGTGGTTACATCACAGCTTGGGGTTTTTTTTCTTCCTCTCCCCAAGCTGGCTTAGAAAAAAATAAAAATAAAAATAAGTAATTAGATGTATAAAATGAAAGGGGCAAGTTCAGTATTGGCTCCTCCTCCTTTCCCTCCAGTGACCCACTTCAACGAGACTTCCCAGCACGGTGGGTGAGGACTCATTTGGCTTTCATCCTGTAAAGTCTTATCCACTTAGTTAACTTCAGTGGGAATACTCAGAGCACATCAAGTGAAACACATATGTAAGTCTTTAAAACCTTGAGGCCTGTGCCTGAAAGGCAGAAAGCAAAAAGCTGGAGTTGCATTTTCCTTCTGGGCACTGATCTCTGCACAACTGCTCCAGGGTTGGGATGCCAGGGGGATGAAGGCAGAGATGTCCCCCTCCTTGGGTGAGAATGGGGGATTGCCATGAGATGCTGCATTTCACTGTTATAAGTTGGAAACAGGCTTGACTGTGTCACAGTCCACATTTGGGCACTAATGATGTGATGATGCTCTGTTGTTGGTGATATGACATCCCACAGTACTCAGCAGCAGACAGAATCATAGAACCATAGAATCAGTGTTGGAAAACCTCGAAGACCATGAGAGCAAAAGGGAAGAAGGGAATTCAGGCTTTTGAACAAATAGGAACATGCTTAATTTTAGTCTCTCACAACTGCACTGAATGGCAATGGATCTGTGTTTATCAGTGGCAACAGATAACTAAAATTCAACCACATATTTTACACATTGGATATAAAATATCAGTTACAGAGAGGGCCTGCCATGCTAAAAGCAATGTTCAACCAAGTAGAGGCAATGAGGAAGGGAAAAGGCCGGGAATGTAACAAAGGCAGATGAACCTTTAATACGGCAGAACCTCTGGGAGCCCTGAGACACTGAGTCCAGATGTTTGGAGGTCGATGTAACCTGACTCCAAGAAGGAAGAGGATGTATTTCTTAAAATTCCCTGTTGTGCTTTAATTTACTGCAGTCTTGCCGAGGACGCATGTGGTGATCACAGGTGGAGTTTCAGATTGACCATAAACATGAAGCTGGGGGCAAAAGACTGGAGCCATTTAGGTTTGGCTGCCAAGACGGTTGAGGTACAGATTTCCATAAAAACATCTCCCTCCCCTTGTGCTGCACTCCAGTCATCAGTAACTGGGGCCAGAGGAAAAGCCCTGCAGGCACCAAAATCCCCCTGCACTGATGGTGACTGGGACCAGAGGCTGCCACAGCCCCAGGGGTCTCCAGCTGCTCACTTCTTTGTATTGGGCGGAGAGGGGGATAGGCAAAGAGACCTAGAATGGGTAACAACATTTTGAAGCTTGGGTTCATATCTACAGTTGCATTTCTTCTAAACAGCCATTGGAAAATGGTCTCCATCCTTCTTTAGGACCTTCTTGCTGTCCCTGAACTTTGTTGAGACAGAAGCCAAATCTTGGCTCTGTAGCATCTCCGGCCCCATCCCACCTGCCAACCAAATCACCAAACTAGGGCTGATTTGGGTGCACTGGGTCTCACAGTGCTCCCTTCCCCAGTTCCTGACCCTTCTACCTTGGCTTTGCTCCCTTCTGAGGCTTCTGGCTGCAGTACTGACCAGTTTTTGATTGAGAACTGGCAGATTTACTGTTGTGACTACACTGGGATTTGAGTGGGGATTAGAACTGGTTTTCAAGTGTTGGTTATGGAATAAATGACATTGTTGATGCAATAAAAGCAATCCCTGCCCCTTTCCCATTGTCCACTCCTGCCATACTAACTCCCAATCCAAACAAACAGTGCAGTACAATTTGTTTTTACAGAAGAAATTTTTAACTTTATGTTGACTGTGCTCTGCATTTGTTCCTTCGTTGTTGTCTGCATCCTCACCCTCTTCTCTGCTTCCTTTGCTTGCAAAGTGAAAGAAATCAACCCACGGGACCTAGCAAAACCAACTGCTATGCTACACAGGTCACAGTCTTGTACTGAACATTTCCAAACTGCTCTAAGGAGTTACTGCTCACTGTGTGTGCATTCCTAATAGTCTTCCTCCACAGCTCCGCTGCACTACCTTGGATATAAGGCTTCTGCAATTCTGTGCTATGCACACATGGATGTTTCAGCTAACTAGCATCAGCTCAGTGACAACATGTTTCAGAGAGAGGAACAAGCTTTTCAAGCTTTAGAGGGCTCAGGTCTTTGGATCTTTATTAGCTGAATGAATCAGCCTCTGGGATTTTCTCTTTCAGCTCTCATAAGTAGAAGTCACGAGAAGTGCCAATATGATGAGCAGGGAACATTGTTACAGGCCTCTAGCTGTCTCAGTCGGCAAAACTGGCATAACTCTAGAGTTTTTCTGTGTTTGCAAGTTTTTCTAATTAAAGCAGGGTGTAAACTTAAAGTGCCATAACTCTTTCTGAATAGCTCCATATGAAGACACCAATCCCAGAACAAACCTATGTTGCTCCTGTTTGGCTTAGCCCATCTTCAAAGTGGGTTGTATGCATGAAGAACACCTCTTGCAGACAGACAAACCTTCTGTGTGCTACTGGGAGAGGCCAAATTAAACTCGAAGAGTCTCTTGGAGGAAAGCAATTGCAGTGTGGTGCCGTGACACAAACACTGGCAGGGGCGAGGTAATGTAGGGCTTTACATCAGCCACTGACTCAGTTTATGGCAGCAGACAGAACCTGTCCTTTTGCAGAATGCCAACAGCATTGCAGTCAGGGAAAGTGAGATTGAGGTCTGCCAAGCCCCTGGAATTGCTGCTGACCCCATCTTGCTGGTGGGAAGCTGCCAGCCAGGCACTGTACACTGGAGCATCTCACACCAATTGGAGACTGCTCTGAGTCACTGGCTCCAAGAAAGCCCTGTTTTTACAGGAAGATGAAAGCACTGAGTGACACAGGTTTCCTGCAATTTCTAGCTGTTGCATCTCCAAAGAGATAATGCCTTTGGAGGTGCCTGGGGAATCAGATAATACAGCTGTGTAAACTGCGTGTGGGCTAAAGCATCTCAGGGCTGCATCCTCATCCCAACACTTCCAAATCAAAATAAAACCTCTCTGGAGGCAGCATCATTACAGAGAAACATTAAAGCCAGCAACTTGGCCCAGAACAAGCTAATGAGTTATTTTCACTGAAGCAGGACACCATGAAATCCACCCTCATCGCTATCCTTAAGCAGCGTGGACAACACGTTTCAGCATTTTGTCCTTAAGCTGGAAGTGCACAGGATTCATTTTAATGGGTTTAAGCAAAAGCATTCAATCTTTGTGCGAGGGATACTGGTAGGACTTGTGTTCCTGATCAGATGTAGGGTGTATACACATGAAACTATTCACATAACCTCAAATGCATAAAAAACATCCCAATTTAACCTGGCAGAAAACAACTTATTTAATTTGCAAATTAAGAACAACAAAAGAACTGACAACCTGGGAAGATATTAGGTATCATGCAGGAACATAGGATGGTCTCAGTGGACTTGGAGATACACTGGTTTCAGCCAAGAGAGCTGTGTGTAGCTGTTAACTACACTGCAAAATTCTTCTCAAACACGAGAAAATGCACCAAAGGCAACAGCCCACTCCCCACTGCTTTCACTTCTCAAATGGGCACATTCTGTCTTCACAAGTCTGTATTTGACACTATTAAATGACTCTTCAGAATACATCTATTATAAATTCCCATTAAAAAAAAGTTCATAATCTGCCATCTGTTTCCAGTTAGACTATTCTGATGCCTCCTCTTTTTTTTCTTTTTAGATTTCAGTATAGAACATTATTTAAAGGTCCTTGCAGTCTAGATGGTAGGGGGAGAGAAACTAAAACCCCAACGCCACTGCAGTTACACTGCTGAAAAGCAATGTGACAATTAGCAAAGACCTGGTGGGAGCCGAAGGTTGAGAAGATGCAGTGTGACTTGTTCAAATCAGGAATATGGTACAATGTGATAAAACTTGGAAGAGCTTAAAGCCATTACTCTGAAACTGTGTAAGTCTACAGCTTAAATAGACATTTGACACATATTAACGGGTGAGTGCTTTGGCTTGTGCAACGTGATGGATCATAATGATTTAGTTAGCATTAGCAGCTACACCTAAACAGAAATAAACAATCATCACTGGAAATATAGCAACAGAACACGTTCAAGATTGTGTCACTGAGTGCAGTAACATCTCTGGTTTACAGCCGATCTGGCTCTTATTAGGCGATGTTTTATACATACCTTACACATACATGCAATCACATGTGCAACACGTACTTTATCTCCCATCCTTGTTTGGACACAAATGCTGCAGCATCGTTCAGAGTGAATCACATCTGGAAAGTGCAGATGTTCTGAACCTATTGCAGCCTTGCCAGCTCATACAGTTATACTGACAACATCACTGTAATTGATTTTTCTCTTCAAGCCCAACCACCTGGAATTCTGCTACAGCACTGCAAACACAAGGATCCTGAATCTCAGAGAAATCTTAAAAATCAAATGCAAAATTAGAACAGGAAAGAAAAACAAAAACCAAGCCTGCCCTAGAGCCCTGTGAACCTAAGTGCTCCGCAAGCTCTTCCCTTGGCAAAGGCAGGCCCACATGTGTGGATGTCAGCCATGTCATTTAATATGGCCCTGGAAGGTGTTCATGTAGCGTGAAGAGAACAGCCTACACAGCAAATGGGAACGAGCACCCTGACAGGCTGTAAGGCAGGATGAACACGAAGGGCCACCACAGTCTGTTGCATTATACTGAAGCAAGCCCTGCAATTTGGGGTTTGACTTGTGATCTCTGAATGCAGGGGCTCAGCAAAGCACCTGACAACAAGGGCTACTCTGCGGTCCCCAGGTGCCTGCAGCCTGGTGTCAGCACGGATGTAACACCGACAGGGCCGAACCGGCACCCAGAGTCCAGAACAAAGCTGAAATAGCCCTGCTGTGGGGAAGCCAAGTCCTGTGAGCAAATTCACGCTGATGTGAAACACAAGCAGGGCTTTTGGATGGCCGAACTCACTCAAGCTCTTCCTGGCCCCCAAACCAAGAGCCCCAGTCAACAGTGAAAATGAATACGGGCCTTCCTGCTGCGATTTTATAACCATGGCCGCACTTCACATCGCCGGGGCCTCCCATGCAAATCCGATTTCATAGCTGGGTGTAAAAGCTGCCTCTCAGGTTCAATAAGCAAAACCACTATCAGTAGCAAAGGTGAGACAACAGGAGCCTGGCCATCCCAATGAGAGCTTCTGCGTCAGGCACAGCCCTGCTCTGCACAAAGCACGTCTCAAGGACAACCGAACACAACCGAAGGCTGACAGCATCCCAAAGAACCACGTTTTATTTTCAATTTAAAAAAACAACAACCCACAAACCCAAGGCTGTGGGATCCCTCCAAAACTCCTCTCCGAGTGCCAGCAGGATGACTGATGGTAAATCACACCAGTTCCAGGGCTCTGTGTCAGACCGCTGCCAGGAGACTCCGCCTTTTGGAGTCACTGACGGTCCCCTTTCCAATTAATCAAGTTCCCATACTGATTAACAGCATGATTCATGTCTCTCGTTAGGCGCATTCTGTAACAAACAAGGCTGTATTTCAAGGCCGCTGGCTTAATGGTTAAAATAAATACCTTCCAAATTTCTATTTTCAAGTAGCTGAACCTTTTCCACCTTTACAACTAATTCAGACTTCCTTCAAATTATTTTTCTAAGTAATATAACAATTTGTTTTTCATTAGAGCTTGTCAAAGCCGGACTTTGGTTTATTTTGAGAGAAACCAGCGCTCTCCAGAAACTGTTTAGTACAATTTGAATGACGCCCAAAGGGGTTATTGCAGCCACAATCAAAATAGAGTTTACAGCACTGGCTAGGGGTGACACTTTATTTAATGATTAAAAAAAAAAAAAAAAAAGAAAGAAAAAAAAGTACCCAGCCCCCTGAATCAGAAGCTAATTAAATGCACTCCTATGGCTAACAGTAAGTGTTTCTAAGTCACTCTGACTACTGCAAAATGCAAGAGCTAAACTTGTTGCTAACTAATACCAGACACCATTATACGAGCAGTGTTATTTACTGATTTGGGGTGGTATGCACTGGTATTCTTGTGTCTGGTATGGCAGCCTCGCCTTGTGACAGATATTATTATTTCACATGGATGTGAAATCAAATATAAGAGTGATTAAATGGTTTGGGTTCTGCCTAAGTTGGATCTTTATTTTTTTTTTTTTTTAAACAGCTTGGTATTTAATTTAAGGGGTTTAAATGCAATGGAAAATCTGGCCTGCAGCTCCTTTGATTTCCCATGCCTTTTGTTTTGCTGTTGCTCGAGGATGGGGATGGAGGAGACAGGGATGGGCACACAGGGCCAGTCCCAGGGACCTGGGGCTGCAGCAGTGACTGCCATAGTCCCAGCACAGAGCTTCAGGGTTCCCAATAACTTTTTCAAATGCTCTCCCTTCATTCTCCATCTCAGACCTGAATCCAAGCCAGATTTTAAAACAATTGAGCTATAAAACTATTTTTCAGTGGACCATTTCTCCCCTAGCAGCAAACTAATGCTCTATTGTTAATTTTCCCTGGACGTTTTCTGTTTCTTGTTGCTTTGTAAACCACAACAAAATCAACGCAATTTGGACTTTCAGGACTTTACACATCCACCATCTGCCTGCCCTGACTTGGGACCACAGCCACCAACCCCGGGGACAGCGCTTCCTCACACCCAACCTCGCTGGAGATGAGCCACCATGGAGCTGCTCTGCTGCAAGTGAAATCAGGGGCAGCCCTGGGGGCACCTCATGGAGAAGTACTGTCTACATCTCTTCTGTGGTCTTCAAGCTTGCTTATATTGCTGATTTGCAGGGTGGACGCCCGAGTTTTCTGCCTCTTGCCCACATCATCCATCAGCCCTGGGGTGGCACACAGGGCAAACAGGGCAGCAGCTTTATTTTCACATGCACTGTTCCTACAGACATTACACTACTCCGTGCCAGTAAATACAAACAACTTCCTGAGCAATGCAAATACCCTATAGGTGCGTAACTAAGGCAGAAATGAGGGGTCTGATTCTTCTGATGCAAGCCTGGGGTTTGTGCAACCCTGACGGTCCTCCCGGAGACACATCTGACTTACACCAGCATAAGTAAAAGAACAAAACCAAGCTCACATCTGACAAGTGAAAACAAACACTGATTCAGACACTTTCTGCAGGAAAGGGGTGGGGGAGCTGTTTAATTTTTGTTCCTTCTATCTGGGCTGCTGCTGTGACCTCTGCTACCTCCTAACTTAGCAACACAATATGTTGCAGCTGTGGCACTGCAGCAGGCTGATTTAATTTGCGTGTGTGTGGCTCGAGGGGTTGTTCATCCCTCTAAGGTCTCACAGCATGGCAGTGGCAGTGGTGGGGGGGATGGTCCTCCCCCAAAAGAGGGGAAAAACCCCTGCTTTGCTTCCCATGCACAGCTTTGGAGAGGAGATGGGAAAAGGATCACCTGCATTAAAATCTTTAGAAGGCTGAGGTTTGACAAGCTGAGGAAAAAAAAAATACAAGAATATAGGTATTTATTCAACAACTGTTTTCTGCTTTAAAATAATAAAAAATAAAGACAGGAAAATGATGAAAATGCCTTTCTGTCCCTCTCTGAGTGTCTCCATCTCTGACAGGACCACATGTCCCAGTGCAGTGCTCAGCAGAACAGCAAGCAGGGTGCCTTCCAGTTCTCTGGTGGGGCCCTGGCCCTCCTCCAGCACATAAAGCAGCTGCTTCCATAATACCACACTTTGGACCAACCCAAGAGCTGTCCCAGGAGTTTAGTTGGTCAGCGTTCTGAATCAGACTGAGGGGTTTGGCTGCCGAGGGCTTTTATGTTTCCTTTCCACAAGCTTGGAATTCAGCTTTGCTCTTGGCATTGTCATTTCTGCCTTTCACACATGGCTCCTGCTGAAAACACCCTCAGACAGCCCCGAATTACACCCAGTGCCAAGCCTTTGTGGGATGAAGACTGGTAGCAGCCCTGAGGCCCCAGCAGAACTTCTGCTTTACTCCTATTCCCTCCCAGCACTGATGCCCCTGGCACCTCCTGAGCCCCCAGGCTGCACAGGGATGCTCCATGCAGAAGGTGCCAGGAGTTTCCAGGCGCCATGGAAGAGATCAGGCCTCCAAATCTGATTTGAATCCGAAGTGATTTGAGGTTTAAAACCCTGGAAATCCTGAACCATGACTACTACCCAGAACAGCTCCCTAGAAGCAAAGGAATGACCCTGCTTTTCCAACAGTGCTAGCTTTACACTTTCCACTTACTTTTTTTTTTTTTTTTTTTTTGTAATAAACGATATATTTATTTATTTTACCATTGTGATATTGAAGCTCCTTCCCATCTGGCACAGCTGAAACTGCTCCACGGCTGTAGAAAACCTCAGCCCCTCCTGTGCCGGCCCTACAAACACTCGGATCCAGCACTACCTGCCTGCTCATGTGGGCAAGGTGGCTTTCTCCTCACTTTTTGGCTTCCCTCTAGCTTCCCCTCATCAACTCGTTTGCCAAGCAGTGTAATTTTACAGCCTGCCTTAAGGAGCCAAGAAATACGTTTGCTGGTGTAAGCTGTGTGTTAGACATCGTGAAAAACATGCAACTTCAGGGTTTTAGGAGCCAGCGACGCAGAACAGCGAAACAACCGCAAAGCAGTGAGGAGATGGTTTTGCACCCTCTCTGATTTCACTCCCGGACCCTCGTGCTTGATGCTGGCAGTGGGTGGTGAGCAGAGGGATGGACCCACGGGGGTGACGGGTTGGTGGAAGGGTCCTCTACCTGATGGCACCTGGTTTGTGAGCAGGGCAAGGACTTGCCTCCCCCACCCTGCCTTTCTTCTCCCCATTCAGTACTTCCCACCCTCCTCTCCATAAAACAATGAGCTCCTTAGGGCTCTGGCTTGATGTCTTACGGAAACTAGAATAACAGTGTCCAAACCTCACCTGTGGCATCCAGAAAGTCTAGGATCGTTTCTAAGACCTCTTCTTGGATATAAGAAAGATTTTCTTTATGCTAAAGTCACTGAGGAAGTGGCACAGGGTGCCCAGAGAGGTGGCAGTGTCCCATCCCTGCAGATACCCACAGTCAGGCTGGACAGGGCTCTGAGCACTGATGGAGCTGTGGGTGTCCCTGCTCAGAGCAGGGAATTGGACCAGACAGCCTTTAAAAGTCCCTTCCGTCTCAAAGGAGTCTATGACTCTACAGTTCCTCCATCTCTACATGCTGACAACCACATCTGGGTTGTGATTTGTCATGAATTTTGGGATGCTTCAGATCTACATGTATGCATTATTGCTCAGATCCGAACACTGCTACAAAATCAGCCAACTGATATCACAGGACTCTGAACGAAAGAACCACCTATTGAACTCAGTAGTAAAACATTTACTGGCAGCTGCTCCAATCTCCTGCATTCCCATGTCCATGACACGTAACAGCCTCTGCTTTCTGCCCACCTTGTATCAACTGTACAGTCAACTTCCAAACATCTGGAGACAAATGGATTTCCCCAACTTCTCCACTTCCAGCCCATTAAGTGACATCACATTCAACAGTCACCATGCAGGCACATGCAGTGAAAACAAGTTCTTCTGTGTGAGTTAGAGAGGATGTCTGAAACCCCAAACCTGGTGCTGGAAGATTGAACCTAATGAGGTTAGGTTTAAATTCCCAACACAAGCATCTTGATGAACACAGTCCTGGCTCAAAATGCGTCTGTGCTCTCCACAAACACCACAATAAAAGGCAGCAAAGAGCTTTCAGAATTTAGTGAACTCTCACAAACTCTGAAGACTGTTGGTTATAATGTGAACAAGAGGTGAACTCCAACTTAGGCATACTTAGAGGTTTCTGAGGTTCAACGTGGACATCTGCTGCAGACCCAAGCACGGAGGAGATGAGCTGTAACTCTCTCCTCCAGCTTCATTCCTGGCAGAGACAATTTGCAGCAGTGTTGCTCAGCACATCAAATCTGGCTTACAAAACCTGCTTACAGTAAATCCCCAGTGACATTGAAGAGTTAAATGTTCATTTACTTTCATCCCCGTTTCAGATTTGGATTTCTACATACTGTAAATGCTAAAATACGTTTTTTTGAAACAAAGCTACCCATTTACGTTGGAAATCCTTTCTAACTGGCTGCATTCCCCTAAAGTTTCTTTCTAAATGCGTGCAGACCAAAGGAGAAGCTTTGCCACCATCACCTGTTGATACCTTCCTAAAAGGTGAGACCTGAGCAGGCTCCTGCAGATGGGATGGGCTCAGTGTACTGCTCTGCGTCTGAGAAAGCCCAGGGTGGAGGATCTCAGCAGACACCAAAGGAAGCACAAAGCTCCAGGAATAATGTTAGCCCATGCAGGCTGGAGTTTGGGAGCAGGGAATGGCTGGTGTTGAGGATGTGCAGCAGGAGCACGCAGGACAAACTGCTGACGAGGCCTGGACATGCTGCATTGAGTACCTGGATGATGTTTTCTCTCAGCTCACTTTTGATCCCGGCAAACGTGCTCTGGGCACTGTGATTTGATCAAGAACATCTCTGAGTACAGATGTCCCATAAAAAGCAACATCCATCACAAAGCTCTCTCTCTCCAGTCCAATGTCTAGCAACAATAAATGATTTTTCAAATAGGAACTGGCCAGCACTCAGCACAAGCATTAATTTTGAGATCAAAAAAGCAGCCAAATGGGAAGATTTCTGGAAATTCAAGTTATGGAGGACTCAGATGGGAAGAAGCAGACCCGAACCACATCCCGACTGACAGCACCAGTGCACATGGAGCAGCAGCAGGACATGCTGAGCCTGCAGCCTTGCCGGCATAACTGCACAGCAATCCCACTGAGCCTTCTTCCTTGCAAAGGTGAACTGGGAAGAACAATAAGTTCACACTTGGAATCACAAAAAAAGAAAAGACTTTTTAAAAGCACAACTTTTTCTGGGCTCCTGACAAAGCAATATTCTGAAGGCCAGTTGGAATCTGGAAAAATACACTTACTCAACCTAGCCACCATGACTCCAATAACAATTATAAAATGTCCAATAAAACTTGCATGTAATGTCAATTCAAATCTTGAAAAGCAGAATTAAGTGGTATATCAACATTAAACTTTATTGCTTCCTTTGCAGAGCAGAAGTATTGTCAATAAAAGTCATTCTGAATGAAGAAAAGGGCAGTAAATATTAAATAAACAGGTTTTTGTTGAAATGCTATAAATGCACCAGAGCTGCATTTTACACTGGGACCCTTTTTTGCCTTTGCAGACTCCACTTGTGATAGAAATAAGTCAGTAATTGCAAACTATCAATAAAGCACCAATTAAAGGGCGGTCAGATGCATGCATTTACAATATGTCATTATGAGCCTCTATTGGATGCAGTTTGCTCTCTCAGATCCCAGTGGCTTCGCCTGAAGTCCCCAGCACACAATCAGCAGTGCTGCTCATTAGGGCCCTGCAGCACAGCACCAGCCCAGTGCTGAGCAGCCAAGGAAGGCATGAGCGAGCAGCTCAGGAGTTGGGAAAGCAAGTTTCACTGGCAGAGATGTAAAGACAAAGCAGCATCGTCACAGTCCATTAAACTACTATTTTTCTATCAAGGCAGAACTGAGCAGAGCAGAGCAGAACAGCTCTGAGGCTGCACAGCCGTGCCAAAGACTGCAATTCTTTGTTTTCCGAGAGGCCACTCACCGTGCTGCACTCTGGTCCGCTCTGACTCTGTTTGCCTTGAGAAAGAGCCACTGTCATCCTCCCTACACTTCTTAGTGTGCAGAACTATTCCTACTTGCAATTCCTATCCACTAATCCAGTTTCCATCAGCTATATCCCCACACCCATTCCCTTCCCAAGGAGCAGCTGACAAAGGATGTGTCGCTCTACCCATGGTGCAGAAGCAGCTGCCCTCACCTTGCCCCAAGCCCCCGCTACAGCAAAACCTGGTGCCAAGAGCTGTGCCAAGCAATCGAGGCTCCACTCTGTGTGTTTGCTGGTACCCAGCTCAATACTTTGTGCTTGGGAAGCAGGAGAGCTAGCGGGCTCCTCTGTGAGTGCACAAATCCCGCGGCTTTTATGTCAGCCCTTTAAAATCTGATCAGCATTTTTGTGGTTTACCAATAGAGTTTATAAGCTGTTCTCCAGTTTAATCATCACACGTATTTACAGGAAGCAGTAACAGCTACAGCATATGAATTTCACGACGCTGGAGTGATACTGAACAAAGGCTGCAGTAAGTGGGAGCTGTGCTGCTGCACGTCAGCGCAGCTTCGCTTGGGGCTTTCAGTTGTCCTGGAGCTCAGAAGGCAGAAATGAGATGAGGCTTTGGAAAGTACGTGTTCAGGAGCTTCTTTCCTCTAACTTCTGCACATTTATTTATTTCACGTGAATAAAAATAACAACCCACAACTGAAACAGGAATGCCATTAATTTCTGAGGAAAGGATTTTTGCTACGAATTTAAGCTCGGTAAATCTGATGGTTGTAAAAAAACAGGACAAAACCAAGTAACTCAAATTCAGAGATACAGAACAGCCCTTACACATTAAACATATTAAAAAACAAACAAACAAAACAAAACAAAACAAAACAGAGAAAGAGGTCCATAAATATCAACTCTCAGAGAAATTGCAAGTGTTGAAGCTCCATCTCCGGAAGCATTCAATGCCAGCCTGGATGAGCCCTGGGCAGCCTGACCTGGTGGGTGGCAGCCTTGCTTATGGCAGGAGTTGGAACTGGGTGATCTTTGAGGTCCCCTCCAACCTAAGCCATTCTATGATTCATCCTGACCGACCACAACCTCCTGGCCACAGCAGGATCAGCCCCTGCACACTTGTCCTGCGCCAGTGTTTCTCTGCTGTTCACATGAATGGGAATTGAAGCAGAGGCCAAGGAGCACCTCTCCAGCAATACACCCAGGGCAGCCCCACCAGCGCGAGTCACCCCAAAGCCAACTGTGAGAGCTCTGAATCATTCTGACTCACTGGAGCCTGAACTCCTGACCCAGCTCTTGCATCAGTTCCTCTGCTCCAGTTTGGAAACATGGGTACAGCAACCACCTCGCTGCCACCCAGCGTTCCACTGCAGGTGGTGGAGTGGTGCGAGGGGTGCAGCTGCAGCTCACGTGGAGACCCCTGTGCTGTGCCGGGAGGAGATGGGACCTTAGGAAACAACCCCAGGAGCATCTCACCTGGAAAAGGATCTGCAGAACGCCGTGCACCATGCACATCCTTCGTCCCATGAAGATGAAAAAGGGCACCACCAGCTCGATGAAGTGGTTGAAGAGGGTTTCAAACTGATGAAACCAGCCTGGTGAGCGGTGCATGAAGTAGGCGATGGGGTTGGGCACCGGCTGGGTCTGAAAGATAGAAACACAGAGTCAACCCCAGCCCAAGGGCTTCGCTGGGATCCAACAGAACTGTGGGATCGTTCCTTCCCTTCCCTGTGCTTCCTTTCATTTTAGAGGAAATTACTTCATCCAGACTTTTTTTCATGCAAAACCCGGGAATTTTTAAGCCAGTACATCCAATAGAAAACAAGAGTTAATCTTCTTCCTTTTTGTCATAACCCAGTCATTTATCTTCAGTTGAAACCCTGTTCCTTTAATACTGCCATGTGGCACATAGCTCCACACCGATGGATGTTAAATCATTCTGCAGAAGCACAAGAGATGGGGAGAGTAACCGAGCTGATCCAGAAACAGAGAAAAAGATTTTCTTGGGGTCACACAGGAGGTCAAACGGAGACAGCAATGGGAACCAGATTTCAAAACCCTCGGAGATATTCTTTCAAAATGTTTAAATTTGAAATAAATGTGGTGGCAGAGCTGCTTTCCAAAATCATAATTCGGGAGAGGAAAGTCTAATTCCTCTAAACATGCTATATTGGTTTAAGGTATTTACATGCTGGCTGTGTGACAATATTATTCTTCTGAATTTTTTTGATGCAGGGAGATCTTCC
This sequence comes from Perdix hodgsoniae, assembly GCA_035772895.1. Classification (NCBI taxonomy): domain Eukaryota; kingdom Metazoa; phylum Chordata; class Aves; order Galliformes; family Phasianidae; genus Perdix; species Perdix hodgsoniae. The sequence goes on along the minus strand of JAPSGF010000014.1, from coordinate 8,019,098 downwards.
ATCCAGTACAACAAAGCTGCAAATTTTACAAAGGCAGCAAGCTGTGATACGTTAATAGCAGCAACCCTCAGAAACGCTGCAATATAAACCAAAAAGAGAGGAGTTAACAATTTACCTTAGCATGTCTGACAAGCTCAGACTCACCAGGATTGTTTTAAAACTCCGTCAGAAAAACAGAGAGGATGAAGAGGCAAGTTTTAATTGCAGGAGACACAACACATCTTTAAATTATTTGTAGCTAAATCAAAACTACAAACAAAACAGGGAAAATATTGTACTACGCATGGCAATTGAGCATGCTTCCACTGCCAAATCCCACAGCCATTGTAATTCCCCATTAGCGAAGCTGGGACTAATAAACGTGTTGCTTTCCATGGGCTGGAGGCTGCTGTAACCCCTTAGGACAGGAGACCGCATCCTTCCTTCCTCGGACAGCGGCAGCGGATGGAGCAGCGGTGGGGTCACGGAGCGCTGTGGGGTCCTGGCCGGTGTGGGGGTGGGGGTCAGAGCCCCCCCAGCCCAGGGGGACGCGGCCCTGCTGCCACCGCAGCCCCGGTTCCGGTTACCCTGTGCCTGCATGATGGCTATGGGGCTCCCAGAGCTCTGAGAAGCTTATGGAGAGACTTCGTACCATCAGCACAAGTTGCTGAGAAATGCTTTCACCCTTCCAGAAAGGCAGGTTGCTTTCTTGGCTGCTTTCACTTATTTTTTCTGAAGCTCAATAACCAAAACGGACCTCATTCTTTTATCTTTTTCTCCTAAAGTGCAGTAACCAAAACTGACTTCAGTCAGGCTTCTTTGATTTTTTTCTCAAATGTGTTAAGCTAAGCTGACCTTGATAACAATCCCACAGGTTGCAATGTTTAGGCCAAGAGGAGCTGCACGAAGGTGGCACTCATGCTCACGCAACCCCATCTCCCCATGTGCTGGGGAGGAGAGCCCGGACACTCCTCTGTGCGAGCAGCACTTGCAGCCTGGGACCAAGAAGAATGGGCTGTATTACACATGCAATCACACACGTAGTTACAGATGAGTTAAATCTCAGTGTGAGCACACCGAGCTGTTGCACATTTGATCAATATTTGCTGCTTTATTTCAAAGTAAAGGCCACTGCCAGCTCTTGACCATGCCACTCACTGTCTCCAGCTGTGTGTGTGCCTGCCCCAGCCTGATGCTGACAAAAGGACCAGTGGGGATGCTTCTTTGCCAGGCCAGCTGCAGCCCCTCTGCTGCTGTGGGCTGTCACCCCAGGTATTGTCCCCGTTAGGGACAGAAACAAAAGTCTCTTCTCCAGCAGGGATGAAAAGCAGCATAAACTGATCGCAGAATGGTCTGAGTTGGAAGGAACCTCTAAAGGCTGTCTGGTTCCACTCCCTACACTGAGCAGGGACACCCACAGCTCCTTCAGTGCTCAGAGTTCAGCCTGACTGTGGGTGTCTGCAGGGATGGGGCATCATCACCTCTCTGGGCATCCTGTGCCACTGCTTCACCACTGTCAGTGTAAACAACTTTCTTGCACCCTCTCCATTAGTTTAAAACCATTTCCCCTTATCCTATCACAAAAGACCATGCTCAAGAGTCTCTCTTCTTTCTCACAGCCCTCCTTTAGGTACTGCGCCATCAGCCAGGAACCTTCCTCCTCACTGCAGAAGCTGCTTCTCCACACCTCCAAGGTGAGCAAAAGATGGGGAGAGAGGAGCACCTCATGTGTCTCAGCCCTGAGTGGAGCAGCTGCAGGGGGAGGGTGCGGGCGGCGAGCACTGCGTGTGTGTGTTCCTCCCGATGCCTTCCAGATGCTGTGAGCACAGCGTGGGCTTCCCAGGGAGAAAGATGGCTTTGCTCATTGCTGAGGCTGGAGCACAGGGCTGGGGAACTGTGTGAAAGCCAGGGGCAATGCTGGGAAAGCTTGCTGCTGGATGCTGGTGTGCTCGGGAAGACCCTCAAAGCACAAGTGTGCTGAACGCCTCTTGGTGCAACTGTATCCTCCAACAAGACTGTCATAGCCCGGGAGGAGGGAAATGCATTCCATCATCTCTTACCCTGCTCCTTTCACAGAGGATTTTTAGCTTTGCACTTCGGTTCACAGCTGCCCCACAAAGAGCAGCGGCCTAGGAAGCAGCCAGCAGCTCTGTGCATGGGGAATGGTGAAATCCTGACACAGAAAAATGCGGCACCAGCTCAGATGCAACTGAATAAACAAGGCTGAGGACGGTGCACGGGGACCTGCTCAGCACAGCCTCCAAGCAGCCACGTTTCTGGGTACTCCTGCACAGCAGAAAGCGTTTTTAAATAAAAAAACGATTAGCAAAACCTGGCTTTATGTGTCAACACAAGGTACAATACAATAAACCTGCCTGCCTCACACCTCCGGCAGCCAGAGAAAAACTGCACTGCAAACGAGTTCTGCAACAAGATTGGGGAAAATTAATTCCATAATTCACAGGGCAGATTTGTGACGTGTGACTGCGGTGCGATGTTCGGCAGGGGCTGCTGGCCGTGATAAATGCATGCTGGGCCGCCAGCTATGGCATGTTCTCTGGCTTGTCTCTACCAGGTTTTATGAGGGCTGGTAACAGATTCTAAAAATATGCACAATAAACTGTTTTTTCTCCCTAAGGGGTCTATGGTTTAATTATGTTCTTAGTGAGAACCATTAAAGCGCTAAGTACCTGAAGACTCCTAATTTACTAAACTATACGCTACTAAAAGCCAACAGAAGGCTATTATATACCAGAGCAAATGCTCTTCTCTGGGACTGTAAATGCACGTGGGCTCTCCTCTCAGCTTCCCCTGTTGGCACAGCATTACATAAACTCTGAGAGGGTACTGAAGCTGTGTCAGATACCCCGTCTCAGCTGAGGGAGATCTCCAAGCTGCCCTACACACGTGCATGAAAACAAGTCCCACATTGTCCTTGAACAACACGCTGCTAGGCCAGGGCTGAGCATGGCATACTGTACCCCGAGTGGCAAAGTGCCCATGAAAGCATCGAGTTGGAAAGAGCAAAGCCTCCGCTCTTGAGACACGAAATGAGGAGGGCAGAGATGCACCACATGAGCGTCACCCCTGCAGAGATGGATGTCTGCTTTCCTTCACATGCACTGCAGATCATCTTCTGCAGCCTCAGAGGGAACAGCCCAAAGCTCAAGCTGTTTCAAAAAACAGTAGCAAGTTACAAAGGAATTGATTTCAAAAAGGTGAACTGAAAATCCATTATTCAATCTGTTTGTATGAGGTTCATATGAAGCTTGTATTGATTTTGACTTCAAATTAAAACAACTCTAAGGACAGCCTTTCAAACTATCACCCTGCGTGCTGATCACACAAATGTGACTTTGTGAAAACTAAAGCAAGCCATAAATATCCCTATGCACTCTAGACACTATTATTTGTTTGCACTGAAAAGCACTTACTTAACCAAAACTTTCATCTGCGAGTGCATTTTATCTGCAGAAAAATCTTGAAAAAGGGAAGGAAATAGAACAAGAGCAAACAGGAATGAGTGGTGAGAGCACACAGCTACTCAGCCGAAAGGAGCAGGATGAGCTTGGTGCAGCCTGAGAGGAGGACTTCACTGCTAGCAGAAGGGTGTGAAGAAGAGCGGTACCCTGGAAAACCAGTTGGAGAGGTACGGGTAGATGTTTTCCTGAAGGTCTGTGAAAGGTAGAGATGAACTGCAAAGCACACTTCTTCACCTTCCCAAAGCACTGAGGCATGAAATCATCTTCTTAGCTTCAAAGGAAAGCTCTCACTTCTCTTGCACTTTGGACCAAAAAAAAGAGAAAGGATTCTCCGTGGCAGGGTGTCATTTGATCGACGTGATCCAACAGCCTGTTTCTCTGCCAGTCTGTTCTGCTTCAGATCTTGACCCTTCCTCCTTACGCATCTGCAGATCAAAGCTCCTCTTTCCTGAACCTGTGCAGAGATGGCTTCCCAGCCCCATGCAGGAGAGCAGAAGGCAGCGAGCAGGAAGGAGATAAACCGGGTCGCTCCCAGCTGCTGCTACGTGTGGGAAGATGTGTGTCTGTACTGAAGCCTGAACGTCTCTCGTGATGCAGCGGCTTCTGCAAAATGCCCTTCTTCATCACGGGGAGCTTACAGAGAGCTGCTACTTCCCAGCCTGTATGGCTTTGTGGTGGGCACGCTACACGTGCAGCAAGCTTGATTGATGAACAACGGTGGTTTTGCACAAAGATACACATGTAGGCAAGGGCTTAGGAAGGAAATTGAGGAGCAAACTGCTCAGCTTCTTGTGCAAATCCCAACCATAACTCGTGCTGTGTGCATTTTATACATGCATGCATGCACATGAGTCTCCACATGCATGCTCCTAGCATGCTTGCATACACAATAGCTAGTCAGTTAAAAATAGTCCCTTTCAAACTTTCCAATTACTGATATATTGCCAATCAAAATAAAATCACAAGAAAAAGCTAAAAGCCGCGTCTCTCTTCAAGCACAGACATCCAATGTCCGGGTGGGTCACGAGGGGTCGACTCTTCAACAGCACAACATCAGAATAATAAAGTTTTGGTAGATCTGTTAAAAAGAAAAGTTACCTATACATTCTTACTGGGCAGCGCTTCCCTTGTTCAGTCAATGGTAATATTCAGTTCATAGAAAAACACACTGGAATCTGCCTGCTTCAAGACAGCAGTGCAAGCCAAGAAGATGTGTGTTTGACTCGGTGCCAGCACAACCATAAAATGTTGGCAATTTAGTAGAGACATAGTGCCGCGCCACTCTCCCAAAGGACCTAAATAAACTTCAGATGTAGAACATATATTTTTACTTTTTATATATATAAATCTGCTGTTTCATTTTTAACTCCTTTCCCCAGCCTTCCCTCCGTCTAAGGTTTTTCAAAGCTGAAACAGGTCCCTAGATCTCCTGGCCGAGAGAAGCTTCAGCAATGAAAAGTTAAAAGCATGAAAAATCAGAGAAATGATTCACGTCTGGGTGTTGGGTTTCTTGGGGAACGATGGCTGCACATGCGGCCACAGATGCCGGAGGGGAAAGGGTTTGGGGAGAAAATTCTGCTGTGCAATTTCATGCCTCTGCGTTATAAAACATCCCGAGGAATTTTTTCATGTTCCCAAAGTTATATTTGCAAAGTCACCAGCGTAGGTGAAACCTTCCTGCCACATCTGTGACATTTAGCTACGAAGCCAAGCTTTGCTCATCATGAGTCAGCCCCAACTCACTGCAGAATGGGCGAGGAGCAGGGCTGGCTCACAGGGCCGTATTTTACCATGGGTACACCTAAAAGCACAGTCTGAATTCCAGCAAGTTGGGTGGGGGCAGAAGGATCTATAGCAGCACTGTTTGCTTTTCCAGACTGCACCCTACCTCCTGGTCAGAGCTATCCTCCAGTAATAAAGACCACATTTCCACGGCCCACAGCATACCTGTTTATTGACACTGTTCCTACATAGCATGCCTCCGAGCTGCTTGCTGTATATAGAGTTAATTGTGGATGTATTACAGATTCACCTATTTATTCTGTACATTCTTGGAGGGATCCAGAGCTAAAATTACACAAGGAACTGCTGAACTGTTCAGGCTATTTATTTGTTCAAAATCCCTTTAAAATAATTAGTGGGGCCAGGAACAGACATCTTGGCTCTGGTGGGGCCAGCAGAAGCTGGTGCTACCAACCATGGGTCATCACTGCCTCCCAAATTTGGGGGAAAATCCTGCTTATGGACAGCACCACATGGGTCATGCTAGGCTTGGGATGGACCAGACCGGAGGGCATGGCTGGAAGAAAGAGCCGCTGAGGGCAATTAATGCTTATCAAGAAGCTCCCATCTCATTAGGGCTGGGACAAGGGGCTGCTTTTCCCTACCGGCAGGGATGCCCACCAGCACCCCATTCTCCCCCAGCTTGGGCAGAGAGCTGCTATCAAATGGGGTTTTCCTGGCATCTCCTGCCCCAGGATGTCTCTTCCAACCTAAGCCATTTTATGATTCCCAACACAGCCCCAGCAACGCTTTCTGACAGAGCTCGTGTTCCCATGCAGGTCACTCACCAATATTTTAAATTGCCATTTAAGAGCATATTGCAAATGTGATCCTTTAATTGGTCACTGTTATGGCTCTCTATTAGAGAAGACAAGTTTTTCCACACAAGGTAAGCCCTTGCGAAAGCACTGAAAATGTTTAAAAACAACCCAGTCCTGATATATTTATTATATATTTATCTATATATAAATAATTTCATGAAAAGGAACGTACTGAGTGGAAACTCCATTTAAAATGTGATCCCAGATGGTGGCAAAGCTCTAAAATTGCAAGGCAACATGTAAAGAAAGATTAACGACCTCAAACAGGCACAAATTTATGAGGTGAAAGCCCCTGTAATCCTAGAGAAAAATGATACCAAACGTTAGACTAGACAGCTAGAAAATACCTCTGCTTAGTTCATGTGGCCTCTGCCATTTTACATTTTCTTTTAATATACCTTACTTTTGGGTTCATTTAGTCTTTCCTCCTGTAGGACTGAGGATTGCTTTGGTGCATGAGCATGCCAATGGATTTACCGTCTCCCATCACATACTCACACATTATTAGCAACTGGTAAATCAGACAAGGGGCAGCAGCTATCCTGTCCCACAACTTGTCAAACAGGCTATGTCCTGCCGTGTGATCAGCAGCCAAAAAGAGAACAGGGAGCCACACGTCAAGCCTTTATCATCACTGTGAGACCCAACACTCCACCATCCAGTAGGGAGGAAGACAGTGCTTAATATTTCCAATGTTAAGGCTCACACATTTCCTTATTTTCCTGATAACAAAATGTTTCAAAGCAAAGGATGCCAACACATCATCCTGAGGAGTGTGGGTCACTCTAGAGATCAGTATCTTCCATGCCATTAACTCTAGCTGGGACACTGGGGTTCCCACAGCCCATTTCCCTGAGATATCTGGCACCTCAAAGATCCCCAGAATCAATGAGGTATCACTGGCACAGATAAACAGCCCAGTATATATCAAGGCTGCAAGAGATACGAAGTCCCACAAGAAGACCTTCAAGATGGGATGAGCTTCCCTTATCCCATGTCACGCTTCCATCACTGGGCTGCGTGTCTAGAGAACACAGTTTTGTCCAGTTCCACCCAGACTTGAGTGATGTGTTTGACAAAGCTTCACTACAATATTAATCTGTGAGATTTTTCAATGAACTCCTATTTTCTGACCTTTCAGTAAAGAGTTCCTGGCACTCTCTCATTGACAAGACAGCCATGGAATGATATCAAAATTAGTGTGGTTACGAAACACTTTGCAAGTGGTGTCCTGAGGACAAAAGATAGAGCTGCTGGTCTGTCAGGGGGTCAGGAAAGCGTTTACAATTCAATTTGAATTTAAGTATTAAGATACAGACCACAGACTGCCTTAAACATCTGAAGGTGAACCTACTTCAAGGAAGATGGTCAGAAGAGGAGGACGAGGAAGAAAACCTGTTTGCCTCATGAAAGTACAAGGACAAGTTTGCACTGAATCAGGAAAAAGCACAGCACAGATTTCAGCCTGCTCTCCCTGTGGAAGGCTTACAGGCAAATTGTTTTTCAGGTCTCTGCACAAATCTGCTATGCCAAGTACAAGTGCAGTAAGGGGACACAGTGCTAAGGGGCACAATTCCCTGCCCTACAACCCTGCCAACACCGGGATACCTGCAGGCACTGGGGCAGCTGCTCAGTTAAGTTTTGCCTTTCTGCCCTCATCAGAAGCTGCCAGATCCCAGACCTCCTGCAGCCAGAAAACCCAGTGGCCTCCTGCAACTTGCTTTTGGAGGGTTTTCCTGAGATTCCAACTGGGCTGTAAAACCAGCTCTCTGCAGCAGCTGTCCCATCAGCTGCAGTCACTGCTGTTGCAGTCCCATCTCTGCTAGCAACGCAAGCTCCAGGCCTTGTTCTCACCTGGCTACAGAGAAGGGACAGCCCCAAAGAAGGATGCACAGCCTCCTGCTAGAACACAAAGAAAGGCAGGATGTGCAGAATGAACCTTTGAGTGGCTCTGCCATGACATCTAATGGTCTCATGGAGGCTCTGTCTATAGGACAGAGCTTTGGAGGCCGGAGGCTGCCCAGCCCTCCAAGCCACTGCCTGGGGAGGAAATGCCAGGTTCAACCCCTCTGGAAAGGCAGCTGTTTCTGTGGGTGTCCAGCCTCCAACATGGCCATTTTTCAAGCAGCTCACAGCTATGAGCGATCTGCTTCTCCATATGCGGTGCCCCACACTGCGAATCATTGCCAACCCAGGCAGTGCCCATTTTCCATCCACGCTTTGAGACCCATACTGTACACAGCAGTCCATTCTGTCCCTTTGGGGATGTGCTTTAAAGGACAAATCTGCCGCATTAGAGAGGGTGGAAGAACATCTTTCCTATGCTATGCCTGCTCATGAGACCCAGGCAATGTGGGGTTTAATCCCCCACTCAGTACCCCAATGCACAGTGCTGCTCCGCTGCTTTCATAGAGGCCTTCATTACTTCACCTTTTTCCTTTTTATAAGTCCACTGCTAAAACCAGAATCGTATCTCCTTCAGTGGACTTTCTTTGGGTGCAAGCTCATAAATACGATGTTCAGCACCAGGCCAAGGAACACATAGGCAAAATCAGAGGGCGGCAAACACCAGCAAAGCCACGGCTCGTGCCTGTGTTTGGATTAGGCAGTTTGGCAGCCTGGACATTTACAGGGTGGTTTTTTTTTTTTTTCTTTCACGCAGGAGAGTTATAACTAGAGACAAACAGTGGGATCTTTCATGAAATGTGTTCACAAAGGGTAAATTGTGCCATTAGGAACTCACTACCTGGATGGTCATTTGAATTCTCCGAACTGGAACACCACGTTGTTGCACGCCAAATCAAACTGAAGGGGAAGGAGGGGAAACTCAGAGTCACAGGCTGTCTGGTTTAACTTTCCAACTACATGAGAGAGGGAGAACTGAACATCATCTGCCTCAAATAAGTCTGGTTTGAGCAGACACTATTACAAATGAAACATCCAAGGAGCAAGAGGGGCTGAGGGTTGTGTGAAAGTGGTCCTGGTACTGGTTGTCTCTATGAGTCATCTGAGCATTGCTGAGAAGACCTCAATTCACGTCACAAAAAGAGGGAAAAAATCATAGAATTTAATTTTTGCATTAAAACAAAACCAAAAACACTAACTCTCAAGAGATTTCAGATAAGAAGTAGACTGGACATCACCTTACGGACCTGGGCTGAGGATCTACTTCTCTGTTGTATGGTGGTGACTGGCAATCACCCTGACCAGATGTTTTTGCAAGGCTGGAAAGGGTGAAGATGATCAGCTCCCATCTTCACAGATGTATACACAAAGAACTGCCACTTTCTGCACTTAAAACGGTGCTTCCATTAAAAAAAAAAAAAAAAAAAAAAGACACTGGCTCTTCACTCCATTATAGATGTTAAAAAATGGATGGCTATCACCAAGGAAATGTATAGTTTGCCTAACACTCCTATCACAAAACCATTAAATAACTCGGGGCAAGTCTGTAGGGGTGAGATTTCTTGCAACTACATCAGTGAAGTCTGCTCTACTTACTGCATAAGTGAACACCCAAAAGGCAAGCAAGAAACCAGATTAATACATTATTTTTTTCTTCAGAATCTAGTCATGAAAGACAAGATGAAAATAAAGGAGGCTGGGACTTTAGAAAGGCCAGGTATGGAGCCATGGAGAAGTACACCCAAGTACATCCCTGCACAGAAATGACACCTCTGCTCCTGAAGTCCTCACCCCATTGCTTTAGACATAGAGATTTCTAATACATCTTCTTGTGTCATACATTCTTCCATCCCATTTTTCAGCAGTAAAGCCTGACAACTCTGCCACATTGCTTTCCAATGTACTGACAGACCTTGCGCGGTTACAGTGAAGATTTCATATATTGTTTTTAACATGCGGTTTATCTTATTTCCATTTTCCTCTAGAAACGGCATTAACATAAACACCAGGATAACTCTGCCCATTTTTGTCCACAGTATTTCAAAAACTTAACTATTTCTGTGGGGCTGAAGGAGTACAGCTTGTGAATATGCTGTAAACAGGTCAGGGAATAAAAGTAATTCCTCTGCTTCCCAGGGAAAGAAAAAAAAATCTGCCAAAGCCTATGTCTGGAAAACAGAAAGTGTCACCTTCGGCATTAGCAGCTCTTCCCCGTGTTAAGAGCAGAATAGGAAAAACAGGTAGCTGTTCCGAGGATGCAGCCAAAAGCTCAGCAAAACCTACCTCTGTTTGAAGGTTTCTCCCTAGTAACAAAGGACATAGGCCGAAAGAATTTAGGACAAATAAAATAACTTACAAGAAAACCCTTTGCCACAAGGAGCTGCTGTACAGACTCCTGAAGGATGTGGATGAATCCAGCCGTCAGTTCTGCTCTCTTGGCAATGGACTGCACCTCTGCAGCCATTTAAGTGTTGCATCTTCTTCCATGGAAACAACACGTGTTTTTTTTCAGGTTAAAGTAGTGACTTCTTGCAAAGGCAAGAAATCGATAGAAAACTTCAATTCTGCTAAAGCCAGGAAAGAGGCTAAAACACCTTTGACCATTTAGATAGAAAAATGTGATTGTTCTGTTTGTTAACATGCATTCCCAGCCCAATCAAGGCCTTCCTTGGTTAAAAATAATAACCACACGTGTTTGTAGGCAGTTTAGGAATGGAAAGTTCTACGGCACATTCTCAACAACTTGCGGTGGTTCCCCTTCGGGCACAGAGTGTAGCACTGCTGCAGGACAGGCACAGCACGCAGGAACGGTCGGAGCCTTTTGCCTGGAGCTCCATGAAGCACTGCCCTTGTGCAATCGCCTCGCTTGTTTTGTAAGTGTAGCTTGTTTCTATGCTTTCCTACAAGAAAAGTAAATAAATTCTGCAGACAAATAAATTCCACCCAATAAATGTGTCGTCCGGCCGTCCCCACGGATGTAATAATGCCCTCACACTTGTCCTGCATTGGAGGGCGTACAAGTTATGGTTATAAATAAGAACATGGTCCTAGGCCAAGTGCCTCATTTCTCATAAAGCCTTTTACCTCCTTTCCTAACGAGCGCAAACCCAGCATGAGCTCAGGGTCTGTGTGACAGCAGGACAGCAGCGGCACTGCTCCCTGAAGAGCCACGCTCAGGCATGGAGCAGAGCGAGCTGCCGGCTCACCGAGGGCCATTTTTAGGGTGCCCTCTCTCCAGACATTTCCCAGGCTGTCCCCTGGCTGTGGCCAGGCCCTGTTTGCTCTGCAGGGCTGGCTCCACATGCTGGCACACACCCTGAGCCCCTGAGGGCAGCCCAGGCCCGAGGGCTGCCCAAACAGAGCCGCATTGAGGCCGAGGGAGCGTTTGTCTGATGAAGTTAGGTTCTCGCCGGGTATTTAATATTCCCCGTCATGCAGGCCTGTTTCTCCTTGAGTCTGCCTGTCAGTTAAGCCCGGGGATGTTTATTTTAACGGCCACTTGTGGTCAAGGCTGGTGCCAGTTGTACGGCATCGGTTACGCAGATTTAACACTGGGGACTCAGCCCCCGGGTCCCAGAGCACGTCAGGCAGCCAGGGCTGCCCCGTCCTAATGTAAAACAACTGAACTCTTCCAGCAGCCCTGGTTGGGCTTTAACCCTTGCTGGGGAGAGCCCTGCTGCCTCCTCAGCCCTGTCCCAGTTGCAACCCTAGGATTTTGGGCCCCCCACTGCCATCTTGCTGGCGGCAAGGAGTCTCATGGGGGGTGACGATCTCAAAGCTGCAAGGAGGAATGGAAAATGCCTTCAGCTGCTGAAGGATGCAGCTTCTTCTGGTGGAAAGCGGGAGGGTTCCATTGCTTTTGTGGGTTATCTATGCCTCAAGAGGCACAGAACAGCACGAGCAATGCCCGTGGTGAGCACAGGGTTCTCAGTGCTGTGAAACTGACACATCCCCTGCCCCAACAAAACAGAGGCACAAAGCTATCGCCATTTCCATCCCAGAGGCAGGAGCTGGGTGCTACTGCAGGGCAGTGTTCCTAAAACCCAGCCCAGCTCGTACTGCAGCACTGCAGCATTGGGGCCTGCCCCGTCCTCCAGCAGCTGAGTGCCTTCTCTGCTTCTGCCTACACACGAGCTGGGAGGATGCTAAAATGTTAAACAAACCGTCGCCTGCAGCAAAATTATGCATCATTTTTGATTGTCTGGACTGTCTCCAAGATGCTAATCAGCCCCAGATTAAGTCATCAACCAAACTGATGAGCAATCACATTTTGTCAGTACAGCTGGACATCATTACTCGGGAGCTGATCTTTCAGCAGAGATGGACGATGGCTTTTTTCCCATTGATCAAACAGCAAGGGAAGCAAAGGATGGCAGAGGGCCTGAGCTGAATGGCTGTGGTCCCTCCATGCCAGCAGCTCTGTGCCCAATGTGTGTTCCCAAAATTTGCCTCTTACCAGCCGGCTGCTGCCCTGTGCTGGGCTTGTGCCACCACGTGGGTGCACAACCAGCCCCAAACGAGCGGATCTGAAATTAAGCACGTTGTAGCATTTTGCTGAATTACTTACTGCACATGTCAAGAGGCAAATATGGAGGAACAGCAGCCCATAGAATTGCTTTAACCCGATGATCACAGATACCATTAATAGCTGTGTGGGAAAATAACAAACAGAAACACACTAACAGTGAAGTGCAGTGAAAATCCACCGTGTTTCTAAGTATCACAACATTCAAATCCTACGTTCATTTGTTGAGAATTTGTTAACGGAACAGATTCAATACTCATGCACAATTTTGCTGATTTTGCAGAAAAGTGAGAGTGGAGTTAAAACCTGCCTAGATAATAATTTAAAACAAGTAGGGCACTATAGGCATCTACCAAGGTGCTATGGAGATATGTGTGAAAGGACCAATTCATAAGGCTCATCTTGAACTTCTTGCTCTACAAATAATGACATATGAAACAATACTTAATGCTGGGAATTCTACAAGAAGGAATTTTTTAAATGTATGCTTCAGTACAGATTAAGAGGAAATAAGTTGATCAGAGTGGCTACCAGGGAACTGATTCTTCTTACAGATCTCAGGAGTGGATAACACAGCTCCATGTCTCCAACCAATTCCTTCCCTGCGGTTTTCTCATCTGCGTCAGTGTTTCCATAACCAATGCGCCGAGTGCTTTATTAGAGATATTGGAGGGCTTTGCCCCTCCCAGGCTGTGCCAGTGCCAGCACACATCTGGCAGCCACACGTGCCGAGAACGCAGCCACCCCGCGCCTGTTCCCCCATTTATAACATTTATATATTCTAAAAGCGGTGATCTTAATAGAAAGACAAAGAGGTGAGAACATAACTTGCCATGTACAGCTGAGAATCTCCCACGTGTTACAGATGTGCCTGGAATGTGTCAGTGAAACCTTCCTCCAGGAGCCTCATATATCTAGGGAGTTTGTCCCCACATCGAGCGAAGTGCCTGCTTGGTGCAAAGCACCATTCCTTTGCTGATGGAGCTTGGGCCTCCCTCGCGCCCTGTGATCAGCCCACTGCCAATTCCTGCATTTTCAGACCGCTGCCTTACTGATGTCTCTATCAGCTTCTGAAAGCAGATACTAAATTATATAGAAATATGAGCAAACAAATAAATAAATAAATAAAAGCCCTACAAAATAGGCAGCTACACTCTCTCCCCCAGCAAAGCCTCCTGCCTTCCCCACAAGTTTCCACTTAAACACAAGAAGTGCTGCAACATCCCAACAAATTTCTTCCATTCTGCCATTCATCTCCTAAGTAAAATGATGGAAAGCATTTTCTAAAACGCCGAAATTCAAACAGAGGTGCAAGGAAGGGGAATGATGCAAACGGAGGCGCAGTTTGAGCCCCAAAGGACAGTGCCAGAGGGTGGGACAACAACAGGGACACTGCTGCTTTCCAGTTTGCTCCTCCTGAAAAGAGATGGACGGAAACCATCCGCCTCAGGGCAGGTGAGCGAGGCGTGCTTCAAACTGCAGAAAGGAGCACAAACGTTACCGAGTCACACGCAGCAAAAAGCTCTGCTGATAAAACAAGAACACAGCTCAGATGCTTCTTAATAACACGGTGGGAACGCGGTGGCAAAGCTGCACTGTGTTAAAATTCAACACTAATTTAAAGTCTTGTTCCTTAGTGCAAAAGCTGGAAACACGCCCAAGTGAGCAGCGGAGGGAAAAAATAATAACCAGACCAATTGTATATTTCTCCTAGAAATTCCATGTCATAACGTACCTCACAACTTACACTTGCAGGGTCCAATTTCAATAAATCAACACAGCGTGCAGAGTAACAGTAGCACAAGTCTCTCTCTCTTTCCATAATACACCCAGGTAAAATCACCGTGAAGCGAAGAACAAAATGCCCATTCTTTCTGGTGCTTGGCAAGGGGACAAATTACTTTCTGCACCTCTCTGTGTTGAAGGACTAGTTATTAAATACAGTCTGAGCTGCCTTTCCAGCTGTACTTAAATCAAGGGCAAAATAAAGCTAACGCAACTGTCCACAAGAAGCCCAGAGCAAAAGAGCACAGCAATACAGGCCACCCCCACACGTCCCTGCCTCCCCACTATGTAAATAACCCTGTTAGCAATGCAGAGCAAAGCCCTGCAACTCCCTTAACAAAGCCACTCTCGGCTACCCAGAGCCATGCACTGCCGTGCCATGTGCCACAGCTTTCTCAATAGCACCGCCTACAATTTAGGGATTATTCCCAACATCACAGCGTGGCCATGAGAACAGCACTGCCAAGAATGAGCGAACAAGAAGGTGGGAGCGAGCTCCCAGCCATCCTCTTTGGTCACCCTGAGTACGTTTGCACAGGGGAAAGCAGTGGCTGTGTTTGTGAAGTTTTTTGCCTGGGACTCGGTGATGCTGAATGCTGTGGAAATGGCCAGGAAGCGACAGATCAGAGCAGAAAGCCCCACGCAGACACAGCATAAACTCGGAGGGGAATGAGGCCCAAGAAATGACATGCCCAACACAATCCATTAACCGAGCCATCAGAACAGCAGAGGGGTCTGTGAGCTGCCTGCCCCTCCCCTCTCCTCCGTTGCTCCTTTAATGACATTTCATGCCACTTCTGCTATGCATCCCTCTACATTTCCTTGATAATCCCTCCTCTTGGCGAACGCAGGAGCTGAAACTCAAGCCTGGCGCTGTTGCAGGATGGGGCTGTGCAGCCATGTGCCCCCCCCAGGGCAGCTGCTCTGTGCCCTTCAAGGGGGCAGGTGGCCAAGTCCTCATTTGGGGTCCTGCCAGTTCTGCTCTAGAACAAGGTCAGCAAAGCACCAGCACTCACAGCCTGAACTAAACCCCTCCGGGGGCTGAGGAAGTGACTCCATCTGTGGCACATGTAGGGATGCAAGAGCCAGACCCTGCATCCTGCCCTTTCTTTTCCAGCTTGGTGCCAAGCAGCTGAGGGCGATGGGAGCAGAAAACAATTTTAATATTTTCAGTAAAAGCTTCCAAAACCAAAGATTTCCATTTCTTTTTTCTTTTTTTTTTCTTCCAAAAAATTGTTTTTAATTTGTCCATTACTACATGTGCAAAATTCCTTATCTACATAAATGTGATATAGTACCATCATAACCAGAACGTGCAAGTGGTAATGAGTTCAATGAGCTTAATACCATGCGTTAGTCCTGGAAATCTCCTGGAAGCTGTGGAAGTGGAAGCAACAAGAGACACTGCACAGGCAGTCACCCCACCCTCTGCAGTGAAATGCAAAGATCTGAGGATCAGACAGCACCATAAAGACCTATCACATGGAATAAAGCCATAGGCCCATTCTTTTTTGGTGTTTTTTTTTGGGGGGGGGGGAAGAGGGAGAAGAAGGAACAGAAAATAGTGTGCCATGCAAAGGTAATGTGGATTTTCCATTACATTCTTCAGTATATCTACGCATAGGCAAACCTTCCCTGAATAACCGCTCAACTATTTGTTGTTATTAAATTACATCTTTAGCTTGCCACATAAAACACCTCTGAGACTTCGTGCCTTCCATAAAATATTTAAAAAGTAAGCTTCTTGCCCACACAAGCAGCTCAGTGCATTCAACGTATGCAGCAAGGCAAAAAGAAGTGTCCTAACCTATGTATCAGTGATCAGCACATTTCCAAGTTGATGCACTAATTAAAATAAAATTTAGATATGAGCTAGGAAATAAAACTCTTCAGATGTTTGAATGGCAAGTACTGCTAAAAGACCTCCTTTCCAGGGAAAGGAAAACAATGTCAGACTTAGGACAAGGGCTCTGAATGTACCTATATTTGTCCTTATTCCATGTGATGCCAGACCCCAACAAGCCACTGGCACAGTTTGGGCACATTATTGTTACCCTTCTTCTTTACTGGGGGGGAAGGAGGTCTTCAGCAACCTAGGATGCTGCTATCAGGAGAAGGACCACAGAGACTCGTTCAGGAGCCTGCAAACTACATCACTGCAAAGGGAACTCAAAATCAGTCTGTTTTTAAAATATGCATGTTTTTTTTAATGTATATTTGCATGAATTCCTCTTCTCAGTACTTTGATTTCAACATCCAGCAAACACTTGGAAAGACCGCCATTAAAAATTCAAAGTTGCACACTTTGAAGGGAAAAACAACCAGCTTCCACATTATTTTGAGACTTGGATGAATTAATAGATATAGACAAACAAGCCCAAGAGAGGAGCACGGGCAAGTCAGTGCTCTAAGGACTTATTTCCCAGGCTCCCCAGATAGGTCACAAAGAAGCTAATAAGAAAGTGAAAATTATGCCGGTGTTGTTATTCTGGTCGCATTTAAAGAGCGTTCCGAATTATTAGGGACCTCTTTGTGCAGAGCGTGCCAATAGGTGTCAGCTTGCAGCACGCAGACCGGGAGCCTGTCGCAGGCGTGAGCCTGAGGCCGTGCTGCTGAATGGGGCAATGTTTTCTGCTCGCCCCAACGCTGTGCCCGCCGCGAGCGGCACGCCGTGTTGTTGGAAGGAACCGGATCCCCGCGCCCCTCCCGCGTGGAATGGCTTTAACGAGTGCGGTTCCCGGTGGATATGGAAAAACTAACATGGGCTGCTGCTGCTCGGCGGAAAACGGACGCCTGCAAGAAAAACGCGAGCGGCTGTAAGGAGGTGCCGGTGGCTCTGCAGATAGGAGGGTTTGTATCCAGCCCACGGCGAGGACCCGCACGGACCACCTCCTTCAGTACTCTTCGTGTGACGGCATACAACCGCATCATTGCTCTGATAAATGGCCCGTTTGCACCACCGAAATGGAAAAAACTACAAAGTTGGGTTGGAGTTGAGAAGCATCTTGTAGTTCCTGGCGCTTTCTGAATCAACAGTTTCATGTTTGCTTCAGTATAGCCACGGCTATTTGCTGCCTTGCTTGTCAATGTGCCATGCCCAGAGCAGAAAGAAATGGAAATAGAGCAGTCAAAAACAGAAAGACATAGCTGCAGGGATGGTTGCCCAGAATTATCTCAAATGAATTCTAAATGCAGATTTGCTGTGGGCTGGACTCAACCCAGAGGAGACGTTTACTTGACTGTCGAGTTTGGTGGAAGATGACAATCACTGCATCCCTCAGTGCCACATGAATGGAGCTCCTGAGTCCCAAGAAAGCCCACAGAACCTCCAGGCTACTGAACATGGGCACCTACCTGGGGGCTTGGACAGAAAAGGAGGTGTGAAGAAATAGCACTCATTGTCTCAAGGCTGTGTGAATGGCAAGAATAAAAGAACCAGAGCAGACTCATTTTAACCAGCAAGTCTGTTACTGCTTGCTGTTCAAAGAGAAGAGGCAGAAGAACTGCCCAGACATGCTGGACTGTGCAGCATTTGCAAGGAGGTGACAAAAACCCAACTGAAAGTGGAGGCAGGCCTTCTTGTGAGGGCGTCCTGAGCCTTCTGCCAGCAGCATTTGGGTGGCCCATTTGCAACAGGAGACATCAGGATGGTTCCCCTCACTAGCACGGAAGCCAGCAGTGTGTGCTGGGTGCCAGAAGAGTGCCTGTGGTCCTGGAGGGCTGAGAACAATTTTGCAGGAGGCACCGTGAGAACGTGAAGCACAGCTGGACTGTAAGGGGCTACAGAAACCAAGGGTCTATGGAGACCAAGGGCCTCCATTCAAGCCGGACCAGGCAAGAAGGAGAAGGGTGATGGCTATGCAGCCTAAAGCATGAGGATGATTCAAAGGCATGGTCCCAGCTGAGCAGCTCTGGCCCAGCTGTAACAGAAAGCAGCTATGGGCTCTCCTCCATGAAGTGATGCTCCATTTCAAGTCTGGATGAAGAGACTGTAAGAGACTTGTGTTTGGTCTGGGCAAGGCCTGCACTACGTGGTTGAGCAGGATGGCACATGGGGTTACTGTGAGAGGGGCAGGAGTGGCTGGGAGTGATGGGTAGAGACTCATGCCAAAGGGAGCAGGATGGCCCTGTCCCAGTGCTTGGCCAGAGGGGTCAGGTGAATGGACCCCACAGAATGGGACTGGGGCTTATACCCAGCATCAGGAGAAAGAACCAAGGACCAAAAAAGCAGAGGGTTTCCCAAGAGCCAGCTGGCCCAAGATCAGAGCCAACACGGGCTTCAGTGGCTGTCCAGTTTCTCTGGTGCAAATCTCCTACCTCATGGACGCAATCCAGGTCCTGCAGAGCTAATGAAGCAATAACTTTTTCCAAAAACAAGAAATGTTGAGAATGCCAGTGTATGAGGCTGCTGGAGACTGAGGCAAAAGGCGAGGGCTTGGAAAGGAGCACGTCCGCTCCGGCTGCCTTCTGCAAACAGCAGAAGCCACAGGGATCAGCAGCTCCTGCCTACAGTCTGCCCTGTCCTACATGCAACAGTGAAATCGGAATTTCATCCTTCATGGCTCCTTTGTGAAAAAAAAAATTATAGTGTTAAAGGCAAATTATGAAAGCCTAACGATTTGGGCATAAGCTCCCCCAAAATGCCCATGTCACCATCACTGCTGCAGGCATTAAAGAGCTGCTGCAAGCAATGTTGTTC
Organism: Perdix hodgsoniae; assembly: GCA_035772895.1. NCBI lineage: Eukaryota > Metazoa > Chordata > Aves > Galliformes > Phasianidae > Perdix > Perdix hodgsoniae. Next base: position 8,000,120 of record JAPSGF010000014.1, on the reverse strand, counting down.
TGCTTTTCCAAAAGGTTTTCAGCCTCTTCTCAGTGTATGTGGATGCTGTCTATCAGGCAGCCCTCAACGCAGGGTCATACAACTGTTAATTAAATGAAAAATGGCAACTGTGCAACAAGAGGAAGAAGTAAATTCAGAATGACTATGATAAAAAAAATGCATGAAAACAAATGAAATTTCTACAGACATTCAGAGAGAACAAATTAAGAAAATAATCAGTTGCAATTAAATTTTAAGTACATTCTATTACTGTACTATGCTACTGATACATTATTATTAAAGCAATATGAATTTATTAGCTTATAATATTCCTAAGGTGCCATGAGGAAGAGCAGAAAGGCAAGGCTGGTGTACAGCAGTGGAAATGCTCTTCCACAGGGGACAACCTCTGCTCCCACCACTGTGCACTCACAATGCAGATGAGCAACCAGAGACACAGCGCTGCAACTCAGCCTGAGCCGGGCACAGTGGGCACTGCAGGGGAGAGGTGCCCAGGGCTGTGTGGTCGGTGGGTGAGGATTTCTGTGCATGGGAGTGGAGGCCGCTGGGAGTGCTCCCGCAGAGGGCAGCAGTGGCTGTGTGTGGGGCTGAGCTCCGGAAGCGTGGGGAGGGGGGATTTGTCACAGTCCGGCAGCAATTCTGCATAAAGAAAGCTTAAAAACCCCAACGGGGTGAAAACAAACCTCCATCCACTCCGAAATGCTGAGAAACAACTTCAGAATTGCAACGGCGATTGGTGCATCTCTGAATATCGGGTAGAAACACATACGCAAAATTCATTCAGAGAGGAATTACCCCAGTGACAGAATCGTACAGCTACGGGCTGATGGCACGAGACATCTGTGTTGCAGGAGGGGCTCTGCTGCATCTCTGACACTTCAGCCAAGACTTGGCCTCCAGCTGAGCTGCTCAGCACCCGGTCATCCCATGAGGCTGCCATGCTGTGGTCACTGCAGGGGATGCTGCACCGTGCAGCATGGGATGTTTTGCTCTACTGCCTTGTACTCCATTAAAAAGCATCTCACTGCTACTGTACGTGATGTTATACCAAAATACGTCTCCCTTTGGTACACAATTGTTAACAGCAACGTATGGATCATGCCAAAGAAAGAAATACAGACCAGTGCAAAAGTAGCAGTAATTCACTTACTGGCAAACTAATAGTTGTCAGGGAAAGGGTTAATTCTAGCAACATTGGAGCTTTATTGTGTGCACAGCCAGAATTAGCTTACACTACAAAATGAAACACCGTGAAACCTGTACTGCATTAAGGTTAGTGGAACTACATAATAATTTATGAACTGGACTATGGTTTACACCACAGACAAACAATCACTAAGCAGGAGGTCTTAGGAAGCTGAAGGTTAAAGGTGATTGCATATTACCTGCACTTCCCTTCAATAACTCAACACATGACTATTAGCCTGGTTTATCTGGCTCTATTAAGAAGAGCTGATGAAAACTTTTAATCTAATTCCAAACGGCTCCAGGCACTGGGTAGATATTAGCTCGTTTTGTTGGGAGCACTGAAATAAAACAAGGGACGGGGAGCCCCAGCCCCAGCCCCCATTAGCACCCACACTGTGTGCTATGGCCATGGATGCCCTGCTGGCTGCCATGAGCCTGAGTGCATCCAAATGCAGCGGGCACTGAGCAGGCAGCACGTGGCAATGCACTGCGTCCTGGTCAGGCAATGCTGACATCTGCCACCAGAAGCCCTTCTGCTCCAGGAGCTTAATTGCACCGTTGGTTTGTTACGTGTAGAAGTGTTATTCCAACTGGTTTCACTCCATCCATCACCTGCCCTGGATATCCCCGATTGCACAGCACATCCCAAAGAGCTGCAGCAGAGCTTTCTGCAAGGAAATTCCTATTAGAAACCACTGCCAACTTAATACAGGAGGCAAACTGCCTCGCAGACTGCACCTCACACCCTGACACCCACCTCCTGCACCCAGTGCTGCCCGTTCTGCTGGGGCTGGAAGCTGTCCTGGTGCAAGGCCAGGGAAACCAGCACCTAACGCTGAGCACTTTGCCCCAAAATAGCATGACTTCGGCTGACAATAAATACTGACCTTACGGTCCTGCCAACAAAGTTTCCGAAAATAATCCTTTCATGGGTTTTATGTGATGGCAGCTGTAAGCATTTCAAAGCACGAATGTTAACAGAGGGTTTCCCCCCAGCTCCTTTTCAGCTTGGCAATGCTACAACCAAACAATAGGTTTTATTTCTTGAGTATAAGCTCTATTACATGGTTCCTGCTTTCTTATTTGCCTTATTTGTTTTACTACAGCGTCCATAGGGCTGAAAGAAGACCGTGATGTTGTGGCACATCACTTTTTAACAATTAGGACAGAATTAAGCCTGTACCTCACCATGCCCCCCCTGGCCATTCTGTGGGTGCATATGTGCACATGTATTAAAGGAAAATAAACAGAACTAAAATGGAAATCCTGGAAACAGAGTATTTATTTATTTGCACTGCAAAGTCAGAGGCACCTATTGCCTGAAAGCCTCTCTGAACAACTGTTTAAGAAGAACAAATTTGGGATGTTTAAGTAACTTCTAACAGAAATAAACAGCGAAGGTCCAAAGCAGAGTGAAAATATTGAGTAATCACCACAACCTGTCAAATCAAACGTAACAAACGAAAGGCCTTCGCGATAGCGGCTGCACATTCTCAGGGTTGCTTGGTCTATGCTGTAGCCCAGCGGGTTATTTACCTTTCCAGGCCAATCCATCATCCCCCTGACATGGCCAGCAAACACAAACAAGGAAACTCCGCTTTGTTGCTGAGTTATGGAGAGCACCAACAAGCAGGCTGCGCTCAGAGCAGGGAGCCCCAACCTGCCCAGCGCTGTGCTGGGGGCTCCAAGACGCGGCACTTCCTGAGCTGCTCAGGAAAAGGGGAATCCAGGAACAAGGAGAAGATGCTGTCAGCCTCCGGCCACAGCTGACACAACACAGCCGCTCCCTGTCCCCGGGACAGTAAACAGCCTTTGATGCAGACAGACACCTGAGTGCCCCAGGCCCTGTGTCCCTGCAAGCGACGGGACTGTGGGCAAAACTGTGGGTTTTGCAATGACCCAGGGACTGTCCTGAAAAGGACGGCACAGGCAGGACAGGACGAGGAGGTATTGTGTGGACCCTGCTTTGCAAACACATCCCTTCGCCCCATCCCAGACAGAAGAGGTGTGGCACCAACATCATCAGCATCCTGTTCAAGCAGCAGCCACCACCTAAATTTGGATCAAGCCATACGGCTAGCTAGCCTGAGCCTACTCATAGCCCTGTTTGCTTGGTTTGCAGCCAGGATGATGAGCACAAGGGGGTCGGCTGTCTAAACCCCGGGTTACCACCATGGTCCCTGGGGTGTTCAACCCCCGTGGCTTGCAGTACCCATAGCACCCTGTAATTCCAAGGGCATGGGTCACCAAGCCTGAAAATACAAAGCCTGGGGCCTAAGACAGACCTAGGCCTTCAGGGCAGGTGTATTTTTAATTTAATAGCTGGTCTCGCAGGTGTAAACAAGATGGAAAAGGTAAGGGAGGTCATCAGCCGCATTTCTTTACAAACAACTTTGGAAGGCTACAGACATCTCCCCCACCCCACGCTGTTGACAAAATATTATTTATATTTATTTGACAAAATATTGTTTATATTTACATTTATTTGCCTGTGTGCTGGAGCTCAGGGGAGGAGCGGTTCCCAAAAGAGGAAACAGTGAGCAGAGCATCGATACTGGCAGTTCCACACAGGGAGGCTCAGACTGCCTTCAAAATGCCCCATCGCTTACCCTGTAGCCCTCCTGTTCCTCTGTGCAACTGCATCCCAGCCCCAGAGCACAGCTGTGAGGTTCACCCACGCTCTCCAAAGCGCTGTCCTGCTGAGCTACAACCAAACCTGCACCCCAGTGCCTGCAAGGGGAAGACAACAGGCAAAGAGAGATACAGCTGCCACAAACAGAGCCAGCAAAGGAGGGAAAATGTTAAGTGTGGGACGGTAAATTGTTAATTAAATTGAAAATTGAGAGTTTTAGAACTTAAGAGGCTACAGGGAAATACACGATTTACCAGTTGGAGGTTTTTTTTTCTTAGTTTTAAAAAGATGTGGTAGAGAAGTGCCAGGAAAAGAGAGCAGCAGAGAAAGGCAGCACAGCATGACGAGGGTGCAGGAGTTAAACCATCTGTGGGCACCGAGCAGCGGCGCCAGGCACGGGGACATCGGCACCAGGGGATGGGGACAGTGGTGACAGGGGAGAAAGAATCCTGTTTTCATGGCAGCACTCCTAAATACAGAAAGAAAACTGCAAGCAAGGGCCGCAGAGAGTCATTGCCATGTCATTCATTAGAGGCGTTACTGCTGGCTTATACTGATGTAGAAATAGATGGGAAAAGCACTGGCTGAAGCGTGTGCTCCAAACCGAGGGGGAAAGGTGTTCACTGAACCCCTGATCCTGAGCTTTGTTCAGGGACACAAGGGAAAGAAAGGGAAGAAAATGGAATTGGGTGTGACAGTGACTCACAAATAAAAACAATGGGTCCCTTCCACAGCCCTCAGCCTGTGCATTTCTGTGCAAGGACAGGACCACTTCTCTGCCTGATGAGAACAGCGGCGATGCGCGACTCTGCAAAGCAGAATCCACCGAGGAAATAGAAAATTAAAGCAAACCTCCACCTGCCAGCACTGCGGACAGAAGCAGGACGTGGGAGCTGAGCTGTGTGCAGGGTCTGATACACACCATGCACAGCCTCACCTCGCCGCCCCAAAGCTGCGTGTGATCTCCAGTAAGAAAATAATGGGTAAATTAGAGCTACTGTAACGGTGCAATTGTTTAGACATAATTGTCTAAATAAAATAAAGGACTTAATTAGCAGCATCATCAAAATGAAAGGCATATTTGAATAAACATACTGCTGCTTCAGTCAGAAGCAATTAACATTTTACTTGATAAGAGCGATCCCAGCTGGATGCAGATGTTTTCAATAACGCAAGCATTTTTTTTCCTACTTAGAATAATTAAAACCACTTTTTTCTTTTTCAGAACCTCTGCCAAGACGTGCCCAGGGGCTCCCTTCAGCCTGGCCTGCTCCCACAGCTGGTGCTGCCACAGTGCATCCCAGCACCAGCAGAGCTGCCCCCACCCTGCACCCCACTTTGCTTTCCAAGGCTTGTCTCCATCCATCCGTAGTCACATAAACACTGCAGTTAAACCCCAGACTTACACCTCGGCAAGAAATTATTTGTCTGTTTTCATACAACCATTAAGGTTAGAGAAGGTCTCTGATACCCCCAAGTCCAACCTCAACCCACCCCACCGTGACACCAAACCGTGCCCCCAGGTGCCACATCTCCGTGGTTCTGGCTCAGCTCCCTGGGCAGCACTGCCAATGCTTGAGCATTCCTTCTAGGCAATCCTTCTCAATACCCAACCTGATTTTAGTTCTGTCAAGGCACTCTGGTTAAAGCAATTGCTATTTTAAAGCAAAGATTGTTGTTTAGACTGATGTTAACAACGACCAAGTATTTCATATCTCACACCCATCACTGACATGGGTGTCTGGACAGCAGGCAGCACTGCCCGCAGACCCACTCCTGTCCACACCGAGGATCTCAGGATTCCTGCATTCCCTTCAGCCGTGGGAATGAACCAAGCACGGCAGAGCTGGGGCACACCCTGCATCCCTGAGTGCCTGACACTGAAAATGGAATTTATGCACTTTAAGAATTGGAATTCTGCTCTTTTAACCAGCAACACACGTCAGAACCAAACCCAGCTCCTTCGCAAAAGAAAAGCAGTGCACTCTGAGCCAACTCCACATGGACTGCCCAGGGCTGGGATGGAGCCCCTTAGGGCAGACTTACACAGAAACAACAGAAAAGCAAAATAAATAAGAGCTGTGACAGGCATCCTCTTAAATATCAACAAGCCCTGCCGTGATACTATCTGTTTAAATTACAGACCACAAATCACATCGATGTCTGATGAAAATTAAACATGTTTTCCTGAATCGAGGAGCCGGAGCTGTGAGACTGCTTCGTGTCAGATAAAACAGAAGAGGCAAATTAAGTAATTTCTCACCCGTTAATAGACTTAGCCATCAAAAAGTTACAGGAGACAGACTGCGCTGGGCTCCTTATTAAAGCCTGAGAGCCAAAAGCATGATTTCCTGATCCTACATGTTAATGAAAAAATGAGTGGAATTTATGGGTACTTTTGAATTTAATTAAAGCAGGGTCTCCAGCTCTTAATTCCGTCCTTCCCATGGTGGGCTGACGCGACACTGGAGACCGGGGCCCAGCTAAAGCCTGCTGCTGCCTCCCACCAGCGTCTGCTCCGCTGCTTCTCGGGAGCTGTGGGGTCTGTCTGAAGCTTTGGTTGGTATCTCCAAATGGAGACGACCATTCGTAGAGAAGATGCTTAATGAGTGTGTGAAGGGAAGCCACGGGTGCCCTTCTGGCTTTAGGAAGGGAGGCACAAGGCACAGCCCAGCCTGGCCCCCTCCTCCATCAGGCAGGAGGTCTGTGTAGTGGTCTCTGCAGCACACACAGATCTGAATTCCTGTCCCATCACCAGTAGAGGAGCACAGCAGTGTTTCACAAGGCAAAGTCATTTCAAGTGCTGCTGACGCCTAATTCCATCACTCCTATGAAATCAAAATGTCACCTGGCACACGGCTGAATAGGTGCAGGTCAGTGGGCTGAGCAGTGCAACCTCAGTGCATGTGCAGTGAGCCCCAGAAACGAGAAGCAAAGCAGCCACTCTGAAAGCAATGGCAACATGCCCATTTCATGTCAAATGTCAATGCAGAACGCTTGCCGGCTCCTCCAGCGGTTTATTATTAGGGATGAAATCCCCCGAGGTCCATCCTGAGCCATTTTTCTGCTACCAGACTCAGTCCAGCAGAAAACAATAGCGATTGTGCAGACCAAAATCCAGCAGAGATGAATAGCAGGAAGGTGCACAGAACGGTGCATGATAGGCTCTGCAAAACAACTCCAATTACACAACCCCCGCTCAAAACATCCTCCTTTCAACTAATGTGAAACGACTGTGGAAAACTCTGGTGACCATGAACAAACACAACTGCTGGCCAGGCTGCGGGCAGGCTGGGAGCCCGGAGCATTTTAAGAGATTTAAAAGACAGCGAATAAACCGCAGGAGATCATTTCTGAGGAGTGGATCTGTGGGGGAGTCCAACCTGGAGCTCCCCCCATCCTGCATCTGCCGCTCCTGTGCCACCTCTCACCTCTTCCTTGGAGGGACCAGGGCTCCCAAAGCCAGCACCTGGTTGCAGGAGGACCCCAGGTTACTGAGACCCACCTCAGTAGCATAAAGCAATCTGTTAGCATCAGGGCAGCAGAAACACTAGTTCAGACCAAGGATGACCCTCTGATACCGTGGCAGAGCACTGTGAATGATTCTCTCCTAACCTGTATTCCTTCCAAACCATTGCTTGATGTCCTCATCCCTGCAGACACCCACGGTCAGGCTGGCCGGGGCTCTGAGCACTGATGGAGCTGTGGACGTCCCTGCTCAGTGCAGGGAGTGGCACTACATGGCATTCAGAGGTCCTTTTCAACTCAAACCATTCCATGGTTCTATGATCTATTAAGGAAAAGGTCACAAAACGGTGTCACCATGCCTCACTGCCAAACATTAACATCTCTACCGGGGACGGAGGCACAGGCCCCACTCACCAGCAGAATCTCCAGACATCCCAGTTTTCACTTTGGAAGCCAAAAATACAAAGGTAGCCAGACAGGCACTGGAATGCATTTCAGGCCATTTAATAGCCCAGAATCTTTCATTGAGTCCTATGACCATCGTGTTTGCTTTTGGAAAAGGGGTCGTGCTGCATCGTAGAAACCGTCAACATGGGCTGCTTGAATGTTACAAAGCTTTCATTTGAGGTCTGGCTTTTATTTAAACTGCAAAGCTCAGGGGATTCTCCAGGACCACAGACAATTATTTGGAGAAAGAACATGGAAGTCATGCTGCTGAAAAGCAGGAGCCGGACCCAAAGGGCAGAAACCGAGGTGTGCCCAGCAGGGCTCTGCAGAACCTGCACCCAGCCCTCTGGGTACTGCCTGCGGTTTAATGGGTAACTCCATGGGGCTGACATTGCTTGCTCTTTTAACGGGGCTCTTTCCAAAGCCATTACTCATTTACAAGGGCTGTAAGGTTTTATATGCGTGTTTCGGTGTGGAGTCCAGCAGAGCTGCTCCTGGCAGGGCTCCTGCTTGCACAGAGTCGGTCCAGGAGGGCTCTGCAACACCCTGAGACCCCTCAGGACCTCCAGGAGTGCTTCCATTGCTCCTTCACCCTCCACATGCTTCCAGAATGTGGTTTTTATTGAGGGCTATTTGCATGCCCATGCAATTAGGTGCCTAGCAAATTCTATAAGATCAGAGCCCTCGACAACAGATTTTGTTGAAGCTTAAAGAATAAAAAGGCTGTATGGCAAAAATCCAGCTATGGGGCATTTCACCTGAAATAATAATAAATGGAAGCCATTATACTTGATGACATTGGGCTTCAGCCATATCTATTAATACTAATTAATAATCCTATTAATTGATGGGAACTGTAAAATCGAACGCTGTTAGGCACGGATTAAGAAAGAAGTTGTGTAGTTGTAGAACAAAAACTATCTCCTGAGATGGGTCTGATGAAGCCTCCAACCTCTGACTGCTGTCTGGGTTTGGTGCCCAGCAAACACCCCAAAATCCACACGCTCCCACTGCTGTGCCAGCTCCCTTCCCTGCAGGCACACACAGAGCCAATTACTTCATGCACTCTGGCTGAGCTTTGCTGCTCGTTGGAAAGCAAAGGGAAGAATATAACTGTAAAAGTACATCAATTACCCCAAAACTTGATGTAGCTCTGACTCTCTGCCCTAGTTCTGGCCAGGGCAGCTTGTATGGGTTCATGAATTGCCCTCGCCTGGGTCAGTCCATCTGCACACACTGCGAACCAGGTCAGTGCTCCCTCCTCTTCCCTTCCCTTCTGCCCCAAATTGCATTTAGAGCACAAATAATAATAATAAAACATAATAAAAATGTCACTAGACAAAACAAATAAACCATAACTGCACAACCGCTCGCTGATATTTTGTACAAACTCCTATAAAATTAACTTTTACAACTTTTACTGGCAACTTCAACCTTGGTCGAAATTATTCTCTGATTAGTGTGCCCATATATCTCAGGGCAGGCAGTGACCCTCATCCAATTACGTTAAGAAATTGTTTGCACACATCCAGGCCCCACAATTAAAGCTGGGACAACGCGCGCCCAGCTCCCAGGGCACAAACGTCTCCCCTGTGATTTCTGATGGATGATTTGGAATGCGGTGGAAGAGATTTGCTCTTTTCATCCACCCCCTAAAATCAATCATGCACAAACTTTAACGGGCAGGGAGGGTGTTGGGACGTTCTTTTTTTTTTTTTTTTTTTAAAAAAAAAAAAGAGGAAAAAAACAAATAAAAATACTCAGCATGCACATTGCTGGCTTTAATTTCCTTGGGTAAACAGTGACTGCTGCCATGTTGGGGAGGGCTGGGAAGAGGACGCATACCTGAAATTTAGGCTCATTACTGCTCTATGAAATATGTCTCCAATGTCAGCCCTGGCCTGGCTGAATGCAGGACTTACCCATGAATTACTCCAGTTACTCCATCAAAAGTGTCAGTGCACAAGCGGCTGTGGAGTTTAATTAGCCTGGCCCGCTTGGAACAACATTGCACTGAACAGTAAAATGAGATTATACTCATGCTGAGCAGATTTAGCTTAAACAGCCCCCAAAGTATTAAAAGGGTGTAGGGTGAGGACTGATTGTGAGTTTGCAACTGGAACGGATTACAGCCAGGTTCCCAGATGAGGGGGAATGGGTTTCGCTGGGCTCCGTACCTGCGTGTATCACATCAGTGGCTGGAGTGCTCCTGGAGCACAGTATGGCCAACAAGGCACAACGTGGCACAGGGCGCTCACTGCTGGAAGCTGCTCAGGAATCAGGCTGCAATGCAGGGGGCTTGGAGCCGTGTGGGACTGCAGCCAACCCAGCACTGTCCTGGTCACTGCTCCCTTGTATGGGGGCGATCGGCCACAGCTGGGGGTTGGGTCCCCAAAATCTCCCATCCTCTCTATTTGGGGCTGATGGGTGCATCCTGCACCCAAAGCCAAGAAACTTTGAACCCACTGCTATTAACTGTAAATGTTAATTTTTTTAGGGCTACCAACTGGAGACTTGAATTTGCTCTGCTGTAAACAGTTCCTCCGCATGCCAAGTTTGTTGAGAGTAATAGAAACAAGTAGGAAAAATCCCAACACTGCAGACTCGCTGCTGACAATGCACTTGAAAGCAGTAGCTCAGCCAACATACAGGGAGCGAAACTATGCCCATCATGTCCCAAAAGGATGGAACTGGCTACAAAAAAAGCACATCTACAGAAACCAGTGAGCTTCAAATGAAGGAGTAGAAAACAAAGAGGCACAAGACTCTTGGAACGTGATTGCAGGCAAACAGCATAGGTGTGTGAGGAGCAGCAACACACCCCACAGAGGCTGGCTGAGCACTGGTCTGGAAATCCATGCCCTGAAGCCCTTCTCTGCAATGCATTTGTTCCTCTTCCACCATCCTTCACTGTTAATGAGCACAGAGTGAAATGAGGACACGAAGCTACAGCTGATGGCAGAGACAGTGAGGGAAAGGAGAGCACAGGGGCCGAAGAGGAAGTGATGCTGAAAGGAGATCATAGGAAATCCCCCTGTCCAAAGAACGTGAAAGGACAGGCAGGGAAATGGGGAGAGAAGTGTGAAAACAAGAGAGGAGAAAAAGGCCCTGCAATGCCCTCAGGTACTCAATGTGCGGATGCTGCCCAGGCTGCTGTCAGCAGGGATGCACAAAGGAGCCTTCTTCTTCTGAGGAGAGGGAAAGCCATGCAGAACATTCACCGTGGCTAATTCATTTAGGAGCCTCAATTACAAACTGGGATCTTGTGACACTGCTTTATTTGTAGCCTTTTTTTTTTTTTTTTTAATAAACAAAAGCAGATAAGAGGCGTGACACCTCTAATGGCTTCACAATGCCTCTTCCTTGGGACCTGCCCGGGGGTCCCGTTAGAAAAGCCCCGACCTGCTGCTCCAGGTTGCATCCTCCCTGCCCGGGAACATCCCTTACAGAGCCACAGAGCAAATATCAGGGGGCTAGACCATCTCTTGTTACTTTTTAAAGCAGGGCTTGCTGCTCAGTAGTCGCATTCAGGCAGTAGATGCCCGGCGTTACTGGACAGAAACCAGAGGAAAAAAACAATGCTGTGTTTTTTTGTGTGTGTTTTTTTTTTAAAGCTGCAAAGGGAAAACGCTGTTGTTTATACACCACAATATGGACAGATTTACACACTAACAGCCACATTAAAATAATACAGGTCTGGCACAAACTCACAAAGAGCAACGCCATCCAGAGCTGCCTGCAAATGTGTCAATGGGGAACCAGGGACCTCCACACCAGAGCCAAACCCACCGAATGCAATCACTGCAAAGCTGTGATTTGGGAGAAGGGGGCAAACCCAAACTGCTCCCCTGAAGCGGAAGGACTCTGTCCACAAAGGCAGTGTGATTAACCTCATGTCTGCATGGGATAATGCCACCATTCTTCCACCCACCTCAGCCCTCCTGTGAACAGCCCCGGGCTCTATCCTTCCACCATACGGCACCATTTCAGTTTAAGAGAACAAAGGGTATTTTCTGAGTGAGCAGACTGGAAATCAGCCTTTAATGCCAAGAGTCTTACCCCACAGTGGCAATTCCAAGGGGTAATTCTGGGAGCAGTGCTTCATGAAGGCCATACCATGGGACCAGTTCCCAAGCACACGCGGGCAGTTTGGGATCTTAGCCAGGACCCAGGGATGGTGATCCCATCAGCTGTGTCCCAAAATTCGAGGATGGAGGAGAAAACTGCTGTCACTGCCTTAGCTCAAGGTCCTGCAGGGACACTGCCCTTCTTGCATAGCAACACAAGCTCTACCAACACGATGAAATCTACCAACACGAGCTATTTTTGCAGTAGACATGGACAGCCCACGAAGAACACAAGAAAAACATGCAGTTTTCAAAGAAACTGGAACAAAGGTACCTCACCATGAGCCCTTGGTTTGGCACAACAAAACAAGCCCTTACTTTCCCCAAAATGGTGAGTTTGGGATGCCCAGTGCTATGGGAAGCACTACCAGGCACTCCCAGTGACAACCTAAACCTTCAGCCCAACACCTGGAGCAGCCCAACCTCTGTATAAGGCCAGGGGATCCCATCCGGGCGTAGTCAACATTGCTTCCAGCGCCTGCGGGTCCCCCTCTCTAAAACCCTGCTCCCCTCCCACTCATGTGCCAGATTTCCCTTCCTATCATCTTGTGTTTCAATCACAATTAAATAGTCCTGAGCTGGCGATGCCTTCATGCACGAAGGTCCGCAATGCTCCTATCTTGAAACATCAGAGCTCTCGCACATGGAAGTATCTGTTACACCAGAGCCCTGCTGCAGAGCAGATCAGATCCTTACCTAATAACACACAGCCAAGAGCTGCACTGGTAGCTCTAAATGACTTTCTTTCAATAAAGGTAAGGCTTGGATCCTCACTGAATATACAGATTCCTCTGCAGGCCCGACCCAATGGCTTGAACGACACAGCATGTTGGCTGGGTCTGACACACCAACCAAATGAGCTTTGCATGAAATACTTTAAATGGGGAATCCTTCCTGTTTTGCAACTAAACATAAAGTACATTCTTGAGCAAACTTCAGAAGTTTCCAACGTCCACTAAAGCTGGGCAGACGTACAGTAGTACAGAAGCAACTTGAATTTGGTAAAATATCAGATGTGCTTGGAACCAAAAATCCATGCTGCACAGCCAAGGAATGCTGGCCCTCAGAGAGATGGTTTGCTCCTCAGAAGATTAGAAAGTATTAAATTTCTGCTAAATCTGAAGCAATAAAATTAAGTTCAAACTCTGAGGGAAGGGAATAAAAATGCCGATGCAGAATTGTTTTGTTAAATTTGTGTTTGATTTACTTGAGATGGGCCATTTTATAGCTTATCAAAAACAGCTGGTGTCGTGGACGCACATCCACGGTCCCATAACATGGATACAATATATTCCGTGAAATCTGTAAACGAAACAAGACAAAGCTCTGAATATCTTTTATAATAAATTATTTCAGCAGGTAGGGCTGAATCCTGAAGCAAGCTTTCAAACAACAGCCAACCAAGCATCAGGCTCTCCCAGAAGCAGGCTGGGCTACCAGTTGGCAAAGGAGAATCCTCTTGGAGAAATGGGGTCTTATAAGTGACACATAGATATGTTTAGGACAAGAGCTAATGGCTGGAAGTTGCACTAGGGGAGGGTCAGGTTGGATATTAGGAATGATTCCTTCTCCTAAAGAACGGTCGGGCACAGCTGCCCAGGGAGTGGTGGGGTCATCATCCCTGGAAGCATTCAAGAACCATGGAGATGTGGCACTGAGGGCCGTGGTCAGTGGGCCTGGTGGGATGGGCTGAGTGATCTGAGAGGTCTTTTCCAACCTGAATGATTCTACGTGGCCAGCTCTCTTGGAGACATCAGTGTGGGAAGGACCACAACATTGCCCCTAAGCACAAAGGCACTGAGTGCAATGCTCTGCTGGTACCCAAAGCCAGGAGGACACGGAAGGAGGCAGCTCTCATTGCGTGGTATCAGGTGCTAAAATCTCTGCACCTTTAGCAGTGTAATACATCTGCTTCAGTCACCTTTGAGACCAAAGATACGTTATGTGGGTATGTTAGCAGTAGGAGAAAAATTTCAAATCGTATCAGCCATGGTTCCAAGATGAAATTCACTGCTGGTTGTTGCTGACTTTTTTGTGGCTTTCAATTCTATCCTCCAGTAGTGCCGTCTGAGGAGAGATTATACAATTTTACAGCTGCTTTACCTCTAAATACAACTTCTGGAAGAAAAGAGTGGGGGAGTAACTTGGCCATTCATCCCAAAGGGACCCTAAACCCAGCTCTGGTGCACAGAAATGCAATACCCATAAAACCAGCATGTTGCGGAGCCTCCTTAACCAAACACAAAAACACCTATTAAGGGTCCACGGGGGTTCATTCTGACCGGTGTGAAAAGCCCTGAGGAGAGGTCAGGGCTTGCTACCGTGCAGGCTGTGTTTGCAGCAGGACCCCAGGGGCACAGAGCGACCTGTAGCAGCTCCAGGAGGAGCAGACAAGTCTGCAGGAAGAGCACTGCAGGGATGGCTGCGCAGGGAGGGGTCTGATCAGCCCCCAGAGGATAGAGCTGTTTGGGGCCACCAACACAGCCCAGGGCCACCAGCGACCCACGCAACCCCGCTGCTCCTCTAAGCAAGAGACCAGCCCCACCGAACCACAAAGGGCTGCAATGATGTCCCTGCAGAAACCAGTGCTGCAAGCACCTGGAGCTCCGACCACCTCCCTTCCTGCAGTGTCTCCAGTATCCCAGGAGTTGGCTGTGTCCGGTTTTACTGAACCACTCTCACTGTCTGTGAGCTCCTAAAAGTGAAATGAGTCCACGAAATGCTGCTTCGCATCCTCACCACCTGCAGCATCCCCTCCTGCCTTACAGATACGCCCGCTGGAACAGGCAGCCCTTTGTTCCTGCACCAGCAGAGCCTGTAACCCATCCCAACCCAAAGGGAGCCATTTCTTTGGTGTACGGTGTAAACTGAACTCAAGTGCAAGAAAAGCAGTAAGGAATTCCTGAGTGTTCTTCCGCAACTCCCAGCCACAACTCAGTCTGTATATCACCTGTATAGGTGATATATAAGATTTCGTAGAAGAGGAAACGTTAGAAATCTAGAAGTCACTAACATCTTAACTAGCAAATTAAACTCATACCGTACTCAGTGCAGAGGTGACCTTGCCCAAACCCCTTATTACTGCCCCCAAAAGCACTCTCTGAAGGAGACAGGCTGAAAGGCTTCAAACCCAGCACTAACCCCTCTGAGGTTTGCTGGAGATGAATAGCATGGAATCAAACTGGGGCTCATCCTTTTGGGATACACCAGGAAGCAGCACCTGGAGAGCAGCCCCAAAAGCACCTGAGCTGCTCAGGTATTTGAAAAGTAAATAAAGCAATCACTCGCCTTCCACAGCCCTGGCAGCAGCTTCTTCTTCTACCTGCAAACAAGAAAACCCATCAACCACCATCTCAGAAGCATACTCTAGCTGGAGAAGCCTTGTATAGTGATGGGAAAGTGATGGGATTGCTCTTAGTCATACTGCTGGGATTACAGAAGCAATAAAACAACAGAATGCAAATCCCCCAGGTGCAAGAAGCTGCAGGGACATGGGTATTAATTACAGCTGCCCTTTGTATCTCCCAAGGTGACAGGGATCAGTCCTGTGGCTGCAACGGAGCTGCCAAGGGAGGCACTGAATGCTACTGTGGTCCTGCTGGTGGGAAGGATGGAAACTGCAGGCAGGCATGCACAGAGGAATCCTCACGGTCAAACGTTTTGCAGACATTAAATGCTTTAACATAAAAAAAAATAATAATTGTTTTGTGATGGCTTATTTCCAGTTTCATAAAAGAGTTCTGGCTGATGACAAATTCACAGACCATAGTAAGATGCACTGACTTGACAAAGTAAAGGATTTCCCCTCTGAAACAACGTGTGCAGGGAAATGAGGGGTTCAGCACTTCCTCTGGCAGGATCCACTCCAGCCACAGCAAGCTGCCTTCCTGCAAAGCCACTACCTGACACCGAGGGCAGGAAGAGCATGCACCTGGCAGCAGAGCAGAGCATGGGCTGCCTGCCTTTGCAGGGCTGCTTCACACACATTCATAGCATCCCCTGGCCACCCCAACAGCCCCTGCAGGACTTCCCCAAACAGCCCCAGCGCTGGGACCAGAACTGCTGGAGGAAGGTTTCCCCAACAGCAGCATCCAAACCACGGTCAGCACATGCGGCCAACGGTGCAGGAATTCACAGGGGCACCCATCCGTCAACTTTAATCTCAGCAAGTTACAAAGGAGAGCTGCTCTCTCTTTAATAAAATCAAAGTTTAATTAGCAAAGTCAGGTTTGACCGGCTTTGAGAAAACTCCCCTTTGATAACTACACGCTACATTATCCTTTCACTCCTTTTGGCAGAGAAATGAGGTTACTGCAGTTTGCTTTGGCTCCCACTCTCTCCTGTCAATCCCCTGGGCACTCAGATAGTTCAGGCTCTATGTTCAATAGGAGCAGAAGCTGTGATGTGTCCCCCAGCTCTGTACCAACAGAAGCAGTGAGCAGGGTGGAAGAGCAGAGGCTGAGCCAGCATCCCATGGGCACAGCCCTCAGGAAGTGGCCATGCATCTCATGGGGCTCTTTTTTTGCTGGAGATATTCTTTATGGTGATTTGCACCAGCTTGATGTGTACCAGCAATAAAAAAAAACAAACCATAATAATAATTATTATAATAATTAATGAGGGACATAAGTGAAGAAACATTTCCAGCTTGTTCTTGCTCACGTTTGGCTCCCATGCCTGCGCTGATGCTCCCAGCCCTTTGGTTTAGAGCAGAGCAGAACAGGGCTACAAGGTATCTGCCATACTTGATATGGAAAGGCTGCTAAAATCCCAATTAAATCTATGAATTAAAATATTTCACTTATTTGCCTGGAGGCCAAGGGTAACACATTCAAACAGATTTCCATTGCGGGCTGCTCACAAACCATTAATTGCAACCATTGCCTCCAGGACTTACCCATGGTAACTCACTTCCCATAGAGCATGGGCCACCCCTGCGTGGGGCTCTACTTCTCCTCCTCGGATGGATGACAGAAAATCCTCTCAAACAAGATGAAGGCTGTCGCAAGGCCCTGGGGCTACCAACAAACTGACATCTTTGCAAAGAGTGGGTACAGAATAGCGGGTATAGCAGCCAACCTGCAGTGGGTAGCTCAGCACACGCTCTTTAAGAGCATTACTTGCAGAAGGGGATTTGCTGAGCTCCAGCAGATGCGTCTGCAAGGGGATGGGTGGCACTCCTACCCCCCCAGCACTGAGCGGTGAGCTTGTGTTACTTCAAATGGATCCAGCACGACAGTTCGAAATTCAATATTGTCTCAGCCTGATTGGACAGGATCCAGCTCAATTCTGTCTAACGCCGTGATTAATGCCAGAGCAATAAAACCCCTTTTAGCCATTGAGACGTTCAGGCAGAAAGGGAAGAAGAAGAATACGATCCTCGGAAAATATAGATAAGTCAGTTCATGAATACGTGCGAGATAAATGCCGTTCTTAATACAAACATTTCCACAATGCCTGCAGGAGCAACTACTCACTACCTGTGTCTTACCCAAGGAACTGCTCAGAGGTAAAAGCTTTTGCTGAGCACCTCGTGCAGTCAGACTGCTCACACGGCAGCATGACGTGACAGAACTGCTATGAGGAGGTTTTATTTCTTCACCTCACGCTGCATGGATCCCACCTGAACACTGCGTGGCTCAGCCCCAAAGCCCACGGAGCAGAGCAATTGGGGCAGCGCTGCGACGGGAACAGTGGAATTTCATGGCTTCAACCAAATTAAAGCAGAGGAACAGTGGTTTCATTTGGTTTTAAATCAGTGGGGAAAAGATCAATCCTGCTTTTCTCTGTATTCTCTTAGAGAATTTACTATTATTGCCCAGAGAGGCGGCGGTGCCCCATCCCTGCACACAGCCACAGTCAGCACCCACGGGGCTCTGAGCACCGATGGAGCTGTGGGTGTCCCTGCTCAGTGCAATGAGTGCAGCCAGGCTGCCTTCAGAGGTCCCTTCCAACTCAAACCATTCTGTGCTTCTGCGATTATTTTGTCGCAGCACAAACGCATGGCAGAAAAGAGGATGGGGCTGCTGCTCTACATGTAAAAGAAAAGGGCAGCGACTTGAAATGCTTGAAAACATTGATCTTGTCACGATGTTAACAGAATGAAACAAAGCAGTGTTTTCAGTGATCTGATGTGCTTTTAGGGTTGAAAGAGCTAATTCACATCGAGTTAGCCTCCCAGCTTTTATGTGTAATACATACCAAAAAGATAAGCAAATTATATTGCATTATATGCAATTACAGAAGCTCCTAATTACACGTCACAGTTTTAGGCAGCCCAACACATGCCATGCTCTCCAGAACGGCAGTTCCCGAAGCAAACAGTAAATCAGCTTGCCACTGACTTGAAACTTTAACCTATAAATTAAATTAATAAGAGACAAAGGCTTCTTTTGTGCATTTGCAAGCCTGTAGGATTTTACAAATAATAGGACTGGAAAGTGATTTATACTCCAAGATTAAAGGTCAGTTTGGCACACACGACTCGGGAGCAGAACGCTGCGCATCGCTGTGAACTCGTTTGTGCTCCCTGCAGCCATGTGGGATTGCTGGGAGCAACGCGGGAGCTGCGAGGGGGAAGACATGCAGTGGGCAATGGGGGGGGGGGGGGGGGGGGGGTCTGGCAGCTCTGCAGCACGGAGGGAATGGTGTGTAAGAAGTGCATCGGCCACTCAGCCCTGTGCACTGCTGACATCACCTGCGTGCTGCAGTTCCACGCAAATTCAATGGGGAAAGATGGAAAACAGAGCGTTTGATGGAAACAGCATCAACTGAAAGCGAATAGAAGATGTGCAAATAGTTCAAGCCATTCTTTTTGCTGGTATAAGTTCAGTTTGTGACATTCTGTCACCAGCTGCTTTTGTTCCTGGCCCAGCAGCTTATGTGGGAATAAGACTTCAAGGGGAATTTAAAACTTTTGATGTATGCAATAATTAATATAGTATTAATCTGAGAACTAGAAGAGTTTCTTATAATTATTCTCACAAGAAAATCCTAGTAAGAGGGCAAGGACAGAGAAAGGACTAACATGGGCACCTGCGGGAACACGCAGCTTCTTTGGCAGAACTTCTGTGCCTGCATTTGGCAGGACACAAACTCCATACTTCACTTACTACCTTTGGAGAGATTTCCTAGAATCACAGAACGGCCTGGGTTGAAAAGGACCACAATGCTCACCCAGTTCCAACCCCCTGCTATGTGCAGGGTCACCAACCAGCAGCCCAGGCTGCCCAGAGTCACATCCAGCCTGGCCTTGAACGCCTGCAGGGATGGGGCACCCACAGCCTCCTTGGGCAACCTGTGCCAGTGCCTCACCACCCTCTGGCTGAAAAAATTCCTCATTCCTTAAACGACATAACACATCCAATGGTCATAGAAAGAGATGAAACCATACCACGTGCTCATAATCTCACAAAAACACAATCTGACCTCTAAAGAAAGCACCAGTTTGTAAACAAACACTCTATTTGCAATCAAAAGCATGGACTTATTTTGCTTCCCTTGGAAGACAGATAGCAGCGATGTGGACCGCTTTTTTTTAGATAATTTAGTTGCACATTGGAGCACTGCACACCATTCTGTAGTTGATATCATATAAAAACGCATGTGTTCAAATTTTTGGTTTCATTTGGACCCTGGCCCTTAGAAAGCGAACATCAAAGAGAAGAGCTCTGAATTTTGGCCTACACCAGGAGTTTACATCACCCCGGGGGGTCTCAGCACTAGGAGAAACAGAGCGGTGGTTGGCCCCATCTGAACATAGGAAGGTGGGGGTAGATGTGAAGCACAGCTCCAGTGCAGGAGATGAGGATACACAGCATATCATGTCCACACGTGCCATAGAGGATGGTAAAAAAAATCAAAATAATTATTGCCATAGCTTTCATCTATTTGAGGATGCGGAGATGGTGACACATGTGTTGAGCAGGTCCATGTCAACATCGGGGCTGGCACTGTTTGGAAGAGGTCAAGGAAGTAATCCTCATCCGTAATGCAGAAGAGAACAGGCACACTACTGGGAAAGGCTGGAAAGCTCCCAAACTGTCTCCTGTCTTGTTTCTGCCTTCCAGGTAGCACTGAAATTTGTCATCTTTCTTCTCTTTGCAGATTTCTTAAAACACACCATTAACTCACTGATAAACCCACAATGTAAGTAATTATCTGAGCACTCTGTTACCTGCAGAGCTGATAAACCTCATGGGCCTCAACCCACCCCAGGAGGCAGCAGGAAGCACTGGGCTCCAGCACTCCTTGGGGAAGAAGTTGGCCAATGGGATGGATGCCATGGATGGGGAGATCTGGTCAGGTGTGTGCAAAGGCCTTTATGGATTCATCTGATCAGGATGGAGAAAGTCCAAACAGGTGGAGAGGGGAAGGAAGAAAGGGGAGAGAAAAAAAAAAAGAAAAGAGAAGAGAAGAAAAGAAAATATTGAAGGCAAGCGATGAGGGTCCTGGGTGGTCTGTAAACGAGATTGAAACAGTGGGAATGCGTAATGAAGAGATGAAATCCAATAGTTGTACAGGAAGCTTTCACAGGGCTTAAAACAAATCCTTAAGAAAAACAGAAAAGAATCCAGGAAGAGGAATTGTATTACTGCTGAAAACAGTATTGGCATATCCCCAATGCATTCACTGTGCCTGACTGACAGCTCCGCACGAGTCCCGGCGGGGCAGGGGCTGATGTCTTCCTATGCCTCAAAACCCTCCAACGGCTCCCAGCAGAAATGCCCAGGAGGCATTTCCACTAAACTTTCACTCCTTTCTCCAATTTTGCTTTAATGCTACTGGAAATTGGCTGAAAGCTGTGGCAGCAGAGGGTGACCGCAGTGACAGGTGCCACTGACCTGCTTCGCTCACATCAAACCAGAAACCCCAGGAGCTGCTGACTTCATCTTTGGTTGTTTTAGTGTAGTTACCGTTGGTGAAGAAACATGCACAACAATGTTTTCAATCCGAATGGAAAAGATAAGGAAAATGTGCTGTGCTGCCCTCAGTAGCAGGGCTCTGCCTGGCATCACTGCTGTGCGCTCAGTCCAGCCCTAACATTTCTGCCATTAGAATCACAGTTGAAGCTGGAAGGGAGCTCTGAATGCCATCTGGTCCAATTCCTTGCACTGAGCAGGGACACCCACAGCTCCATCAGCGCTCAGAGCCCCATCCAGCCTGACTGTGGGTCTGCAGGGATGGGGCACTGCCACCTCTCTGAGCACCCTGTGTCATTCCTCACCATTCTTAGCAGCTTTTTCCTTACGTCCAATCTGAATCTCCCCTCTTTCAATTCAAATCCATTTCCCATTGTCCTATTAGATTCCTCTCAAAGCTCCTCTGAAGGCTTCTCTCTCAGCACCTGCTTACGTCCCATTTCCATCAGCACTGTGTGGTTTCCTGAGCAGGCTGAGAGTGCAGGGCTGCAGCTCTGCCTTTTCTTTTGACAGCTCACTGAACACTCATCTGCACCTCTTCTAAACTCACTGTGGGGATCCTGGTCCCGACGGAGAGAAGAGCTGAGCTGATGCTGGCTTTCAGGGGGCTGAGAATCCACTCACCATTCATCTTTTATGT
Source organism: Perdix hodgsoniae (assembly GCA_035772895.1). Taxonomy (NCBI): domain Eukaryota; kingdom Metazoa; phylum Chordata; class Aves; order Galliformes; family Phasianidae; genus Perdix; species Perdix hodgsoniae. The sequence goes on along the minus strand of JAPSGF010000014.1, from coordinate 7,978,697 downwards.
TGGCTGCTGGGGATAACACAAGGCAGAGTGTTGGTGTGGCGCGAGGCTCTGGAAGGCACTCCATGCCTGGAATAAACCACAGCTTGCAGGTTTCCCCTACCAGCAGGGACAGCACTTTTGTTCTGCATTAACTCCCATGCCATTAATTACTTGGTTCTTCTGCAGCATCCTCAGACTGCAATAGACCTGTACGCCTTTTCAAAATACAACACAACTGGGAATACATGCCACTATTTATCAATACGTCCTCTCAATTTGCAGCTCTGTGAGGAAGGCTTCACTTCCATAAGCTCACCACTGCTTTGCAGTGTCCCTGAGCTCTGCTGTACTTCCAGAAGCCCTCATCTGCAGCACAGCCCAGAGCCAGCGCTAAAGCTGGGCCCCCTCCCAAAGAGCTCAGCTCTACTTTGCAGCCCCTGCACCCTCTACCAGCACATCCGAGCAGTGCAAAGCAAGCAAAACCAATCCTCCCCAGTGCTTCCACCCCAATGTTTACAACGCTGTTCTACTCTAAAAGCCATCAATCCCTCTCTTTTTAAGCAACCTCTATGTTTCACTGTTATCAGAACAACAGAGCCCAGACCAAAGTTGGGGAGAACAAATATTTCCAGCAAACTACATTCAAACACAGCTTACAGAGAGAACACCTGGGATTCATCTGAAAACCTGTCTCAGATAGAGACCTTCCCGCAGAGCCTGATACGAAATCCAGATACACTGTAATAAGCTTTTGATGTCGTGTTGACATTCATCTGCCAATACTATTGCTTCATGCACTTACCTTATGATGGATCTTGTTACTTAATTGATCGCAGGCAAGGTCAAGAATTAGCCCTTCTTCCACTGACATCATGCAAATCACCAAAACCCAGAAGAAAGCACCTAATCCTCAGCTTCAGACCCACGCTAAGTGGCCCTTCAATACGTGTGAAGAGGCACAACTGTTTTTTCAATTATGCCTCAGAAAAGGTCATTTTTCAAAACTTATGACCAAATGGAACAAGAAAAGAGCTGCACAGAAGTGCGCTTTTCCTTCTGCTATCGGCTGCCTCAGCGCAGAGAACAGTTTGTTTTTGCAACTGGAGATGAACACAACCTGCACCGTAATCCTCCCCGGGCAGAGCCGCGTGCCCCTCTCTCTGCTGAAGACTCAACAACGGCTTTGGCTTCTACAGGACAACTGCTTTCACTCCTTAAATCACGGAAACCCATCTGCTGGAGCACAGCTTTTACCATTTCAAGCAGTGATGGGCTGTGTGCAGCCCCAGGACCCACGGCACACCCACCGGCTCCATGGCTCTTCTCCAGCCCTCCCCTTGTGAACCCTCTGCGTTTGGGCCACCCCTGCAGCAGCTTCTGCAGTAAGGTCCGTATTGGGTGAGAAAAAGATTAAAACAAACTAAAAAAGCACTAAAACTTCTGGGTGGGGTGCACAGGCTGAGGGTCGGTGTGGAAAAGCAGCGCCCACGCAGCGATGCAGAGCCGCCTGGCAGCACTGCGTGTGTCAGCGCTGTAGTGTCAGCACGAGGATTTCATAAGGCAAAATTCTCATTACTGAAAGATGAAGAAATCACAACTGGCAGCAGAGAGGTCATGCAGTGCCCGTACTGCTCAGCTCCAGCCTCCAATGTACACATAGCCAGGATCCCCACCTGTGTTTGCAGCAGTGTTGAACACCAAGATATCCCGTGTTTACATCCCACACCTCGTGCTGCCTTCTGCTTTAAAACCCAGAGTCACACACAATCACTAAACATCCCGAGCTGGAAGGAACCCGTAAGGATCACTGAGTCCTTCTGAACCTATTTTGTTCCATGTTAATGCAGCTGATAGCTTGGGCTATTCTGATTATAGACCCATTTAACTTCAAATTGGTAATCTGACAATAAATTTCAGTTCAAAGCAAATATTCATAAATCCATACTAAAATTGATTTCAAAAAAGACTTTGTATTCTTAAGGTACAGAGCATACAGCATTTATTTGCAGCCCTCCAGGCTGTGAAGTGAGGATATGCTGCCAGGGACATTACTGGATCTGTATTCCTCATGGCATTTCCACTGAGTAAACTGGGAAACAGTTTGTATCATAGAACCCACAATTCTATGAGCTTACATCTCTACCAGCCTATGATTATAAGATACTATCAGCAAGAAAATAGTTTGTAATTTGTTGACAGCATTTCCTCTTTGTTTCACAATAGCTGGGAAAAAAAGCTAGATTAAAGTCTAACAAGGTCCAATACACTGAGGAGAAGGGAGCAAAGAAATCAGGAGGCGTTTAAAGAGCAGCTCTGGCCGCCTTGCTTCTCACCCTTATCAGCACAGCTATCAGTCAGCAGCCCTGTAATTAGGCACAAAAGACACCGCGCTCCAGAGAGCTTCTCTAGGAACTGGAGAGCTGCTGGGAGCTGCAGCCCTGACTGACAGCCTCCATTTAAGAAAAACAGTTCCAGAATAATTAGCAATAATTTGTACAAATCAGAAGAAGTGACCTTTGTGTGCACGGCATCCTGCACAAAGAACAAAGCTCTACTGCAGCAGCACCGACAGTCAGAACTGAAGCTCACCTTTGGTTGGGATCGAGCAGCTCAGCACATCCCTTGGGAGGGTTCTGCATGCAGGAACCCTGAGCACCCCGAGAGTGGGAAGGAAATCCTGGATCTCACTCTCAGTGCTGGCAAAGACTTGCCTGATTTAGGGGTGCTTTACTTTTATTCATCCATCTCACCTTGAGGACCCTTCCAACCCATACCATCCTATGATCTCTGTCTCAGTGGAAGGTCTGCTTGCTTGCATGATGCTGAGAAACTCTTTGATAAAAGGTGAACCTTCAAAACTCCACTTAAAACAAATTCTTTGCATTAAAAGAAAGAAAACAAGTTACTCCAGCTGGGCACAGAGAGATCCCCTGCCTGCTGTGTACCTGGGCTGGCACCTGCTCAGAGAGTGACCCTGGGACACATGTAAGCACCCCATGGGATTATGGCACAGAGCAGAAAGGAGGAGGTGATGAAGGCGGCCGCCCAGCAGGGCTCCCTGCTCCCTGTGCAGCTGCTCCAGCAGCTGTTCTCACCAGTTGGTGGCTGGGTTTTACGAGGTATCTGTCTGTAATTAAAAAGCAACAATACTTTGGCAGCCACCATAAAACGCATCGCAGGTTGCATCCCGCAGCACGTAGTTCCATGCTGGGTACAGGGAGATGTGATGGATTCAACCACATAGGACTTCACCATTTCTAAAACCCAAACATCTTCTCCTTAGCCACTCTGCCAAGACCACCGCCAGCATCCCAAACCACGGCTCCATTTGGTTGCAAGTCAGAAATGCTCATCTCCTGCCTTTGCCACTCAAACCTCTCTGTGAAAAGACATGTGGCTGCAAGGTGCTCGGTGCTGTGGGCGTGTTAGGGAGCTGCAGGTCTGGGAGGAGGTCCTACATGCAGGGCTGGCATTGAGGGTTTTCTCCATTTGGAGTATGTTAAGGCATTGTGCTTGTGCCAGCAAGGCAGCACATCCAGAATGAGGGTGGGGAGGGCCAGAGAAAGCCTGATGGGGAGGGAGGGAGGGAGCGAGAAGCTGTAAGTGCAGGTCAGTGCTCCCCTTCCTGGTACCTACACAGGCTGGAAGCTGCTGCAGCCCATGCCCAGGCAATACCTTGCAAGGCACAGAAGCACCTGCAGCAGCTCGAAGCCTCCTGTAGCTGCAGACTGCTGCTGGGCTCTTTGCTGAGGGCTCCTCTGTGGTGGGATCTGTGCCATGTGCTCCTGTGGAAGCAGAAATCGAGCTGCATTCTGCAAACCACTGCACATGCATTTGTAAACCATTGTGTACATAGCAGAGAAACGCTTAATGATGACAAACAGACCTACAAACCAGAGGCAGTTTCCCTCTACGTCAACAGCAGTATCAGCAGGTCCCACTGTGCAAAAGCCTCCTGCAACCAGGACTTCTTACAGGATAAACAGCCCTCTAACCACAGCCAGCAGTGGAACAGCTGCAAAGCCAAGGAATGAGAAGCAGAACCCAATGAATGTCAGAGCCCAGACCCCCTCCCCCCCCCAGCACCTCCCAGCCCTGCACACATCTGCAGGTAGCAAGGCAGCACCACCTGAACTTCTCTCCATCAGTGTCTGTCTCCATGCTGCAGCACACGGACTCCTCAGGGATCCAAGGGGTGTTGCATTGGTAGGAAAATACCTTTCCTATGTAAACCATGCGTTCTGCCATTTCCCTCTCCAAACTCCACAGCGTCACAGATCGTAAGCCCTCAACACAGACAGGCTTCATTTGGGGAACAGATTTCCATAAAGGTTTGGACTAAGGCCCCGCACATCAGAAAGGAAAAAGGGAGGAAAATTACGTTCTGTTTAATTACCCGAGCCGTAACCATTTTTTACTATTTTACACACGACTCCTGACACAAGTGGAAATGTTATTTTCCACAAGCATGGCTGCTGGTCCTACTGCAAATAAATAGTGCGGGGCGCGCTCAGCACGCGGGAGATGGAGGCCATGTGTTCTCATTAATTCTCTTGGCAGAGGAGCACATGTAGGTTTTGGACTGCAATTCCGGGCTGGAACACGAGAGCTGGGGTGGCCAACATACATCACACAGACTCCTTTTGGCCCAGCTCCACTATGGCTGATCCAATACCCAGTTTTATCATCCTAATGATGAGCAGATTCACAGCTGTCTCCTCCTCTTGTAGAGGTACCTTCAGCCTCACCCTCAAACTTCTTCTCATTGACTGGTTGGATTTTGGGGACCTGCACTGTAACACATCCCTGTGAACCACTTTTTCCCTGCCACACATCCACCCTTATCCTTCTCAACTCATTCATGTGGCTGCCCTTAGGGAGACGGGCAAAGGTCAGGCTATTGCAAGCCACCAGCTACAGGGAAACTCTACCAGGACCAGGGACAGATTATACGGACTTCTGAGGACTACAATGAGCCCCCAGTTACTGGGGCTTCCTTCTCCACCACCTACCAAGCCCAAGGTCCCCAAAATATTTCCACCCTGCACTGTGAGAACAGGGCATGCAGAGGACTCAACTCAACAGGTGAATCTATAGCACTGGTAGAAGAATGCTGGCCTCTTTCAATTTCCCTTTATTACAGCTTCTTTGGTGTGGATTAAAATAATTGATATTGATAATGTGATCTGCCCCCTGTTCACAATTATTTCACTGGGGATCCTGCCTTATGGGTAGGATGGGAATGGTCTTCATTAGCCTTCTAGGTTACAGAATTGATTCTGGTTTTCATTTGAAGTCTTGGGGATTACACAGGCTGGCTGCTGCAGGATGGGGCACTGGTACCTGGTAAAAATGATGGAATTTTTCCTGTTTTGGAAAGAGGAATCCTGATCCTGTAACAGGATTGGTAACTCGGTCCCCAGCACTCACACACAATTCTTATCACACAATTGTGGAAAGGGAGATGCTGTATGAGCATCCCCACGGCTGCTGCTCAGTGCCTCCCCTGCAAAAAGCCATCCATAGGCAACACCTTGGAACATGTTCTGCAGGTCAGGGAAGTCAGAATCCATCAGATTTAATTGGAAAGGGAAAATGGTTTCCAGACGTGATGATGGTCCACTGAGGACATCATCCCAAAGGTCCATCCCTGGGGACAAACACAGCACAGAACCCACACCAGAGATCAGGGCTGATCACTGCAGCTCTGTGCACACAGTTGTGGAGTGCTCCCTGCTCCTCATTTGGGCGCAGAGCACAGATCCCCAGCACTGTGACTCAGTGGCTCCGATGCCAACCTGCAGAAGGCACTGACCCTCACAGTGCTGCTTATTTCATAGGGAGCCAGGACTTCTTCAGGAGAGAGTCCCTGTACACAGCAATTTCTTCCCTTTTGATCTCTGTTTATACAAAATGCAAATGCAAAACTATAGGTAAAAGCAGAGAGGAAGCTGAGCTCCCTCTCCCTAAAATCAAAGAACAGAGCCAGAATACAAACCGCAGTTTATAATCAGAACGTAACGCAATCACTGGAACAGATGTCAGAAAGATAAAGCTGCATGATTCTGAATTGCCAACAATCCGTGCTCAGCATCTTGGATAGCACTGAGATGCTCTATTTCTGTCTGCATATGTCTGAGTTTTGGAATAAAGTAAAACACTGGCAGAAAGCACACAGCACAATGCTACGGGAAAATCCTTTCTGTTCCTCCCTTTCCCTGCTTTTACAAAGGGAGTTCTCTGTGCAGTTCACATTTGTCCCTGAGAGTCCGTGGCAGTGGGAGAGGACAGAAGTTACTCTCTGAGGACTGTTGTTGGGAAAAGCAGCATCACTGAGCTGGCACATGAATGCTGACAGCATGTCTACAGGCTGAAGGCAACAATAAAAGAAGACCAACATGGAGAACTGTCTCGTAGAAGAGAAAAGCCTACAGAAAAATCCACCAAACCAAAGCAGGCAAGAAAAAAACAGTTTTAAAGTGCAGATTGCTCACCTCATAGTGATAATTCATGCAAGTTAAGTCTCTCCAACAGTGATCCCCTCGAATTTTAATCAATCCCTGGAAAAACACACACAAAAAAACAGCATTAGGAATATTTTATTCAATCTTGCATGCCAAAGTATTATCTCTAGATGTCAGCATCTCTGGTTACAGCACAGGGACAGCACTACCAGTAGCAGTTGGAAGTGCAGGGCTGGAAGAGGCATCACCCTGGAAATTCATGATACATCTGTACGCAGAGCCCAGACATTGTCCCTCAGAGGTCAACACAGGAGAGGGCTCTGAGCAAATGCTCCTTCTGCTGCCACATGGCTTCTGATGATACCTGCACAGCAGGAGGGCTGCACAGCTTGCCAGGGAAATTGAAAGCTTTCATTTCCAAACTTACCCCCGCCCCGAGGAGCAAAGCAGGAGGTGGTCAGGACCTCACTGATGGATGACAACAGGGTTGGGCAGTGGGGCTGGAGGAGCACCCCAAGGGTTGCCCTCAGCCCTAAGAGTGCATGGCGGAGCGAGGAGCCCATTGCCAAAAATGTTACCCATCTCCAGCCATTTGCCTGTTCCAGTGTGAAACCTTTAGGATAAGGAAGAACTGCGGCCAGGAAAGGTCTGAGAACTGGGCTCTGACACTGCTCTGAAACAGAGTGAAAAATCACCTGCAAACCTACATATGGCTGTTTTTGTGACTTTAAAATCCAGACCCAATTCTCTCCCTCTTTAAAGTACTCCTATAGGAGAGGGGATGCTGGCAGAGGACCACGCAGCTTCAGCAGCCACCCGAGCCCTGAGCTGGATGCAGAGATGCGATCAAAGTAATTAGAGAAACAAAAGAGGAGAAGGGGAAGGAAGCTGACAGATCTAAACACACAGATGAATGTGCTAATGACAGGTCTGCTCTACCTCGGGTTAGAGGTTGGCAGTGAAATTAGCAGGTAGCAGAGGCTGTGCGCACTGATATTTCAAGGCAACAGGAGGGTGACATTTCCAAACCAGTGGGTCCATTCCAGGGCTGGCAGCAATATTGGGATTAAATTTCTTTGCCTCGGTGATGAGGACTAAAAAGGAATCAGTCGGCCACGGCAGGAAGGACACCTGGGCAGGGACGAGCAGGAAGCCCTGCAATCAGCCCGTGCCAGCCCCGAGCTATGCAGGCTTTGATGTACAGCTAAAGGTCTCTGATTAGGATCACAATATCCCAAATTGAGGAAAGCTTCGCTAGTCAAAAGACTGAACCAGCTCTATCATCTGCATACAATCAGGGGCTATTTGCCTACCTCTGACATTGCCCCTAATTGTAATGTTCCTGCCTTCTTTAGCAGAAAAATCTGCTGAGTTTCTGCAAGGACCCAATGCTACCCTTGTTCCTTTTTCCTTTTTATTCCTTTTCCTGACAGCCCAGAGGAGGAGGAGGTCACAGTGCTGTGATACACCTGGCTGCGCAGACTCATCCAAATTCCATAAAACTCTTCACTCTCAGCACTGAACAGTTTAGCAGAGCTCAACAAAATCCCAAAGTTCAGGGAGCTAAGGACCCCCAGCAACTGCCTGCAGCTCTTCAATAAATATCCACAAATACCCCCAAATCCTCAAGTGAGACAGTGAGAAATCTTCCTTAGCTTCTGTAGGCTCTGCCACGAGCAGATCACTTCATGTTTTGCATTCTGTCCCAAACACGTGCCATCGGACGATGTAGATTAGTTGGACCTCAGACTTAACCCAGTGCTGACTTTCTGAACCAAACAAGATGCACAGGAATAGCGACAAGATTATTGGACACAAACGAACAGGAAATCTGCACCTCTCCTGGTCTAAGCCTCGCAGCAGATGATGCTTCGACGCACGTCGCTGTGAATGAAGTGACCCCACTGCTTTCAGCAGGGCTCCTCACAGCCTGAAGTTGTATCTGGTGCTTGGATTGAGCAGATTTTGCCCATCTGCTGCTGCACTTTTTTCCCCCCCTCCATTTCTCCCCTTTTCCAAAAATGAAATACTTTTCACATTAATATTAATTGCAGAGGAGAGTAAACAGGAATCATCATGGACCCCAGCAACTTCTACCTTGTCATTTTTAACCAGGAATGGGCTTGGGGAACCCAGCAGATGCCTCAGCTACAGCAGCACGTCTCATGGAGCAGAACGGCAGCCCCACGGCCAACTGCATGCAGAGCAGCCCTGCAAGACCCAGAAAATGCAAGCTAGATAGCATCATCCCTAAGGACCTTCCCAACAGGGAGGTGGTGGGGGCACCGTTTCTGGAAGTGTTTGAGAACCATGGAGATGTGGCACTGAAGGCCATGACTGGTGGGCACAGTAGGATGGGCTGGACTTATTTGAGAAGTCTTTTCCAACTTTAAAGACTCTGTGAGTCTATGAAACCATCAGTGACAAGAAAAACACCTCCTGAGAGGTAACTGCTGCCAGTGTTACAGAGCAAAGCAATGCGTTTGCAACCAGGGAAAAGGAGCAGAGGATACAACAGTGAGTGATGCAGCAATGGGACAGCCCCCCCAGCACCACCACCAAATAGCCAAGCGGAGCTGGTCCAAAAGGCACAGCTGAAAGCGTTGCATGTCACACTAGAGGGGAGCTGCGGGATGGGAGAGCAGGCTGGGGGCTGCCCTGGTAGCGAGGGCTGCATTTCCCCTCACTCCTGCTCCAGGGCAGGACGGGCTCCTGGCAGCAGCAGCTGCTCCAGCCCCCCCCGACCTGCTGTGCTCACTCAGCCCCTCGGATTGTTTCTAGAGTTACAGGATGCAGTGATAGCATCGGGCAGGATGCGCTGCAGCCAACAGCACTGTCAGGGCAGAAAGGACGCAAAGAAAGGCTCTGTGCAGGGACTAAAGGACAGCTATCTCAATGACCTTCCCCCTGCCTCGTGCGAGTTCTTACCACACTCTATTATTCTGCTTAGATAATTAAAGCAAGGATACAATAGAAAAAGGCTGTAATAAAACTCAGAATCTCTCCTGCGATGAGTCACGAAGGGAATTAATCACGTTTTGTTTACTACAAAGCTATCAAACAGGAAAATCACTTCAAGCTCTTAATATCAAACTGCTTTCAGTACAGAACGCTCCCACTTCCATGATAATGGGGCACTTCAGGTCCTTCTCACACCGCTGCTGTTCCCAGATCCCACTCTGGCTTCTCCAGTGGCTGAAGGAACCCAGACCACTGAACACAGTGCATCACTGGGTACAGATGCCCGAGCTCAGACATCCCTCACCTCGTGCTCAGGTGGAACCCATTTGTTCACACCCTGCCTCAATGATGTGGCTTCTGCTGATGGTTTTTTGTTGTTTTTTTTTTGATGTTTGTCCACATTCTTCTAAAGATACAAACAACCTAAGAAATGCCATCTTGCATCCCTGTAACCAACCCGAGGTTCAGCCTCACATCACATAGAGATGGGACGTGTGCAGAAAGGCTGAACAGCCCGAGCCACCTCACTGCAGGGCAGATGGAGTGACGTGAAATACAGGAAACTGATCCTTAAAAATATAAAGCACAATGAGGTTTGTCTTCTAATCTAAATACCAACAAAGCAGGTAGATGAAAACACACAGGAGCTGGCACGTGGATGCAGTGGGTCAAGGGAAGCTCGTGTTTTGCATCCACTGTGCTGTAGAGGATGCTGGCCCTGACAGCACTTCAGTCTTTGGGGCGGACAGAACACGGACACCAAAAGAACCTCAGGATGGAACCATCCATTGGCCACAGCTTCTTTCAAAACGTGCTAAGAGCTCAAACTGTCCAATTCCTTCTGTGCAAAAGCTGCCAGGATAAGCATACAACACCAAGTGAGGCAATGTCTGCAGGGGTTGGGGGTTACTTACGTACATAATGCAGCAAGAATAAATAAGTGGATCTGGGGCATGCAGGCAGCAAGAGCCATTGCACAGCCATCAGCCCACAAAGCTGCTGTGCCTGCCTGTGTCCTGCAACACACTGGGGCACAGCAAGCAGTGGGACTGCACACAGCCCAACAGCACAACCACTGCCAGCACTGAAATAAGTGCTTCAGCCTCAGACAGCAGCAGAGATGCACGAGGAGAAAAGTGGAGTAAAAAGATGCCTGAGGTCTCTGTGAGCTCAGGCGGCGGCGGAGGAGGGAGAAGGAGATGGGGATCCTCACATCTGCCAGCATCTCCCAGCCGCTGGATTGCTTTCAGCCTGCTAACAATTTACCCAAGCCATTCTCAACATTTCTCTGTACGTATGAACTGGCCTAAACTCCACAGCTGCAGCAGATTACGCTGCCATAATGCAGATCAAAGTATAGGGAAAAAGCCCTGTCCCGCACTCACAGACAGGCAGAGGTTTGTGCACCTCTGATGTACCTGAATTGTCCTGTGTGAGGGCAGGGACCAGGAGGAAAAGGAGCCTGAAGGCACAGGACAGCATAAGGGTGCATCAGCACTGGGAGAACCCCCTATCATTTGGACCCAGACTGAAGGCATCACGCATGGAGCATCTGGGGCAGACACTAAGCCGAGTTGGGGATCCCATTGCAGACCCCACCACTTCAGCTGCCACTTGTAAGCAAAAGAAAAGGAAAAAGGGAGGCGGCCCTTCCTCAGCTCAGTGCAGCCCAAAGCATTCAGCTTTTAAGCCTGTGATTGAGATTGAGCCTCACAGATCAGTCAGATTTGGGTGGGAGCTGCATTAGGAACAAGCCCTGTATTTCAGTGCATTAAGGCCACGTTGGAGGCAATGCCTGTGACAAAGACCAGGACTTTAACAAAGGGCTTCTCCAGCACTTGGAGGCCATTTCTTGTGAGCAGGATCTGTCCAACACCCTCAAAGTACACAGCAATTTATTTAGACAGCTCAGTAGCCTCAAACCCTTCGTGGCTGTATCTATCCCATCAACCTATGAGCAATCTCAAACTTTGTTTTTTGTTTGTTTTTTAAATAAAAAAAGAGGAAAAACTCTTATGGCATTTCAATTCAGCATCATGTCCCCTTCTACCCTTCCAACTTTAATTTTCCCCCATGGTGTTCCAGCATCTCCAGATACCACCTACTTTTTGACACAGCACAAGCACTGACCCATTAGCTCTGCACTAATTACTCGTGGCTGGAGCCATCCATGCTCACAGGCAGGCACTAAGCAGAGTAGTTCCTAGCACAGCCTCTGTTAACCCCTGACAAGCCAGTCCTGTGCGTGGGCTGAATTATTCTGAAATAAATAGAGAAGATTTTCCTTTCTAGTTGACACACTTAGAAGTTCCCACATTTTGCTAGCAGAGTTTTATCTGAAAACCTGAATTTCTGGACACCTATTTTGACATGGGATGAAGTAGTGGGGAAGAAGTAATGATTTCCGAAACATTTTTGAGTTTTCCCATTGGATTAAATAAAAGGGGTACGTTGTGCAGGAGGGCAGGGACACAGCGTTCAAAGCTGACTTGCTTTCCCCAGTGCTGGAGGTGAATGCACGCTCACAAACAGCCCCAGCACAGGAGGACACCCGCAGAAACGCTGCTCTGTTTGCACACCAGGGGTGGGAGCAGGTACTTTCAAAGCCCTCTGTATCAGAAGAGAAAGGTATTCAGTGATACAAATTAAATAGAAGCCAAAGGGAAGGAAACAGGTGGTGAACTGAACCAGCAATTGCCCTTTCGGCCCTGTGGCCTTGCTTTGAATCCAGTTCTAACCAGAATTATTAAATTCATACCAACAGGACGGGGCTGCACAGCCCCTCTGAGCAGCAGCAAGGCCCAGGAAGGGGGAGCTGAGATCCCACCGCTGATTTACTGCACAGCCGCAGCACCTGCCCCTACCACAGCCCTGGGTGTGCAATTCAGGTGCATCACATCTTGAAGGAAAACTGCACTTAAGACTTTGTATTATTACTACTTACATTCGTAGTATCAAATGAAATGCTTTTTTTTTTTTTCTTTTTTAATGGTTTTGATCACCAGAACCACCCTGCTGTCCTGCCCCATCCCTGCACACAGCCGCAGTCAGGCTGGCCGGGGCTCTGAGCACTGATGGAGCTGTGGGTGTCCCTGCTCAGTGCAGGGAGTGGCACCAGATGGCTTTTTGAGGTCCCTTACAACTCACACCACTCTTTGATTCTATAAAAATAATAATAATAAAAAAAATCTTGCCCAAGAAATTCTTAGCAGAACCCACGTTGAATGAATCCATGCTGGTGCCTGCCTGATGCAGGATGTGGACTGACCAGCATGACAGTCAGTAAGCCTCCTGCAAACCGTACCCTTGTTACTTATGACCACTACACTCTATTTCAGACCCAATGCATTCTATAGATCCCATCTGTGTGGATGGTTGAACACATTTGCTAAGTTTGCCAACTGGCAGCCAGGGCGCTTTGGGGGTGAAAACCCAAATCAGCACTTTGCTCCCAACACATCCACTCCAGTCTCACTTGATTGAACACTTCACACACCTCTTCTTGTTCCCCATCACTGGCAGAATGCACAACAAAAGGGATTTCTGAGGAAATTAAGCCATAGAGAGGGACTGTTAACCAACAGTTTTCCCACCCATTACAAGCAAGGCCGCTGCCCACCTTGCAGCAGGCTCTGCTGCTCAAATTGCACAGCCTTCTGAAGGAGCAGAACACAACGCAGACAGAGGAGCGATCCCACCTGCCCTTTCTCTCCCTCCACTTGCAGACACAACCGACACAAACTCCGCGTTACCACCAACATGGGATGTGCACACAACCGTGCAGAGCATCCCTCAGCAGCATGTGGCTCCCTGTTCCCTCCTGCATTCACTCTTTCAATCCTCCTCCTAACGAGTTGATCCTCTCCTAATTAAACACACCAGGCAAGGGCTGCTTTGCACAGCTCCGTGCTGCACGGCTGCCTTTGGGCACCGGGCTCTTCGGCAGTGCCAGGTCAGATGCCAGCAACAACAGGCAGCCCCTTCCATCCCATAACCCACCCCACGGACAGCTCTGCCCTGCTGTACCCCTCTCCGGCTGCTGCACTTTGGTGATTCAAAATGGGAAAAAAAAAAAAGAAAGCTGAAATAATTAAAATGTCATTCAAGCACTAAGCCGATATGAGTCACTGTTACAAAAAATATTTTAAAAATTCTTTCAGGAGTGGGGGATAATTATATTCCTCCCTATCTATTGATTTTTTTCTCTACAATGCAGATGTCAGATTTTCCACGGTTTTTTTTCCTTTTTTTCTTTTTTTCTTTTTTTTTTTTTCTCCCCTTTTTTTCCCTGGAGTGAGTGTCAACGAGGAACAAAGCGCTCTTTGAGACTTTTTCAGCCCAAAATTAATTCTGGAAAAAAAAAAATAAAAAAAATGGTACAGACAGACCAATAGCACGGCAAGAGAAAGGGCCTGGTGACTGCAGCTATGTCTGCAACCCCTGCATTGATGCGGCGGGGAATGGGGCACCAGAGTTATAAATTTAGAGTCCACCCAAAGGCCTCCATTCTGTGACTTTACGACTCAAATGCCTGCTGAAAAAGGAAAATATCTCAGAGGACGACCCTCAGTTCTGGGATTTCAGTTTTTCTCGTAACACTGATTTCTCCCAGAGAAAATCCAGTAGAGCGCCTCGCATCTCACACAACTGCCCCCAACCCTTGCTCCATCCTACCCGCAGATAACATGGCTTCCACTTCTCTGAACTGCAAATCTATACCTACCCATTCTGAAGACAAACCAGCTGTAATTTAGACCCCCAATCACAGCAGAAGAAGAGACGTTCCATAACCAATGCCTCAGAGCAACTCTGCTCCATGGCAGACACAGCCCTCCGACTCGGGATCCGACACGAGGCAGTCACAGAGCACTGCACGCCTCTTGAGATTCTGCTCTGCACACAGAGCCCCTTCTTTGCCTTTAGAAATGCCACACAGTGAGGATGTGACACAGGCATTAGGCTTTTGGGAAACCCTCCTCTATGGCTCTGACAGCAGCAAGCTAAAGGCTCTGAAAAGAGCTGGTAGCTGGTGCTCCTATCAACCCCTCCTTAAATTAGCGGCTGGTCATTCAAATCCCTCCTGTTTCTTCCATGCAAAGAGAGAAACAACAGGCTGGAACAGTACTTCCTTAGCCAAAGAACGACAAGCATATGCTCCTCAGGTGGCACTGCTGTTTATAGCTTTGCTTTGTCAGTACTACTGAGGCTCCAGGTGATGGGCTTCCCAACATCAGCAGCCTACAGGACAGGGCTCCACATTTAGAATCACAAAACCATAAAGGCTGGAAAAGCTCTCAGATCACCAAGTCCAACCCCAAGCCATCCCACCCTGCCCACCAACCATGTCCCTGAGTGCCACATCTCCACGTTCTCAGGGACAAAAAGCCCATCACCTACCTGGGCTGCCTGTTCCAATGCCCCACAGCCAACTGTACAGCCCACCTGTGAGCGAGCACAGGGCTCACTGTGCACAGGGGGGGCGCAGAGCCAGTCCCAGGTGTGGGGCAGCTCCACGCAGAGCTGGGAAACCTGAGAGCACAACAGTGCTGAGTGGGAACTCAGTTCCTGCACAAAGGGAGCAGAGTGCAGGTGAGCAGATGGACAGTGCAACAAGATGAATGGATGATGCAATCAGACAAACAGATGATGCTCTGCTCGTGGAGGTTTTGATGCATCGTGAGCCTGTCACAGGTAAGCTGTGACACTGTGAAGGCACAGCTTCCCAACAGACCGCTGTGTTTCTGGAAGAGAAGTCACCTGCGTGGGCTCCTCTATTTGCTGCTGCTTTTTCCCCTCCGCTACCAGAAAGACCCTTAGAGAAAGCAGCACGGCTGCAGCAGCGTTTGATTGACTTTGAAGACGAGCTGTAAGCAGTGGGTGAAAGGGGTTCTGAAAAGTCCTTGGCATTAACGGCTCCATGCCTTTTAGAGGCACTGAAGGAACAACACGTCTTCCTGCCAAGGGCTATTACTAGACAAATGGAGGGAGATCAGAAGCACAAAGGAGGTTGCTAAGGAGTCAAGTGTGGGATCCCTGCAGAGAGGAGGAGGCTGCAGCTGGGACGGCAAAGGTCAGAACATTGCAGACATCATTTTCCAAAAATTCCCATGAAGCCCCAGCGCCCGAGTCAGGAGTCTGGCCCTTCCTCTGAATAATGAGAAAGCCATAAAAGAAAGCTCCCTTTCTTCCCTCCTACCCACGCTAATGTAATAAAACAAATTAGAATAATTATTCTCAATTTCAGAGCCATAATGCCCAGGATCAGGGCACGCTTGTCACTGAGATGACAACTACATCCGTTTGATTCTTCTTTTTTTTTTTTTTTTGCCCTTCAGTATTTACAAAGATCTCCCAAATTCCAACTTTTATTTCATTACATCTAATGCAATTTTACCACAGGCATCCAGATTCTGTTTTCTTCAAAGTCTAAATTACTTCTGCCAGAAAGTTCATCTCCCTTATTAGCTAATCACATCCCCACCCTTTCCAGTAACCTTTAAAATGCCACCCACGTTATGACACTTTTCGAGGAATCCAGGCGAAAACAAGAGAAATGCAAAGAGATCAACACAAACCACTCTGTCTCTGCAACAAGCTGCTGCAGTGGGTTAAAAAAACCCTTGGTCTAACTGTGAAAAATAAAATGAAATGTAGGAGATGCGATAGCGAACGGTGTACGTACTCATAACCTGGAGATAAGGGATCCCTTTCCTCTGAAAGCACATCTCAGTGTGAAGGATGGGCAACACTCAGCAGGAAACAGATGAGAATTTAGGGGAAGAATTTATTGCTCATTATTATAAACCTTTTGGCACCATTTCTTCCCCAACACTCCCTGCCTTCAACGATCTTTCTCCCCTCCTCTATACATGTCACAGGGAAAATACCTTGTGTGTGCACTTGAAACACAGAAGGATTTACATTACTTTGTGCCAGGAAATCCTCAGGATGGCTCTGCTCTGCAGCCCTGGGTCTGAGCTGCCCAGGAGACACTGCTCTGATGAGCAGAGCAACTCTGAACCTTCATGGTCGTTTTGGTGCAGGCTGATTGCACTACAGCACTGGGGAAGGATGAGCATCAATCCAGCTGGCAGCAGCAAGAAGGGACAGGAATCCCCCAAATGACAGATTTCTGCCTGTGCTCACATGTCTGCAATGGGGCACAGTGGCAACAGCTCCCTGTGAAGGGCTCTCAAATACAAGGCGAGGGAAGAAAAGAAACCCCTCCCTGTGTCACCCCATCCCTGGGCACTGGGAGATGAAGTGCGGTGCTTTCGGCCAGGAGCATTCCTAGAATGGTGCAAGGGATCCTAAGGCCCCATGGGACACGGCAGCTTCAGTGACAAAAGGATGGGACTTCGCTGGGTTGTGCACTCACTGTACATCAAGTTCTGGGGCAAAGCTGAGACTTCTCCTCTAACTGCCCCAAAGGTTCTGCCCCGCTCTGGGGAGCTGAGCCTGCACGGCCCCGACCCATCTGCACACAGACCCCAGCTCCAACACCTGCGTGCACCAGTGATGGATTGGCAGCTTTAAATCTGAATTTCCTTGCTTTGGGCACTTTTAAATTAAAGTGGTAATGTGCTTTAAATCCTGTTTCCCTGCTTTTCCACTACACTCTTCAATCCCTTCCTCCAGAAACTAATCAAGATGTCTCAGACTCACTTATGCTCTGCTCCAGCCACCTTCCCCAGTAACTTATTCCATATGTCTGTGATCCTTTGCGAGATGCAGCTCCACCTTAATTCCCCATTTACTCCCCGCTTCCCAACATGCCGTTACACCTCACCGCATTTCCAATGCTGATAATCATTTGCACAGAACATCACCAAGTTCTGCAAACAGGACCCAATTAGTCCTAACACGAGCATCTCGGCAGCACTGTGTGCTCTCTGACATTGAGCACTGCGGGCTGATGCTGATGGAAAAGAAAATGCATATCAGAAAGCTCTGTGAAAGGGCTGTTAGCAGTGCAATGAGGCTGCTGCACGTGCATGGGCTCACCTCGCTTTGTGCCTATGAAGGATCACTGCTCGTGGAGTGCCTGCATCTCCTGCCTGCAGCAATGGGGAAACAGCCCCAAGATCACACCAGCTCTACTCTGCAGCTGCCCAAGGACTGGGATCTGACTGCACACCCAAGTCCAGTGCAATCTGTCGGGGTTGGTGTTACCGTGAAACAGCAGGAAGAAGCAGTGAGGACCTTGGGGCACTGGACAGTGTTCTGCCATATCCACACTGACACTTGTTCAGAGCACACATCTGGATGGGATCGGTGCTACAACACAGCAGTCAGAAGCTCATCTGTATGTAACACAGGGAACTGCACGCTCCATGTCAGCGTCCCACAAAGAAAAAGGCTGGGAAGGAAGAGGCACAGGAGCTGCTTTAGTTGGAGATGATGAAAATCCACCTAAATTCAGGCACACTGACTCTGACAGCAGCAAACCTCTGCCGTGAGGCTTGACGAGTGATGTGTAATGAGTAGAGACAACTCTTGGGAATAACCAGAGTAAACATCGCTGAAGCCACTCTTACACTGAAGGCATCGGCCTCCACTACAGATCTGTATGGCCCACGGTCCATCACCTCCATCCATCCCTCCACACGTGTTTCTGCAGTTACCAGCATGTATCAGTGTTACTATAGCTACAAACACAGGTGCTGCTGAAAATTGACTTCTCACATGTCTGAGCAAGCGTGCACACATGCAGCCTGTCCCCGACGCTCCAACTAACGAAGAAACAATTTTACAGCTTACAGATTAAATCCTTGACGGCTTTCCTGGCTCGAGGAGCTGCACGACTTCCTAGCAGCACACTGTGCTGGTGGGCATGCATCAACTCAGGGCTGTGCAGGTCCACCAGCAATTCTGCTGCCCTGTGAGAGAAAAAGCAAAACCAAACTTGCTCTTCCAAAAGCCCACAGCCTCAAATAGCACATTGGCCTTGAAACGCTGGGAGGTGAGGACAAGGGCAATGCTGCCCTGCTCTGCTTGCTTGCCTCGAGCCATCAGAGCACAGCCACACCAAGACGAGGATCTTGAGTCACACAGCACTTCTGAGACAAATTAGCAGCACGAATCTGTTTGCACCACTTATTTCCTACCACGCTGCTTGCTCGCACAAAGGGACCGCTATTCTTTTGCCTTTACGCGTTCCTAAGAAGCATCCGTCTTTACATCCTGCACTAATGGATTATTAGGAAAAATCAAACATATAGATTGAATCACATAATTATGCCTTTTAAAAAGCCAGCAATATTTGAGATCAGCCCAGCGCTCGCTGCCAATCAAACTCCTGCAGCAGAGCCTGAACCCATTCCTTGCACAGGAAGGCAGAAGGGATGATTCTACCTCTCACATGCAGCATCTCTCTTAATGAAGCCCAGCTGGAAGTCAGGCATGGTGCAGCAAGACCTGCCCTGAAGGCTTCTCCAGAAAACTCGGGGCTGCTTCTGCCCTGGGTTGCTTTAAGGCACCAGAACAGCTCCACAAGGCTCCCGCCAGCTCTGTGGGTTTCTGTGGTCAGAAGTATAAAAGCAGATTTCTGCTGCAGTGGTTCTCAACTGGCAGGTTGTAAACAAGGGTGCAGGGTGGTAGGGTATGGGAAGGTTTCAAGGGGACGATGGATGTTCCCTGAGGGCAATAATGACAGCAGTCACGCCAATTTGGGTTGGGTGAAAGTCTTTCAGATCCAGCCTGTCTCCTTACAGTTAGATTTGGCATCCAGCAGCTACTGGGTTTGGTCTGTTCCTCTGCATGGGCTGAAATAAGCGTAGGCACATTGGCATTTACTCTGGTAGAAATCCCAAGTGTTTTAATGCGCTGGTTGCTAGAATTCTGAATGGAAAAGAGTTCCTAAATGTGATGCATTGAATGGGGAAAGAAAAGAAAAAAAGAAAGAGGGTGGGAGGGGGCTGAAACGTGAAATTCACACTCCTCTCCTGTTCCTGATACAGGAGCTGACTGCAGAAAAAAAAGAGAGCAATGGGATGGGAAACTGAAATCCTTTCCTGGGGTCCATCACACTGCCAAAGCCAGAAGGGCCATCACATTTCAGACGAGCTTCAGAACTGCACACAGCACTGCTCACCCACCCACCATCACAGGGAGGGAGGAACAAAACCAGCCTGAGAGAGGGCTGCGAGCTGGAAGATGGCATTTTGCAGTGAAATCCATGCCCAGCCTGCTCAGCAGCCCCCGGGGCACCGGTGCAGGAAAAGCCAAACTTCCTGTGTGAGACATAATCCCCACCAATCTCACCCCTGGGAACCCTCCTTCAGGCTGCATTTGTGCACATGTTTCAACCCCTGTCCAGATTAGTGAAGAAATCAAAGATTGCCTTGGAGCAGGTGCACCTGCACTGCACTAGGATGCTTGGGTTTCACGCATTAAACTCTCGTCCCAGTGCCTGCAAGCATCATTACACCATCTGAGAAGGAAACGTACACATGTTTGGGCCCCAAAACATTAAAGATATCATCAATCACTGATTTCCACTTGCTTGTATAGATCCCCCTTTAATGACCTTTCCATGTTTTCCTCTCCCATGCCTGTTAGTGCCATACCAGCAACCAGCACACACAAAGGACTTGAGGGGCAGCACTGACTGCAGAGTGCCCTCTCCAAAATAACTGCAGATTTATTACTGGGGAGCAGCACAGAGATAATGATAACACAGACTTCATGAGCACAGTTTTCCATTACAACAAGCCTGTTCCATTGTTCAAAATATATATTACAACTGGAAAGAGCAAAGCACAGAGTCTCATTTTATAAGGAAAGCAGGATACAAACTTGGTAGTAACACAACATAATTCAGCTGCAATTCCTTATGCTCAGAGCATTGATTCTTTCTGTAATCAATGCCACAGTCGAGGAGCACTGAGGCCACAAGAGCCAGACATCCTCTGTCTGAGATGGAAACTTCTGCAACTCTGTTATTTTCACCAAACATCACTTCTGATAAACAGACCAAATACTGCACCCACAGTGAAATTCTTGGAGGAAAAAACAACCTTACACTCAGGTCTTCACCATTTCAGAGGAGTATCAGGTCACCATAAGGGACCTTACCTTGCAGGATGGGGACCCCTCAACCCCACTCACACCACTGCAGAGGGTCCTTCAGGGTGTCCCCCCTCCAAATCCCAGGCCATGCCCCCCCTCAACGTGAGTCCCCAGGAACATCACCAAGGGCAGCCATCCTGTTGTTGCACTTTGGGTCTGCAATAACAACTTTTGTGCCCTCAAAAATACAATGAAGACACCACAGCACCCAGCTACCAAAAGTGCCCATCATTTTCTGCACAAAAGAGAGGACCAGAAATTTCAGTTATGAAATAGGGATGCACATGCTGCCTGCAGGCCATACACTGTGCTTCCCTTGGTTATCACTGTTCCCTTCAAACATCCTTTGTTCTTATAATTAAGAAGAGAGGGATAATTAAGAGCTTATTGAGTTTGACTACAGATTCAAGCACTTCAAGAGCTGGAGTGAGAGAAGGGCTTTAGAGAAAAGAAACCCAGGGATGTCCTACTGCCTGAAACACTTCTACAATGATCCTAAATGAAAATCTGGGGATGTCCTGAAGCGCCCACCACTCAGCTCCAGATCACAGGGTAATGCTCTGCCACACCTCTAATTTAACAAGGATGTGTCAGTTCCTGATGGATTCTTTTACAAGTGACTTGGGAATTTCCACTGGCACTTGGACAGTAACGCAGCAATTGTTCTCTTTGAAATCACGGAGCAAAGAATGACATTTCAGTAAAGCACACACAAAGAAAAAAAAAATAACTCAGCATAAAGCTCCTGGGAATTACCCGCTGCATTCCCAAGCATCTTATCAAAGAGGCACAATGGCCTTCAGCTTCACTTCCTTTCAAAGTGCCAACCCCAGGAGCAGCACCAACATATCGATGCACAGGAGTAAGCACATGTTTGTCTTTCTTTAAATAAGCACTAACAATAACGACTCCGCAAAACACAGCAAGAAGCAGTTCCTACTCCAAGCTCCTTCCTCCTAACTAGAAAAGTCTCGAACTGGAGGACTGCAGTGCTCTGCTCCAGCGACAGCTTCCTTCTGGGATCAGACGTTCCCACTGCTGCCACCTCAGCAAAAAGAAAAAAAAACAACACAACAACAACAGAACAACCCAAAGACAAAACCCCAAAGCCCAACCATAGAGCTCCACTCACCGCCCCCAGCATGATCCTGAAGATCAGCCAGCGGAAGCCCCAGATGACGATGCTGGATGGAGGTGTGGAACGGGGCAGCCGGGACAGGGTCCAGAGTGGGCAGAGGAACATCGCCAGGAACCCAGTCTCCAGGAGCTGTGACTCCCATCCTGCAGAGAAATGAAAAGGAGAATATTTGCTGTAGAAGTCTTGTAAGTTATCCTGCCACCAATTTTTAATTCCCAAGTGCAACAAAACCCTTCTGAAACGTAACCCAAGGGAAGGTGGCTCCCAGCTCTGCCTTCATGCTCACATCACACACTGACCTACCTACATGAAATCAAGGTGCTTCACACAAGAACGTGAGCTTCAGAAAAATATACCCCTGTAAATGCATTTCCCAGCAGCTCTACCTCTAGGACCCAACACTGTCACCTTCGTGCTGCTATGGGTTCTGCTGCATATGCCAGCACTTGTTTACATGGTTACTTCACTCAGCACAAAGCAAATGCATGGGGCTGTTATGAAGCAAAGAACAACACATCATGAAAAGTGACCCAGGAAAATGACATGCTTTTGTCACACAAGCAAAACTATGCTGAGCTCGCTTTAAAATATCAGAAGCAGCAGTAGTGGAATCTCATTTAATATACACGAAGTTTCTTTTTAATTACATTTTGATTTAAGGAAACACCATTCCTCCTCCATCAATCCTGCGCTTCCTCAAACAGACCCTCCAAGTGCCAAAGCCAGCAGTGCTGGGAGGAGAAGCAACGTGCATTGTTAAAAGCAGCTGCACCAGGAAAGCAATGGCTGACACATGACGTGAAAGGTTAATTGTTACCCAGCCCGGCTGCAGACAGCAGTTGTGGGTCGAACTGGCACCACAGCTCTGCACTTCTGCCCATACAAGAACCCACTGTTGGCTGTGCTTTCATATGTTAATGCTGTACTCCTAGCAGACACCACTGTGTGTTCAGGACATCGAGGATGGCCTCTCCAGCAGCCTCTGACCTGCACACAAATGCAGTTTTCTCTGATTTTTCATCACAGCTCCCAGGAAGGTGTTTGCAGGCATGCAGAAGCGCACCAAAGGACAGAGCAGCACACAACGTGGGTTACACCCTAAATTCAGGATTCATGCTTGCAAAGCAAAACCACAGCCCTCTTGCTAGACAGCAGCCTCCAGGCACCATGGAGTTCAACCTACACCTGTGCTTTGTGCCCCAAAGCAACGAGGTGGGGGCTTCGCACTGCCACATGGCACAGTGCAGCACTGTGGGCACAGCGCTGCGATGCCAACAGGGAGGTGAGCACTGTGGGCCCACAGTGAGCAAGGCTCCAGTTGCTGGTGGGGGCTGCAGACCCCTCTGCTGGCAATGCAGACTGGCAGTGGGCACAGCTGAGCTGGCACCAAGCAGGGTTTTGCACACGGGGTTTTGCAGGTCACAGCATCACAGCTGCAGACACCTCGATCTAAACCTCCTCCACTTGCAGCTAAATCCCATTCATCTTCAGCCACTCCGTGCCCATCAACAGCAACGGGCAGATTTGCTTCTGCAGATGGAGCTTTAGCATTGCGTTATGCTTTACTCTGCTGCTGACTGCCATATCAGATTCCACCAAGCTCCTGCTAAAAACCAAGACTAGGACGCATATAGGCACGAAGAGTCTCTGATTTATTAAGGATCCTCTTCCTGATGCACTCAGATCCACTGCTGGCAATGTGGTCACGGGGATTGATTTCCCATGCTAGCACACACCGAGCAGCCACATGCCTGCCCTTGGCTCCTCCACAGCCTCCATCCCTCCCCTCCCCGCCTGCAGACCCTTGCCCACACTGCTCCAGCTTTGCAGCCGCCCATCCGCTGCTGCCGCTCGTCCCTTTCACAGCTTCCCCTCTTCTGTCACTGCCTCTCAATATTTCATCTTCCCTTCCTGCTTCGCTTTGCACATTGAGACCAAGCTGGCCCTCATCTCTCCCCAGTACACATCCTCAATCCTGGCTGCATCCCCCTGCACAGCACCGTTTCTTCCACTCTCCTCTGAAGTCCCTCTCCTACTTCTGTTGTGTTTTAGCTTAGAATCACCAACTGCCCTCTAAGCCTTCAGCTCAGACAAAGGAAAACATTCAACAAATGGGAGCCGTTTTTAGCAGAGACTCAGGAATGGCTGCAGCTTGTTATTCTTATAGCCATAATCACGTGCAAATAAAACAGCGTTTGATGCCACTCCACAAGCAATACACGCCCCTGTGATGGTAGGATTATCCCAGCAGCTATGAGCACTTGGTTTTCTACCAAAACTTAAAGTTAAGCCATGAAGACCTTCAAGGGCAACCACGCATGCTGCTCACCATCACTGCATGCACAGCTGCTGCTGAGTGCTTTTGCAGTTTGCACGTTGCCACCTTTGAACTCCACTTCTGAGGCCCAATCACAGCAGAACCTACAAGGAATCTCCAAGCCTTCTCCTGAGGACTTCTCTGTGAAGTCCAACCCCACCCCGTCCCACCATGCCCAATGACCATGTCTCTCAGTGCCACCTCTCCACTTGAAGACATCCCGGGACAGTGACCTCCCCACCTCCCTGGGCAGGGATTCTTTTTTCCTAATGTCCAATCTCTCTTAACACAACTTGAGACCGTCACCCCTCATTCTATAAGAAATTCATTTCTGTAGCCTGCGAAGACCTAGATGGTGAAAAAAATCATCATCGTTACGAAATCCAAATAATGCCATGCTCTGGGGAGCAGAGGGCACACACTGGGTACTTAAATGGAACAGCATAAACCAGACACTGGCACATGGGATCCAAGCACCAGCACTGGAGACACACCAACGCACCACGCACGGTGCTGAGCAGAGTAAAACCCATTTTACAGACAGCAGCAAAGCCCACAGCACTTGCAGGCACTGAAGTCATCTCTGAAAGGCAACGAGGCAGCTCGCACCCAAAGCCCAAACCAATGCCCCACTGATGCGGGGCTGAAATCAGGGCTCACCTTGGCCCCGTCCCTCCGGCCCTGGCGCACACTGATACTGCTGGGAACGAAGGGGTCACGTTGTTGACCCACCTGCTCCTGTTTTCTTCAGTTGGATCTAGTCAAATTTCAGCAGCTGCAGCGCGGCACAATGCGCCATTGTTATCTCCAGCACAGCAGGAGAGGGAGCCAACTTTTTTTTTTCTCTTTAGGGGAAAGAAAAAAAAAAAGAAACAAACTGAACTGCCAATGGTGGCTGCATTTGCCTCACACGCGTTTCGAATGTTTGTTCCATGCTCCTAACTTGATGCAAGAAAAATCCATCCTCTGGTATTTTCTCTGGTATTTTTCTGGGCTGCGCTGGGGAGGGGAGATGGGGACAGGAGGACGGCAGGGAGGAAGAGAAACCACAAGAGGAGCCTCACCCCGTTCCCCAGGACAGCAAACACTCTGGCAGGAGCACGTCATGCACTGTACACAACCTCACTGGTACTTAACATGTAAAAACAAAAGGCAATTTGGTATGAATGGGCACCAGAAAAGACCAAAGCAGCACCGTTATCTCCCTGTAGAGAGTATTATTTCTAATGGAACACAGATTACATAGCACTATATCATTAGGGTTTCCAACTGTCATTTTATTATTTACCATAATACGCATGATGACAAAAAACACCCATAGCAGCAAACTGCTTCTCTTTGTGTGTACATGTCTGCACACAATTTATAGAGGCCGTGCCTGCACAGCACCGCCAAATGCTCCTGCCATGTACACACATTTTATGGCTCTCTTTGCAGCCAGCACACAGCAAAGCCGTGCAGCACACAGCGCAGCTGTCCCCAATGAATATTGGGTGTCACACTCACTGGCAGTCAAAGCAAGGAAGATACCCAATACTGACTTAGGCTGGAATTAGATTAACTGCTCCCGAGTCTCTCCTCCCTACCTCCCTGAAATTTAGTATGATATAACTTACGCTGCAGCATTAAAACACCTGTTGAACACGGCATGGGTCTGGCTGACGGCTTCAGGATATCCTGATTAAGGATGGCACGTGCAACAACCACGAGCAGCTCAACCAACAGGGGCAGAGCTGTGCCCAGCACTGAGCAGCGCACCCCACGGGCAGCTCCCACACTGCTCATCCCCAAGATCCTCCTCGTTGGTGCTTCTCCTGCCCCCCATCCCCTCCCGACCTCCCACTCGCAGGAGCACAGAGCCAAGGAAGGAATGCAAAAAACCAGGCTGACAAGTATTAGCCAACTTCGAAGAGCTGCATCATTTCAAATTGCTTCACCGATAGACCCTCTAACAAGTGAAAGTGCTAATTACAAGTGTCAGCCAAATACAAATGCCATTTTAACCTTTACTGTGCAATGCCATCCACACTGCAACCCATCACACCATTATCACCAGTTCCAGCTGGGTTTGGCTGTCACACAGGGCTCGACTCCCACCTGCTGAACGTGCCCTTCTCAAGACACAAACACCACCAACAAAGCCCTGGAGAGGAGATGGAGCAGAAAGCCACAGGAGCAGTGCTATATAAGGCAGAACACGCACAGTTCAATGCCAAGAGCTTGGGCTGCAAGAAGAAAGCCCTGGAGATGCAGCAGATGTTCTGAGGATCACTCTGACTTTCTGTGCAGAAGTTCACACCACCGTTGCTCATGCTGTGCGTGGCACTGCGAGCTGCTGTCCTCCAACCTGCCTTCTCTGTGGTCATTTCTCTTTCTCCAGGAGGACTACAAACGTATCAAAGGAGCACAGACTCCATCCCCTTGCTCTCTGGCTTCCCAAACACCACTGAAAACCTGAGTCACAAAAAGTGCACAGAAGAAACATTCAAGTTTGTGTCAGGCTTAAAAGGTTTCCCAGGGCTCCCTATGAAAAAGTTCACTGGCAGTGCCTAATAGATGTACACTACACCTCTCCACAGTTACAAAGCCGTTCTATAAACATGGAAAACCTGATGGTCACAGGGCAGCCCTGGGTCTCCTCCATCAGCAGCAGAGCATACACACAAGGCTCAACTTTAACTTAATTTAGGTCTTCCAGCCACCCAGGAAAAGCCACATTCAGGGCACCAAAACTGTGTGCACATTCATACGCAGGCATTTTCCAAAATCACAGCTTGCAACTCAGAGTTCTGAAAAGTCAGCTCATTACCACTACCTGTGTTTTCCTTTAAAACACTGTTTTTTCCTTTAAAATTCCCTGAAATCCCATGCACATGGATGTGTCTCAGGCAGTGAAACTCCAGGCAATCATAGCACCCTGCATCCCCTCTGGTACAGGGCAACACAGCAGAGCAGAAAGAACCCCTTCATTCTGTAGTCATTCCCCTGCCCCCAAAAAATCCCAAGTGCAAAAGATGCTGACCTCAGAAGTCCATCTTAACCAGCATGGAGAAAGGAGGAAAGATGATTAAAAAAGGAAAAAAGAAAAAAAATCAGTCCACCACAGTTCTGAAGAAAAGACAATGAGGAAAGAAAATGATTTATTGCTTCTCAGTCTGGTGGTGCCTTTCACTTAAAGCCCTCAGAACAAAGAAGGAGCTCTCCCAGCCGCCTGTCCCCTGGGGTCTCTTTTCAGAGCTGTGACAGCCCGAGCTCAGAGGACTGCAGGACAATCCTTGGGCATCCCGGGTGAGGGCAGACAGCCCTACTCCCGTCCCAGGACACGCTGCAAACACCCCAAACCCAAGGTGTGCACCAGCATCCCACAGCCCAACTCTGCCCCATTCATTTCTCAGAACATCACCGTGGGTACGAATTGTTTCGGTAGTGTTGCTTGCCACAGATCACACAGTGGAGATGCTTCACGTTTCTGCAGGCAACAGAATAGTTTTCAATGTTGCTTGGAAGATTTGGAAAAATGTTATCAATAACTTTTGTTCTTAAAAGTATAAACCACAAGGAAAAAAAAAAAATTTAGCATAAAAACTTTTAAAAGCTTCCAAGTGCTCTCCAGGGTAGTCATTAGAAACTACTTAGGTAACAGGAGGGTGATAACAGTGAGTTAATGCAGCGTTAAATTAGCCCTCCTTCCATGCAGAACTTTAAGTGACAGAGGAATCAGTTGGGAAGATTTTTATTTTATTTTTTAAATAATGAAGTTAATGGATTTCCTGTTTTTAGCTCTGTGGGCGGCTGTCATTTTGAGGGATCTGTACATACTGTATTTAATTACTCTGTCTTAAAGTAACAAAAATACTTTCACGTGCTCCTATGAACCCACCAGCACCTCCCAGGCATGGCCACCTAGGCAAGGAGAACACCCAGCACTGCCCAGCAGTGAGGGTGGACTTCTCTCCTGCTCTTGGCCTTCCCAGCATCAAACCATCCTTCAAATCCCTCCTGTGGCCAGATGCCACAAGGCTGGGGCCACACAGCCTCATGAACTGAGGGCAGTGAGCAACAGGAGGGCCTCACAGGGCTTTCCACCATCCTGCTGCAGGCATGGCTGAGGTTGGTGTTGGGTCACACAGCAGCAGCTTTGCCAGTTCCCCAGGACTCACCTCGTGCAGCAGGGGATTCTCCCCGTTTCCCCCCAGCACACTACTCATTACAAAAAGGGGCAATGATGGGCAGCAATAAATCTGGGTAAAGATCACAGTGAGTTGAGAAAGAAAGCTGAGCATCCCGCAATGGTTCACAAAGCATGAGCCACACAGAGAACTTTGTAAATGAAATGGGAAGGGACTGAGAGTGAGAGGAGATGCCAAAGAACAGAGCTGGAGCAGCAACAGAACAAAAGGAGAGGCCAGGAACAGTCAGTAGTCACTATGCATTCCAGTTCTGTGACTGGAAAAGCCTGAAATCCATCATGCAGTGGATACTGAAACCCAGGAAATGAGAGTGCTCATCTCCTTTAGAGTAAGCTCG
The DNA here is from genome assembly GCA_035772895.1 of Perdix hodgsoniae. NCBI lineage: Eukaryota > Metazoa > Chordata > Aves > Galliformes > Phasianidae > Perdix > Perdix hodgsoniae. The sequence goes on along the minus strand of JAPSGF010000014.1, from coordinate 7,950,241 downwards.
TTCTTACTGTGCTTTTCCTTCTTAATTTGCATCAAGAAAGTCTTAATACGAATAGAAAGCCAGCAATTCCCTCTCTCAAGCAACCTGTTGAACACATTTTATTTGTTCCTTATACAGACAGGACCCCTGCAGTCCTGTGCCATGTGCCTGCAGAGCTGAACTGCTAAAAACAGGTGTCTGTTGGGTGTTAAATCTATCTTCAGGCTGCTCTGGCAGCTTAAGAAACCATTAGCAGCTGTTAACATGGTTAGCATGGCAACACAGGAGCCTAACAGCTCAACCAGCCTGCTTTCTTCACCATTTCAAAACTACCATTTCCCGCTTGCACACTTCAAGCTAGAGCAAATTAAAACCAATACCATGAAAGCACCTAGCAACCACTTCTGCTAGCAGCCATAAAGCAAGTCTTGAAATAAAAGTGTATTAGACAAACTTTTCCTGTTGTATCATGTGAGATTCCTGCTGACCTTGAAAGCTCACATCTTATCCTTGTGTGAGCACAGGTTCTAACATCAGCATTCGCAGGAGATGACAAATACCCACTAAGGGACAACTCTCTCATCCAGCTTCCCTGTCAGCTTGAATTAGATCTCTCATTTAAGACTTCTAGCAAGCATACCACCTTTAAAATACCAAGTAGGAAAAATAACCTCAGTATTGAACCCACTAACCTCAAACCAGAGCCACCCACTTCAACGTACGTCTTCTCGACAGAGAGAATGAGAAGACAGTGGTCAGGTCACAGCCAGCTTTCAAGTTGAACACGAAATGCAATCCTGGAAAGCCAGGTCTTGCTGCTAAGGGAGAGCCGCAGAGGAAAGCAGAACACAGTGGCACTGCACGCTGGTTTCCTACATGCTGCTCTTACTGCTGCACAGGCCAGAGATAATTGCTATGGTCAAGGTCCCTCCACTGGCACAACCAATGCTTTCTCACCCAACCCACCGTCAGATGCCCAGAGATCTCAAGGTTTGCTGCTCACACAGCCCGCCTCCTACTGACAATGAGCATCCAACCCAGCAGAGGCTGTGCCTGAGCCACCAGGAGGGGAAGGACCTGAAGGATGATCCCCTTTGACAGCAATAAAGTCCAGGAACTACTTGAGCCCACATGTGGGGCTTTGTTACATTCCTTCCGCATCTTTTACGCTTGTGACCTTTGAAAGCCAAACAAAAAACCAAAAACAGCATTGGACGATATTTATACAAGACAGCGTGACAAAAATCACTGAATATCTGCAGTATGAATTTTCTGATTCTAAAAGGGGATACGTTTTGCCCAGAGTTAAGCCCACTTCGAGGGATTACTGTTAGATAGGAAAACTGATACCGCTGCATCCTTTAAGACATCCCCTCAGCCCCAGCAAAAGAAATGGGACTCTCCATTCAGCAACATCACTCTGAAGTAACTCAACTAACGAAACCCCAGTGATGTAAAGCTGCTGCAATTCAGGAATGGTTTGATCCAGGCATTTTTCAACATGAAGAGCTCAGAAACAGCCAAAATGACTAATGGGACCTCAACACCCACAGCTTTAACCTCAAAGAACAAAAGAAGAAAGAGGGAGCAGGAGGAAGGAAGACCAAACGCGGACCTCAGGAAATCAAAAAGCTGCTTTCAAAACCCATCTGACTTTAAAAAGATCTGATGGATACGTAGGAGGAAGCAGCAGTTTTTTAGCAATTATGGGACAAGTGCCAAAAAGTCAACGGTGTTAGGAAGTTGTTCTCTCCCTGCACAGTACAAAGGGATGAGCAAATACATAAACAAAGAGAAATGCTGATGTCCAGAGGCCTGAACTGCGCGCCAGGCCTTCTGAGTGCCGAAATCCCACTGCTGACACAAAGGGGTGAACTACATCAGCAATCTCTGAACCCAGTGTTGGAACAACGAGGCTGACATACAGGACATCGAAAATTATAAACAATAAAAGAAATCAGAAATACTTCAACATAATTCTTTCCAGCCACAGCAACGATTGCACTGCGGGTCTGTAAGGGGCCAAGTGGAGCCGCCTCAGACCCAAATCCGCCATTTTCAACCTCAGCAGAGAAAAGCAAATCAAAACACTACAGGTCTGCAGCCAAGATTGCACATGATGACCTCTCCTCCATCCCGCAGAAAGAGTTGCAGGAATTGTCTGCCTCCATCATATGGCCCATCAGTCCTCATCAGGACACACTGTGGGGAAAAAATAACTGTAGGAGTCTGAGGATCTCGGGTCATTTCTTTGGGCTCTTTTCTCAGCCTGTCAGCATCCAACTTAGACCCTGAGATGTGGGTGCACAGCATCCACCCAGAAATGCTTCCATGGGTGTCAAACGTTGGCATGAAGAAGTCGGGCTCGCTACTAACAAAATAACAGCAATTGGTGCCCAATTATAACATGCATTTAAAACACAAGTTCTGACATCAGCTGATAAAAACAGTAAACGAAAGTCAGGTTTCTGCTGATTAACAACCAGATGCAGCATTCATTAAGGGTTACTCTTAATAACAAGCCATTACATTTCATTGCAACACGTACCGACATTGTTAAACTTGGAGATCTCAGATGCTGGAAAGAGCTGGGACAGACACCCTCATTAACAGAGCCAGCAGCTGCTAGCATCGCTGCGGATTCCATTTTTAGGAATAAGCAACTTTCAGCACCATAAGAAAACAAAAAGACAAAGCAACACAGAGCACGGTTATTTATTTTGACAGCTGTGGTTTCACTGTTTTAACTGTTTAGGATGGTTCTAAAGGAAACCTCGAAATGTACTCAGTAAAAGTAATGAAGCCTTGCCAAGCACAGTCCAGCTCTGAGTAGGGGCTGGGAGGCCCCAGGCACAGGCTGTGGGGCTGGGGACACAGTGTGACCCCTGGGGCCAGTGGGAAGGTGACACAGAGCCCCTGGGGGGGTCAGCAGCGGGCAACCATGGCAACAGGTGTCCCACTGCCTCCACACAGGTGCCACCAGCCCGGCTGGAGCAATGCAGCACAACAGTGGCTTCATCATTTTTTTGTTTTGTTTAACTAAATACAAGGTGCTATGATAAGGGCTCACTGCAGGCCCAGGAGGGAGGCAGAGCCTGCAGGAGCCCACCACGGCCTCCGTATCACCACCACCAGGGAAGGGAGCAGGGGGGCAGAGGCAGAGCATAGAGGAACTCAGTGGGGGAAGGGGAAGAGAAAAGCTTTCAAAAGTGTAGGCTGCCCCAGGCCCCCGCAGCTCTGCCAGCCTTCCCTCACACGCCCCTCCAAGCAGTTGGTGAGCCCACATTCACCTGAGACTGCAGCAGGTGCACTCAAGACCTGAGCTGTCACGCTCAACTGTCAGGAGAATAATCTGATAGAAGTATCAAGGGAGCGATCAAGAAAACCTTGGAAAGGAAATTAAAACATATACGTTCTCACAATTACAATCCACTTCAAACTTCTGCTAGCTGAAATCCGTATTTACCCAAGGCAAAGTAACTGCATAATTGCACTCCTCAGAAATGTCTATGAGACCAAACGTGTGCACACTGCAGGAACAGCTGGTCCTCCACTGCTGCTTCAGGACGCCCACTGCTTCAGCTCACCGCTCCTCCTCTGTCCTTTCATAAGCACTGTGCACGGCACTGTAATTCTCCTTACTGGAAGAGGCAGTTAGCATCAGAGTGTGCTCACCTGGACCCTTCCAGCTTTCCCTTATGATGAGTGAGAATCCAGTTCCCCAGCTGGCACAGCTGGCTGTGATCCCAGCGCACAGCCTTGGACCTGAAGGACCACACCTGAGCCCACTTTTCCCCACTGCCACGGACTTTCCATCAGCTGCAGCATCTCAACAGTTGTCACCATCCCAGCAATGTCTGAAATCCAGCCAAGGTGACGAGGTCCCCTCCAAGGCGATGCCCACAGCTACATGCAAAAAATCCACTTTGAGAATGCCTCTGCACAGCTTTACTGAGATGACCAAGGGACACAGAGAGTGCACACCTGAGTTCAAAATCTGAGTTCCCTGCCCTCTGTCTCCCACAAGAAACAGGAGGTAAAGCTAACTAACTACTCACAGGTGCAGTGTGCATTATGTTAGCAATCAGATGTGCCAGCCAGTGCTGGAATACTGCAGCAGCAAAGCCTCATCACCTGCCCACAAGTCACACATAGCAGCAGCACCAGCAGGTTCAGAACTGCAGGACTCTTGGTTCCTTGTGTTCTGTCCCATCCATCAAATCAATTTCCCTTGGCAGGGAATTAAGCACAGTAATTATTTCTGTCCCTGGGTATTCCACCCCCACCAGCTACAGCGTCCAGACAACTGTTGCCACTACATTTGCAGAGCAGGAGAAAGCTATGGAGGGATCCTGAAACTCCTGACACAGCAAGGCGATGAAGCAATAGCTAATGCTTTAAGCTTTACAGTTCTATTTTTAATCACATTTACGTCCCATAGTCAGTAACAAAACAGCAATAAAAGACAAGCCTAAACCCAGCCCCATCTCCCCTAGCCAAAAGATCATAAAAAAGCCCACAACAAAAACAAACAGAAACCAACCACCACCACCACGCTCACAGGATGCAATCTTACATTTCAAACTTTCTAACAATTCAGCTGGCAAGGCTTCCCCCCCCCATCCCCAAGGAATGCATTTTTCAAGTCATTAGTCCGTTCCCTCCTTTGTACAGCTCTCAACAATCACTCCTCGTGGTCTCTGCTACAAACACAATCAATTGCACAGTAAATTCAGGAGGTTTTCAGACCACAGATCTTGCTCCATTTGTAATTGCAAACTAAAACTGTAGGAGCATGAAGGCAGCTCACCCAAACTGACAGCTTCGGTTTAACCAACACTTGTTTGGTGTGAAAGCCAAGCAGTGTTACGAGCAAGGGGTTTGCATGGACGGTGCACTGACAACGACATCCCAGGGCCCACATGACTTCTGGCCACGGTTATCCCAGCAAAAAAGCCATCCTTGCTCCTCTAACACCTTACGCTGTAGTGCTCCTCAGCCATCTAACGAAGCACGTGAGGCTGGGCATCCACCCACTGCCAACCGTAGACCAAGGTCCTACTCTGGCCAAGCTGCATGCATCACAAAGCCTGCTTGTTAAGAGAGAGGAGAACAGGAACATGTTTTGCTGCAAATATTAGCATTCGTCAAGTTCTGCCGAGAAGCTGCCAGCTGGAAGGATTCCGAGGTTGAACGATAACGTAACACCGCAACATTTTCCTTTCTCCCCTTGCCACCCCAGCACAGCGAGCTGTGATGGTGCTGCCTGCAGCCTGGGTGGTGAATTTCCCATGCGGGTGACATCAGATTCACTCATGAGGATATTCTGTAGCATGCAATTAGAATTTTTGCCTCTAATTTGAAAAGGAAAAAAAAAAAAAAAACACAAACTTTTTTTTCCTTTTTATTTTTATACAAACCACTGAAATCAACCACATTAAAAAAAAATCACACAGGATAGTGACAACTGATATTAAACAGCTATTCACATATGTCCCAATACCACAAGACTCATACACCCGCTCAGCTCTCCCTGCTGTAGGAAATCCAAATGACTTCAGTGCATAAAATGAAACATATGAATTAATCACTGCTTTTTCTGCCCTCAATCCACAACGTTATTAATTCAGGCTGAAAATACATGTGCTTCAGAACAAAGAGTTACCCAACAAGGGATCGTGCAGCTCGTAAGCATTCGGCAATGCAAAGCCAACCTGGAAATGCAGAATCGCAGGTCCTGCTTGGAGCCTTATCACTGAAATGGTTATCAGTGCTTCAGCAAAGCAGGGCAAAATATCCCGCTTAAATGCTGACATTACAACTGAATGGAAACACCTCTCAAAGAGATGCTCAAAGAAAGCATTTCCTTTATGAGCAGAAGTCATTACCCACTCTTTGATGCGAACCTTCAATAATTAAGGAGGGACTCGTCAGTAAAGCTGAAGGCTGGAGCTTCCTAAGTGGAAACATGTGGGAAGGTAGCCTGAACACAGGCAAAGCTTACTGCAGTGATTTATCACACACCTGAGGCTCTGGTGCGCTCACACCAATAAGTCCCTGGATGTAAGGGAGAGGGGGGGGGGGGGGGAAAAGCTTTATTTAAAAATCATTTCAAACACAGTAAGTGGACCAAGAGCAATTCTAAGGCATCTGCATTATTTGTCAAAATAATGACGCTATAAAATAGCCAGTGCTACATGTGGTAGTGTTTAAGAAAAGATGGTTTACACACAAAGTTATTTTGCTCTAATAGATGCAGCACCGCTCAGCGGACTAGAGAGCCCTTTAAAGAGATCGACAGCTTCTTAGCATGACAGGGTGTATCACTGCAAATAACTGCCAGAGAGCATAAGTACGGAGAGTAAAGATGAAACTTCTTAAAACCTCTGCAAATGGGGAAAGTAGTCCTGCAGCTCTTTGAGATGCATTTACACCCATGGAAAGCGAAACGTTCTGCATTCAGCGTGATACAGTGAGTTATTTCTATAGTAAGAAAAAAACAAAAAACCACCGAACAATAAAATCCAATCCCTCATGAGGTGATTGGGCTTCCATTCCTGGGCTTTGGTTGCTTTCCAGGACGAGTGCTCCCACCTGGCACAGAGCTCAGATGGGCACTGCTTTGCAGGATGGACGCAGGTAGGAATGGGAGCACCTGTGGCTGATGCCAGGAGGGGCTGAGCACAGCGAGCACCAGCTCCAGGTCTGCACTACACCTGTCTGGAGTTCAAGGGGCTGCAAAGCACTCCTGCAGCACCAGCCAGATTCTCCTCTAATAGATGCATGCTCAAAGCACAGATTTTTTGGCAGTCACCCTTGGTTGGCGGGGTCATCTCCAAAGCAGGTTGTAACAAAGCAGTGCCAGCGCACACAGCTCCCATGGGCAGCAGCAGCCCAGGAGGCACTGCCATATCCCAGCAGCTTTATACCTGCTGCTGCTGCCCTGGGGCCCCAGCAGCATGCTGATTATTCTGGCTTCCTTGTGAGCACCGCCAAGGACACAAAACTGAAAACCCCACGATTTCCAAGCACAGCTCCAGCAATAAAAGAAGCTGCTGGTAACCAGGATTTAGAAGTGAAATAAAACACTCAAGAAAGATATCCGTGTACAGGCTAATTTTCAAACCAGAAAGTGCTGACCCTTAAAGAGTGACATGTGTCCTGAGTCTAATTTCGTTTGACTTTAAAGTCACAAAGGAGAAGTTCAAAACACTGTTTGTAGCCATAAGTTAGAGTTAAAAGCTATTAAAAAAAATAAAATACATAGACTGATTTCTTCTGGATATAAATCCAAAAGGTAAGATTGTGCAACATCAGTACTCCATATTTAATAATAACAAACAGATGGGAAAATATCATAATAAATTACTATAACCGTCCAAGCTGTGTGCCAGAATGTCTTGGCCAAATTCCCCTGCTTAACTATCTATATACCGTGCACAGATCTCAGAGGACTCCATATTCCCGTAGATTGAAATATATGCATCAAGCCACTTTCTTTAAAACAATAATAATAATAAAATCACTTCGAGCTCCACTACAGGGCTGACAGCACTGCAGAACACAAGCAAGGATTTAGCAGAGCTGTGCCACATCACAGCACACAGGCAGCTGCAGGACAGATCAGAAGCCCAGCACCTTGTGAGAAACTCCCAGAAACGTGGATTTATCTCTGCTCTGAGGCTTGGTTCACTCCTATATCCGAGGAACGTTTCAAAGCCCAAATGATGCTTCAGATGGGACCTCACCCGCCGTGCGGTACGGACACAGGCAAGACAGCTCTTCATGTTGAAAACCCTCCAACCTCCTTCCCTTCAACAACTACCACAGCTGTGAATCCCAGAGCCCCCTAGGACAAAAAGCTCTGTGACAGGCCTGCAGATATGCACCAGTGTGGAAATCAGCGTGGAACAATGCTGGGCAGCCCTGGGCAGGGCTGAGCATCACAGACACAGAGAGATGCAGAACTCCTCACGTTCCTATCCTGCATCAAGACTGCACATTGCTTACTATTGTACAAATTATCTTTCACCCCCTCTTTTGGGAATTCCAACTCCTCCCTGAGAAACATTTGCAATAGATGGTAAATCAAGAAGCAACCTCAAACCTCTGCACCTCAGCTACCTGCCCCTCTGTAACCCAGAGCTGTTTAGTCCACTTTTAGTGGTGGTTGTATCACCCAAAAACCCCAAAGCACAGAAATCCAAACCCCAGAGCTAAAATGTTCTAGGCACTGTACCTTACCCAACCACTTGCCCTTCAGTAGCAGCTTTACGTGTGGATCTGGAAGCACCTCGGGGAAAATTCTGTCCCCATTTTATGCAAAAAGAAAAAGGATGCAGCAGACGAGGTCAGCACACAATGCAGAGAACTTACCAGGTGCCACTGGCAGCGGGGTGCTAAAGCACAGCATCCCCATCCACTGCCCTTCTCAGCACCCAGCAGCACGTCTGCAGCCACAAGGTCAGCACCTACCTGGGTTTTGCTACCAGTTTCCCCAAGATGTGAGGCCTTTCATTCAGGGATTATGACTTAGAGAACTTTGGCGCGCATGCAGGAACTCCACCACAAATGGAGATGAAAATACAAGAAAGCTGCAATAGAAGCGCCAGCTGTTCCGAGATGAGGTGCAAGAGCCAAGGTACTGCCAGCACTGCAGAGCTGGAAGCTGTGAGGTGGAGCTGACTTTGAAATCCTGACACTTATCTCTTTTGACTAACATAAAATATGTACCTTGGCTCGTGCTCGCTTCCTATATACGACTGGGAAGAGGATGGCTTCACACTGCGGTTTCACCCAGTTTAGAAACGGAAGAGAAACCCATGAGAAAATCATTTCTCTAGACTAAAAATAAATAAATCTTTTTTCTTTTCCTCTTTTAAAGGGTTTAAAGGAATATGGTGGATGTGATCAGCAGGCGGCCAAACGTATTCAGCTAGGTGGCATTCTACTTAAAGGAAAAGTTTAATCCCACAAATTGTACCGAGATTTAAGTTCATACCTATGCACGGTCATTATTATGTTTTCTTCCCACAGATCAGTTTGTTCAACAAGGAACAAGGTAAAAAAACGCAGTTCCTAATAAGCCTAGGGATAAGATCTCAATTTGGTTTTGAGATGCTGCAGTCCCACCTTTTCTTGCATGCACAAGCATACATTTTGCCCTACGTGGAACTGACTTCTGCATTTCTACACACCATCACTCTGCACTACAAAAATTTTCTTATTAATTAAAAGACAAAAATATTAACTTAATTTTCCTGACCCAGAAATCTCTCCAAATCACCACATTTTCACACAAAAATTCCATCTCGAGGAAACAGCATTCTCAGACAAAGGAGCCTTAACAAGAAATCCCTGGGCAGCTCCTTTCATGTGGTTACTTACTTTTGCATCAGTTTCTGCAAAGACAGTGAGGAGTGACAGTCTGTTCCTGCCACGGGGAGATGAAGGGCTCCAGCACTTCAGGAGGAGATCAAACTTGACCTCTGTCTCTCATTTCATTACCCAATGCCAGCACTTCCAATAGTCTTTATGTGTGGAGGGAATATAGGAAACGCAATAAACAACACAACAGTTACACAAAGAATCACACAGCACAGATACGCTGCTTCATCAGCACGCATACCATCGAGCAGCCAAACAAATACTCTTAGAAGCAATAAAGAACACAATTTTCCTCCTCCTCCCAGTAAGAAAAAGGGAGACAAAAGGAACAGACCAGAGCACACATGGACACGTGCCCTGAAACCAGCCCTTCGTTCTATTGCTCAGGTCGCTGGATTTACCTGGGTTTTAATGCTTGGCCAAAAAAAGTTCCTGCCAGCTACAAACAGACAGAAATACTGAAGTGCTCTTCCTCCTTCAGAAATGGCATTTCCATTTCAGCGCTGCTACCAGCCCCTCTACATCTGTGGCTGTGCACTTCAGAGCTTGCAGAGACACTCAGGAGATGCTGCAGTTTTGCTGATGACTCTCAAGAGCCTATGCCAATTAAAAAAGACAAAAGATCTACACTGTTTAATCCAACCCCAACTACAGTGCATTTCTGGCCAAATATTCCTAGTAGTAAGCAACCAAAATCTATGGAATTCCAAAAAACAACAAAAAAGCACCAAACTCCAGTATCAAATCCAGCAAAAAGGATCAAGAAGAACCCGATAGAGCTGGTCTCCTTACAGAGGGTCCAAGAGTCGGTGTCCTGCTCTCACTGACCTTTCTCACAGGTCCTCACACAGCCTCACTCCCAGCTCTGAGACACCGAGTCCCAAGGTCTCAATCCTTCAGTTGCAGTTCTGCCGTATACCTGGGGAACAGCCGCCCAGGGCCAAACCATCCCCAATGAGAACAGTGCTCAAAAACTTTCATTCAGAGCTATAATCATCCTCTATAAATTACTGCCATAAAACTTTCAGGTGGTGTAGATCAGGTCAGAAAAAGGGCATTTGAATGGTTAACCAGACACAGATAAATCAGGTGTATGTTAGAAATGACAGCGTGATTAATGAAAAAATAAAAACGCCAGCAGTCCCTTGGATGTCCTTTAGTTTATTATTATTATTATTACTCAGGGATTATTCTGAACATCAAGGTTTATTTAACTTCAGAAGAAGATAGAAAAATAAAAACAAAGCCTGTCCTGCCCTGCCAGGCTCAAACTTCTGATGAAGGCTGCCTTGAAGACAGCTCTGCCCATCTCCCTTCCTCCTGCCATCAAAAGCTTGGCAATGCTGCAATGAGTTTAAGCAGCCCCTTGCTGAGAGGTGTCAGCTGCTCAAGCCAACAGTGTCATGAAGCTAAGCCATTGTTTTCCCTGGATTCCCCCCAGCTTGTCCTTCTTGCTAAAAACTTCACCATCTCCCCCGTTTCAGGTGCATAATACCTTAAGTTGCCCATTTGGCTTGCAGCGCAATCACAGCAGACCTGACTTTTTTCTAACAAGTAAAACCACAAAGATGGCAATGCTTGGGGCTATCCCAACTCTTAGCACATGTGACAACCAGCAAATATTGCAGGGAGAACAAGACTGCCATTTGTCCAGGTTGGCAGCAGGGAACAGAGCGGCTTGGACACGGTAATGCAGTGAGCACTACAGCCAGAAGAAAGGCACTGCTCAGGAGCAGGAAAAGCATCAGTAACCCATAATGAGGCAAAGAAAAAAAAAACCTGAGTGCTCTGCAGTCACCTAAGCTCTTAAAAAAACCCCATTTCAAACAGCTGTCGGAGTTCTGTTATTTTAAAAACAGAGCAAAAGGAAAAATCATCCCATAGCAGAGTATTCACAAGACCAATTTCTGTGGCTGTGGTGTGAGGTTAGCCTTGCCAGAATACTTTGCTCCAGTTTTGCAGAGGGAAAATTCACAATCTTGTTCAATTAAATAGAAGTAACCAGAAGAGATAGAAGGGAGGCCTCCCAGCAGTGGGTGCAACTGCTGCAGCCTCTCTCCACCCCACAGTCTGAGCAAAGTCAGGGTGCTCCCTCCTGCCCCGTTACCTTTCCCAAACTCATCTGCAGCCCTGCACCATGCGTCCCCATTGCTCCTTGGTGCTGGGTCAGTCCTGAAGGCGAGCAGAACAGTGCAGCAGCCAGGCTGGGCCAGGGAAGCTCTGCTGAGCCACGTGCAGAGCTGAGGAGCTGAGAGCTGAGATCGTTAGCATTCCCAGGGGCTTTTCCAAGGGAGCAGGGAATTAATCACACTTGCCCGGCCACACTCCAACTGGGTAATTACATTTGACCTCCCTAAGCCCCCCAAACAAGTGGATATTGTGTTCAGGTTGCCCTGTTTAACGCGCTGCCCACGTGCATTATGAGGCCATGCTAACCCTCACCCGAGCAGTGGGAGGCTGTCAGCGGTGGGCAGCACTTCCCTCACCTGTTGTGAGGTTGGAACACGCTTGGGATCCTTTGGCAAAGGAAATGACTTCCTATTAGACAAACAAGTAGCAATCAGTCCAAGCTGGAATGTTTGGACATCAGTCAAATCCTCCTCAAAAACGCTGAGCAGGATCAGAGCCAGAGCTATTGTTCAGCTGCACCTCTCCGAACAGAATACTAAAAATAGGTATTCCTACATACGAAGAGCTGACACATTCATCCCAGCCTTGGTTTTGCTTCTGCATAGGGAGCTGTAACTAAGAAAACTGCACCAAGTCACAGGTTAACAGAAAGGCTGATAATGGGGATGCTGCCATGAGATAAGGAGAACCATCGGCTTCATGACACCAAGTCAGCTCCAGTACTGAGCTCAGGTGTGTGTTTGAGGAGATGCATTCTTAAATACAGGAAACCAAACTGCATCGTCTTTGTCCCATCACCGAGATGCCCAGATTTAAAATAAAGACACACAGACATTTTCTTCAGCCAGCCTTGTCAGAAGGATAAAGATGTAAGGAGACATCAATGCCACTGCAATAAGCACACTAAATCCTTTCCCTGATACGGCCCCCAGAATGGGAGAATACACTTCAGAAGAAAAGGCAGAGGTTATGATGCCTTGAATACGATACACTGGCTGCTTGCACACACATTTACAAAAGCAGATGCTGTGGTTATAACCACCAGTCACTAAACCTGCCCCAGCCAAGCCGGGCACTGCCATGGACCTGAGACAGATCTGTGCATGGGTCACGGCTGCTATGTCACTGGACTCTCATCAGCTAAAAGCCACATTTAAGCTAAACACGAGCAGCACAGACTCCAAAGTAGGATGCAGGTCTCTCAATTATACCACAACACAGTCGCTGAGTACAGACAACGTTTTCCCAAACCGTGGTGGACAAGGATCCGACTTCTCTGCTTTAAAACTAAAATGGGAGAAAGTTTGATTCAGCTCAACCTCAGCAATGCTCTAAGGCAAGAGCCTGATCAGAGGAGAGCCCCATTCCTGCTCGGCACCCAAATCCAGCTTCACTTTTACTAAGGAAAACCTCTGCCTGCAGAAAGCATTTTTGTTTGTTTCCTTTTCATTAAAGCTGGGACAAAAGTCAGCCACAAGAGCTGGGGAGAAACATTCTGCTTAGGGAAAGGGCTTCCCAGTTTCTGCAAGACCAGCGTTCCCATTCCACCCACTTACATTCCTGGATCAAGAGAAAATTAAATCACATCCGCGAGCCGGCACTGCTTACACAGGTCGGCATCCAGACAACATGGCAAACTGCTGGGAGAGAATTACTTGTGCAGGGAAATGGTGCTTGGAGAAGTCACACACTCGTTCCAGCATCACCATTTCCATCAGTCCTTGTTAAGGAGCGTTTTATCCCTTAAAATCATTTGCATAATTGCCGCAATCAAAGGCAGTACTTTACAGTAATGACTTTAATGGCAAATTTTTCCTTAAACATTCTTTTAAAGAACTGCCTCCCCAGGCTGGTGCACCCACATGTGGAGAAGTAAAGGCAGGAGGTGATGCTCGGGAAACGGAGGAGGGCTGAGCTGCTTTTTGGTTTGTGCTTTGTTTACAAATCGCTTTCTGATGCTCAAAATGTATCTCACACCGAAATCTGTCATTTAATCAGCAATCTAGTGCATATATGGGGAACACCCCGATTCTTTTTGTTCATTTTGACAATGTGTAATCATGATATGGGAGAATCTGGCTCCTTTCCAGGCTAAAAGGCTAAAATAGGGTCTTCTAAGCGTGTCCATGTCTCACCCTCTGTGCTTTCTCTGATTATATGTTAACAATAAAGTTACAGAAATACAAAGCCTGTCAAGCTTCATTCAGTGCATTCAGGGCACTGGGATGTGCTGTGAACACCAGCACAGCCACTGCAGCAGTCAGGCAACACAAACCAAGCAGTACAACGTTAAGTGCAGATTACAAATTGTGCACTATTTCCTGCTGTTGGATCAGTAGCTGCTGACATCCCCAAACAGACAAGATACCCCACCAAAAAGACATCTATGAAAAGAACTGGAGGTCCTTTCTCCAAGACATCGTGTTTTTGGGAGAGGCACTGCAGGAACCCAGGTGAGTGGAGCAGCACAGGCGTGCAGAGGAACACGCACAGAGGTGACAGCTGCTCTGCATTTCTACAGCATAGGACTTGCTGCAGCAACTTTCATGAGCTGTTTCAGCTGAAGCCCTGCCTGATATTCTCAGCTGCACAGACATATCTACCCAAGAACACTCAGACAATAGCTGCAGAACTTCAGTAGCGCTGTAAATGCACATTTAGAACAGGCAAGCAGCACTGGCCCAGCTTGGAAAATGAAGCCAGGGTTGGAGCTTATTGATGGCTCCAAGGGGAAACCAGCAGCAGAAGCCAGCAGCGTTCCACTCTTGTTCCTACGTGCCATCCAGAGGTGTGCACCCTCTGCATTACCCACTGCAATCCCCAGCATCACCAGTGGATGCTCTGCACAAGAAGCTCTCCCGGGGCCTCAGAGCATCCCAGCCCCAACCCTCATACACAGACCTGGGAGGAGGATTCCTGCTTAATTGAGGTTCCCAAACAAGAGAGGCCCGGATGAAGGCACACTGCCCTTTAATGCAGGTCTAATTACATTAAAACAAAACGCTCTCGTGAACATGGAGAAAGGCTGGGGAGAGAATCAGACAAGCTATAAATTAAAGCAGAGGATATGAATACCATGCAGGCTGCAGTGTTAGGGTTAACGTGGGTCTGGAAACAGTTTAGGGAAAACCTGGTGTGACTAGGGGCCAGCTCCGAGTTTAGTTGCTTTGGGCTAATCGTTTCCTTCAGGCAGGCTACTCCAGCACACTAATAGGTTTTAATAAAAACTTCCAATTGGGCCAGTAAACCCCTCATTAAGCTGTTTTTAAAGCATGAATTTAAGAGCGGCGAGGGTAAAAGGTCACGAGGAGTATTTAATTCACAACGGCTGGCAAAAGGTGCTGTTGTGATTGAAAACACCAGAGTTCAAGTGTCCAGGGCCACATAAACATCCGACTCTGTCACTAGACCTGGTTAAGTGACAGCTTGAAAAATAGATTTAATAAGACAGAGAGAAAAGTTTCCCACTCTTACACGAGAAATAGGAACAGCAGATCACGGTAATGGCCAGGAACAGGAACAGTCCCTAAGCCAGCCCAGCCCTCACCTCGCAGCAGGGAAGGATGAGGAACAGCATGCAGCTATCTGGGTGCCCAACCCATTGCTGCTCCCCAGGTGTCAGTCAGGCCTCGTGCTGCCATCAAGCCAAATTCTCTAGGAATGCCACAGACCAGGGAGGGTTCTGCATCCCTGTGAATTTGCTCACCGTGATGCTTGGGTCTTCTCAGCCCCACCAGCAGGCACTGCAGATAGGTCTACAAGCAGGAGTGGCTTTGCTTAGGGCACAGCTCAGCCCACACTTACCCACCTTCGTGCCCTGTAAGCTAAGTTTCAGCCCTGCACAAGAGAGGTTTGATCCAAGTGCTCCCAACTCTCATTTTCCTCTGCAGCCACTTCTCTGCTCACGATGCAGTGCAACTCACAGGAAACTTCACCCCTTCCTTGGAAACGCGCACTCACAAAGGAGAACATCTCAATCTCACGCTGCGAGAGCCAGAACCCCAGCTGTGCACTCTAACATTTCATTTTATGTCAATGCACATCTAAAATTCAAGATCCCTGAAGACCTTTTAAAAGAAAATTCTCTTCGGAACAATTTGCATTGAAGTACAGAGTGAGGATTTAACAAGTAATGGAGAATTACATACACTCCGCTCTCAACTTTTTATTCTACCTCTAATCAAAACACACTTTAGCTTAAATTTTGAGATAATAGATGCCACATAAAATTTGGGAGCAGGCAGAGATAGGGACTAGATTATTTGCTTATTCCATGTTTAGAGGTGATAGAAAGAATCTGGAGTTTAATTCAACGCTCAGAGAACCTCTAGTTGTCTTCTCTCCACACCAAGATTAACAAGATATTTCACTGCAAGAGGAAAAAAGCACTGATTTTTTAAATATGTCTCCAATTCTAGCCATACAGTTGGCCTGCACAGAGCATAGAAGCGAGGCTCTCTGGAACCATCCCCAAGGAAACATTTGCTTTGGCTCCAAACAGGACACTTTCGTGCATCAAGAGTCAAAGAAGATCAGCTGTTTCCCAATCCTTTCTATTTAATGAGCCCATTGATAGCCCAAAGGTAAGCATTCTTTACTGGGAATTCAGACTGCTGGTCTGAGAGGTATCTGATGACTACAGACACGGTGATGTGGAATCAGAATCTCCCCAAATGGTTGCATCATTTTCCCACACTACACCTGCATTTCTGCTCCACAGGGAGACGTGGCAGCCTGCAACAAACTGAGATCTCTGCAGCCTTTCTGCAGCTCTGCTCGGCTCTCTTCTGGTATCCCACAGCACTGCAGCACTACTGCAGCACCTCAGACCATGCACTGCACTGCCAAGCTGTCTTCTGAATATCTGGAGTTACTTAAGGTAATAAGAGGCAGAACAAAAGAAAGAGGGCAAGAAACCCCGTACAGGAGCATCGCCTTCTTCAAAGCCTCTGTGAGAGCAGAGATAATAAATCACTGCACAAACCAGGCCTGCATGTTGAAAAACCTCAGGGTATCTCAGACAGAAGCACCACCAGGAATTCTTGCTCCAGAATAACAAACCCTTGCTCAGAAAGGGCCAGAAGCAGCCATGCACCACAGATCAGCTGAAGCAGCTGTAGTCTTATTCTCCACCAGAAGAAAAGATGCCCTTAATTTTAAGGAGGAAAGCAAAGACTTTAAGAATAACAACAAGCTGGCCTTGCTGGTTGTAACATGATGGAAAACACGTCAATGGCAGCAAAGCAGCAAGCTTTTAAGCTGCACCAAGTGAGAATTTGCTCAAATGCAATGGCCACGGACACAGAAATAAAAATATATATATATATATCTGCTTAACTCTGCAAGGCCTCAAACAAACAGGAATCTCCAGCAAGATTCCCTCGCCTCCACTGCCAACCCTTAAATGAGGTCTAAGAAGGGGTGGATCCTGCCTCTACCCCTTCTGGTCACTCAAGTGCTTTGCATACACCTGTACTCCCCTGGGTTGGCCTTGCCTTCCCATCAGGTGCTCAATCACTGTTCCAAGCTGTGACTTACAAATTCCACTATGCTGGTTCTCTAGCAGGTCTCTAGGTTCTGCAGCCTTCAGCCAGAACCAAACCTGGCTCTGAGGATGAGATTTAGGTTGAAAACGGTGCTGCCATAGGAGCCCAGCTCTCCTGAAAGAGCCTGCAGGTGTGCTGTGCTGGGGGCAGGCAGCATCTCCACCCGTCCTCATGGCTCCAGCAGTCCCAGCTCAGGAAAGAGAGGAAGGAGGGAAGGACCAAAGCATCTCCATGCGCTGCAGCCAGCAAGTAGTCCAGGCTCAACCTCCAGAGCACTGCATTGCAGAGAACAGTATGAGAAGGGGCCATTCCTACCTCCTGGCCAGGAGCATCACACACCTGAGCAGCACCAGCCCATTGGGACAGACCCAGCATGTGCTCATGAAACACACTGTGCTGCACCTAAAGTCAAATGTAGAACAACAACAAATAAAGCCAAGAAATTCCTGCAGCTCAGCCAATTGCAGACCAGCTCTATCCCTCAGGCTGGAGCCCACTCCAGGTTCCCAGCACAGAGTCCCTCTCAGAAGCAAACAGCCCAACATGGCTGGTGCTCTGCACTGCAAAACCTCCAGCACGGCGCCTTGCAGCCCATTCCCCAAACGAGGTGTGTTTTTAATCACTGTTACCTGACAGCAGTAAGAGCAAAGAGCAGAACCTGTGGCAATACCAGTTGATCCCATTTGGCCTAACAGCTTGTTGTTATTTCCAGACTCCAGAGTTCTTTAAAATTCATGGGGACAGCCTGCAGTTTTAATAGAGGCTACCAAAATCTATCCTAAGATGTATCAAAAAAAAAGCATGCTTCCTGGAGAGGAATAGGAAACAGTCAGCATCTACAAAGATCTCTCCAGGAATTTTTATTTATTTATTTATTTTAAACTCCTGCTTTGAAGTAGATGCTACCAGAGAAGAAGGCTTCCAGAGCTCAGCAATATTTAATGTACTTCTACAGCAATGGATGGCAATGTTGTTGTTTCAGCTATATTATAACAAAAATATTGTGGTTTTCCTGTATTCTAACAAAAGTAGCTCGAGATTTACATCTCATTCATCTCACTCAGAAATAGTCCCTAAGCCAAAAACAAGGAAGGGAGAAACCCTACTGCGTACAAAGGGCTTCAGAAACCCTCGTAGGGTGGCTCTCCAGTCAGGACACAAAGGAGGGACAAAAACACAGAACTCAGGAAAGGCAGCTTTTGTAAAACCATTGGTGAAAGCAGGAAGCACACAGAAGATAAGTAACTTGGGTTAAAACTATAATGGGTGCACTCGCTAACACAACGGAAGTATGGATTCATATGGCAAAGTCCAGCTAGTTAAAACATCCACACCAATTTGGAGTGATTTGCTCAAATACACTGACAGGAGAGCAGTTCTCCATATTCCTCTGCTTCTCCATTTGGTGAAGCATCACCTCACTGGCACACACACGGTAAGTGCATTTGAAACTTGTTAACGTGAACATTCAGAACAAGGAGGAGGATGAAAATCCCTGAAGGGGATACAAGGAGGAAAAAAAAAATAAAAGACAGAGTAAAAACAATCTTAAATGTAAACATTTGACAGAGGGAGAAAGATTAAGTAAAAACTACGTACCCACAAATGCACCAATAAATTATTACTGCAGTTTTTTTTCCTTGTTTTTATTCACTTACCAAAGGAATACCTGCAAAACAAAATGGAGAAAAAAAGCAAAAATCATTAAAAACTCAGTTAATTGCTTATAGGGACTTACGCCTCAAATTACTTTGAGTGCAAACTTTACACAGCTTTTGGATTTCAAACCATCTGCCAAGGAGGACGGCTGCACGTCTGCCCCGTGTAACGCACAGCCTGGGGCACCATGTGGCCAACGGCTGCTCTGGCTGCCCTGCGGCCTGAAACACCAGAGCAAACTCAACTCCTTTTATGGGGGGGGGGGGGGGGGAGGGAAATTAAGCCTCACCTTTGCTTTGGCGTGATGAACCGCTCGGTGTGCTGCAGGGCTGCATGCTGCAAGGCGCACAGCACACCAGGTGCTTCCCAGCAGGAGGCAACCCAGCTGCACCCACACTGTGAACACCACTAAGCTCAATGCATGGCTGTTTGCAGAAATATCTTCTTCTTGCAAATGTTTTACTCAGGTGTGCAAAGTTTATAGCTACATATGCCTACTTTGAACCAACATCTTCATAGCCGTAGCTTTAAAACGCACAGTGAGTTTTCACTTTGTTAATAAACACGGCTCTTTATAAAGATATCTGTCATGAAGGGCAACCCAGCTTCACTGCTCTCCACCACTGTTGTGGTGCACCGAAACAAACTCGCACGAACCATTCTTATTTCTTGGCAGAAGGAAAGAACCCCCCGAGGCTCATTTAAAACACACGCAGACACACAGCAAACGAGGAATTAATAAAATACTGTATTCTTCTGAACCACATTCAGTTTTCTGACGTGTGTCTGTTGCTGATTACATCAATCCAGGCTCCGGGACTTGTCATGTGATGACAGGCAAACACTTGTGAATTTACTTCTCTGAAGATGTTTGTGATGTGAATGCCAATAAGCCCAAACCAAATGGCCACCACTAACAGCAGCAGTACTTCTTGCAAGGCTCTTTTATAGGTATAAGCAAGCAGGTACCTAAATGCCCTACTAAAGTTCAGATTGCGGCTTGGAACTAAATGACTGTTTTTCCTTCTCTTCCTTGCTTACATAGACATATATGCTGCTTCTGTTTATCTCACTACCTTGTGCCTTGAAGTCTGAAACATCACCTAGAGATAACAACAAGTGAAAATATGGATCTGACAGAGAGTTTGGGAAGGTGTCCATGCAGTGACTTTTGATCTGTGTATGGCTCACGCCCAAAGTTTCGCAAATTCAAAGTATGTCCCATTCATATTTTCTAAATCAAAGAAAGGTGTGAAGCCATTCCTCTTCTTTTGTGACTGAAACACTGTTAATTAGCCACAATTTGTCATTAGAGACAAATCTCATGTCACACTTGGAAGGGCTGTAAATATCAGCTGGGAATCATAAACACTATCAAATACTTGGGGTAAGTTGTTTTCATCACGTTGTCACACTGATTAATTCTAGCTCTAGTGTAGATCTGTACTGTATTCCTGGAAAGCAAAACCTCACAGCAAAGTGTGGTTTGCACTACAGGAAGCTGCATCCCTCCCCACCAACACATCCTCCTGCATGGTGCCTATTAATAAAAAGCATTAAAACAGACAGAAAATTCACATTTCCCATTGCTTGCTAGGAAAATGCATCCGTATTTACAACCAAAAAGTCGCCCTACCCACCACTCAGATCCTGGCACTGCCCAGCCCCACAGGGTCCCTCCAACCAAAGGGATTTCCATAGGCAGGATAATTCACGGCTGCATCCCCAGCCTGCAGCTGGTGTTAACAGCTTCTCTCACTGCTCTCCACAGAGAACATCCTCTGCAGAAAGTGAACCCAGATGTCAACTTTCATCTCTATTATGAAACTCTTATTCTCCGGACTGCACAGCTTAGGATGGGGGAGAAGGGTTTTTGGGTTGTGCAGAGGCAGATTCTATTCTCCTCCAGGATACAGCTCCAAAACCTGAAGGCATGATGCTGCCACAGCAGCCCCTCTGCACAAGAGAAGCCAGGTAGAGCCTGCAGATGTAGTGCTGCTTCCCTGTGAGGGATGGAAGGTGACTCTGCTGTCCCCACATCCTCAGCACTGTCCAGGCATAGGTGGTGGCAGCAGGAACAGCACAGCTCTGACAGAGCTCAGAGCTTCCTTCCAAAGTTTCAGCAAAAGGGAACGCTGGAGGAGCTCCTGTCACAAGTTCATACACTGCATTAGGGGAGAAAAAAGGGCAAAGTTACAGAACTCACCGCTGCTGTCCCACATGTGGCACTCCTAAAAGTGATGGGCTTATGAGCCTGAAAGTGCATTAAGTGATTGTAACACACCTGGCAAAACGAAGCCATAAACACTTCAGGACAAAACCCATATTTTCTCTATATGTTTATGTATATATATTCACACAACGTGCCCTGCACTTGGGAATCCACTTCTCCAGGGCACTGCCTCCAAACAAAGCCAGTTGGCACACATCACTTCCAAGAGACCAACTGTCCATCAAAACGAGATGACGGAATTAACCCAGAGCACCATTCATTTCAGAACATCATTAACTTAAGAGTGTGGGGGTAGGAAACCTTATTGACAGCTGGTTTCAGTTGCTGCCAAGCCTTCAGCACTGCACAGCGGTTGGGGGGGAGGAAATAAGCTAGAACGGCAGTAAATGAAACCACTCGTCTGGTTTCTGGATTCACTTTATTGTGGTCGCAGATCTCTAAAAACTGGGATCCCGTGCTCTGTAATTACAACATCCACATTTAAATGGAAGGAACGGGGATAGCATTATAAAAGAGGGCTCGAAGGGGAGGATTACGCCTGGGTGTGCTCCTGGAGCTGGGAAAGGTGCCGAGCAGAGCTGGGGAGGAGCAGTGGATGAGAAACCAAGGGAGCAGTGGATGAAAAACCAAGGGTGCCACGATCTGCCCCTTACGAGGCAGGGAGGGAGGCTGGTTACATGACCACACACACATTGCCCAAGCCCCAGCCTTCGCCAAGTTCTCAGCCTGTGCTCATTTCCAAAGTTAAAGCCATTATGAATCCTTGCCTTGCATGACGTCGGAATTGGCCAAGTTAAAGCAATGTCTGCTTTGGTTAAATCCTTCCAGCGCCAAAAGCAGATGCTGAAGCAGCAGCCTCAAGAAACCCACCCTGAGCTGCTCCTTCCACCAGGATCAAAGCGGAAAACACAAGAACAGGAGCGGGAAGCAGCACTGCACCCAACCACCGCACACCCTGAGCAGAGCCAGCTCACAGAACAGCACGTGCAGAGCCAGCACACACAGGCACCGATGGAAAATAGGAGCATCAGCTTGGTGCATCCACATCCTGGTGCATTCACGTCCTGCAATGCCAGGCAGCCGTGCTGCAGCACGCTGACGCACGGGAGGCGCAACACAAAGCTGCAGGCCTGCTTTTCTGGGATGCTGCAGCAGAAAGGTTTTGTGTCTCAGCTCGTAGCACAATGATAGGTAAAATCTGACAACTGTATTTCAGTAGCTCCGTTCCTTGAGGAAATAAATCATTTCATTGCATTAATCTCTAAAGGTTGCCCCCCCAAATCTCCTCCCACCAGCCATTCTGCAAGTAAGATTCCCCATTAAAAGCAGTGTGCAGTAAGGTTTCAGTGACAGCACAGTACCAGGCTCACAAAGACGTGAGTTATTTCAGTTCAAGTTTCCATCTCCTTCCTACCACAGAGTCTTCCCCCAGGAGAGCTTTGTTTTTGCAGCCACTTCCCTGCCATTCCCCAGGACAGCACCACTGTTTATCCAGACAGATCTGGAAGCTCCCTCCAGCAGCACAGCTCAGCCCTGCACCTCTCTGGTGCTTTGGGTAACGACCCCAGCCCAGCAAAGAGCCTGCACAGCAAGCGTTCTCAAGAGCAAATGTCTGGGCGAAGACCCCCAGGGAAGTCAGCAAACAGCTTCCACCAGGCCTGGACCCCTCCCTCCCTAACCCCTGGTCTGTTTTCAGCTGCACCAACCTCTATATTCACATTCTTTCCAACCACAGCTGTTGGGGAACTTAGATGAGTGAAGCAACACAACCGTGTGCTGGACCAGACTGGTGCATGAAGCTATTTGGCCAGTTCCAGCTTAAAAAAAAAAATAATAAAATCATGAAAAAACATTATTCATTCTTTTCCTAAATCTTTCAGCTGTGGAATCAATACCCAAGTCTGCATACTGGATACAGCTGGCAACTGGATGTGCCAGATAATAAGCAATTAAAAAAAATATTTGTCTCAGACTCTGGCAAAGCCCCATGGTACATCCGACACCACACAGCCATGCCACCAACCACAGCACGATGATAATTCTGGGCTCTTGTTTTCTCCTCGGCTGTGATCTGCAGAAGAGATTACAAGCTAGAGACGGTTCTTGCAAAGGAAACAGAGCGACCCACGTCCCGTTCTGATCACTCCTGAAGGTTTACATTTCTTCTCATGAAATCAAGTCCGGGCCACGTTCAGACAGAAGCAACGGCTGCAACTCACTGAGGAGGCTGAAGGTCGCAGCCAGACACTGAGGCTGCTGAACGCAGAGCGCTGTGCACAGGGACGCAGCCCTGTGGCTGCACACATGCCTGCGTGGGACCTCCAGCACAACGCCCGAGTGCACGATGAACTGACAGTGCTGTAAGGCAGCCGAAGGTTCATTAATTAAAAATAAAATAATAAATCATCCAGAGGGGCTCTCAATGAGCAAAGTAAAACCAGTAATTGCAGCAAATCAAAACACTGTATGCAACCGATTTCAAGGATTTAAATTCCTCTTCCATTTCCTTCTTTTTCAACTTATTTGAATTCCTACAAGCATTCACATTATTTAAATAAGACTCGCTGCAGACTCTGCTTGCTACAGAAATGCACAGCCTCAGTCGATGCTGCAATCTCCCATGCTGCAGTTGCTCAAGAAACCCTGGCATGCCATTCCACCAAAACCACTTCTCTTGTTTTCCAATGTGTCCCAAAGGAGAGCTGTACTTGCCAGGGCTCAGTTCCCCTCCAAGAACCTACCCATGGAAGCAGACAGCAAGCAGAGCTGGTGCAGCCCAAAACTCCACTGAAGCATCCCATGACAGCCCGTGAGGCATTTGGCAGTGCTGCTCACAAGGAGCCCTCACATTCATGCCATTGCTGGGCCTGTCTTCTCTATCTCTGCCTGTCTTTGCAGTCCTTTCTCACAGACCAACTCGCGTGTTTGGGAGAAGATAAGGGCAGGGATGCTGTCAAGCCTCCTGGGACATCCTGCAGCACCTGCGCTCCTTTCTCCAACCCAGGCACCCACCCTATGGCAACTAACCCAACCACTCCAAGCAAGACAAGCAGCAGCCTTACCCCAGAACACACATTTATGGTCTCACAGATGGAGGAAGGAGAACAGCAAGTGCCAGGTGATTGAGCTGCCCCCTCGGGTGGCTGCTGAGCAAACGCCAGCCCAGGGCAGGGAGGGGAGACCTTAACGCGCTGGGGGGGGGGATGCTAAATGATTCATTTCTGACATCAGCCATGATTAAATTTTAATCTCTCAAACAAAAATATGGTTCTCATTAGCCTCATTAGTTCCCAGTTGTACTGCAAGGCAGCAGTGTCACATGGTATTAATCTTTGTTTTCATTAATATGTCATATCAACTGCCCGCGTCTGCTCACAGCATTCTTTGAAACTGATCCGCTCCCTCTCTTCTCTAGGAGTAGGAAGTGCCAAAAAGCAGCTTCCTCGACAGGAAGGATGACCCCCTGAGATCCTTCAGCTTCGGGTTTATGTTTCTAGAGATAATCTTTTCTTTCTGGGGAAAGAGGGAGGGAAGCTTGGAATGAAGGGATGCTAGGCTGTGAGCCACAATAACAAAGAAATTCCTGAGGTTTACGGCCAAGGCAAAGGCCAGATAAAGGAATGAGATATTCCACGTTTACTTGTTGTTGTTGTCATTGAGATGTTTGGGAGAGCTAGAAAAACAAAGCCAGGTTGCAGACAGAGTTACTTGCAAGGCCTTAAATAAAGTCCAAACAGCTCCAACTTAGTGCACACATCAAGGTGATATTCGTTAACGTGATTTATCTGAAAACATAGATGCCTTTATAACTACACAAAATGGCACACTGCATTCAGGCACAATATTAATTTTTTGCCTGCATTTCCAATTTTAAAATCTGAAAAGCTGATGTTAATTAAGCCTTAGACCCTCAGTACAAGCCTTGTATTAGTTCCAGACAGGCAGATAAAGCAGGAGAAAGACCAAGGTCACACGGCTAAGCACAGCCCAACACGTCCATCGCTGCCTATAGGAGTGGCCTCAAACTCCCCAGCTGAACCAGGCACATCAGTGAAACCAAGGACACACAAGTCCCAGTCCCTGCTGGCACACCTTGTGATCCTTCAGCACGTGCTTGCTCAGGGGTAGCCAAGAAAGCATTAGTGAACTGCTCATGCTGCTGAATACGCACCAGCCCAAATGCATCGAGTCCGTGCACGTACCTCCATTCACATGTGAGTGGCTCTGGTTTGCTGGACACTCGGTGGATAATTCTCCATCTGAATTCCACACGACTGGTCTCTTCTCACCATAAAACAACCACCCCTGCGAGCACTGTGCCCTCATCACGAAGGTCACAAACCAGCACACTTACAAAGGCAAAGTTTGCTAAATCCAGTCCATGGTTGATTGACACACTGGAATAAGAAGCCTGTTTCTAACTACCGTTAGACAAAAACATAAGTGCTTTAGATTATTAAAAAAATAAGCTATAGAATATAAGAGGAAAGAAACAGAGAAGTCCATCTGATGGTACTAAAGCCGTACTGGAGAGGGAACACCACAGCCCTGAGCATCTCATCAGCCCCCCAGCATTTAATGGAGTTCAACCCGAACCATTCACCAGTTCATCTGCTTGCAGACAGAATACTGTGATTAAAGTCCCGCATAGGTCAAGTGGTTTTTAATGAGACCTATAAAACACAAAACCTCCACGACATACAAGTCTTTCTTCTTCCTCTATTGTAAATGAACTTCCGAGGATGGTAATTTAATTGCAATTAAATTACATGCCTCACAGACACACTTTCCTGACCTGCAGTATACCTGTCCCTCCATTAAGTATTTAACATCAGAAGACAAAAGCTATTAATATTATGCTCAGTCAACTAAATGTGAAGAAAAACAGGCATCTGTGCTCCAGGAAAGCAGGGAAGCATCTGCAACTTCCTAGAACCCACCATGGCACATAGGCTCCGAAGGGCACCTACACAGCTCCAGCTGACTTCCTCTAGCTTTGTACAGTGGTAAAGCACTGCTCAGTTTCATTTTCACTGCAGAAAAAAAAAAAAAAAAGAGCTTGTGTAGCATTAATTTATCCTAGATATCTGTTAGCAGTAGCTCAACCGAGGTATTCCACAAGGGAAGAAGGCACTGAAAAGAGCACTGTAGCCACCTCAAGCTACAACATGTTATTTATTGGCTTGTTTAACGTATTCCCTTGAGCTCCTGTAGCTCTACCAGAATCTCAGTTATGAAGGGAAAAAAAAGGTAATAGGATTTAAAAACCCACAGTTCTAGCTTCTGTATCAAGTGCCTTACACAGTGCAGCGCCAAACGCTCTCTAACAGCGAACAATGTTTTGTACAGTGAAGTAAGGCAATGGTGATGGGAAAGGAAAGGGTTTTCAAACAACATCTGAATGTCAGCTGGGGGAGTGGTTTGCAGAGGAAAGAGCAGAAGAAGGAACAGGAGATCAGTGGCAGAGAGTAGTTTAAGAGTTTGTTTATATAAGAAAATGTAATAGCTCTCTGGAGACACCTTACTGTGGGATAAAAGTGATTTTATTCCAGAATTATGAATTCACTTTGGAAGTGCATTAGTTATTCTGGTATAAAAATGATTCAACTTCTGCTGGAACACCTCTCCCCAAGAGCCCATCCTGACAAAGGACCTGTTCTGCACAGCCCATCCCTGCAGACAGCGGCTGCAGCAGAAGCCATGGGGAAGAAAACCACAAATGGAGGTTTTGTGAGGTCACCTGCAACAGACACTTCTACTTTTAAGAAGGGACAGCTTTTCCCATTTTTGTTCAAATGTACTGCAATCCATTAGATTCACGTTAAGGATGGAGGAAATGGAGAAAGGCAAAGACGTTCAGAGCGGACCTGCAGAGCTCTATTGTTCTTCCAGAGACTCAACCCAGACAAGCAGGACTAGCAGACAACAAAACACATATTTAAGTATGAGAGGCTCCCAAAAAACATTTACAGGCACCTCTAGATTCACTGAATAGGTTCTACTGTTGCTGAACAGGGACCACTCTTTGCTGTTGTTGTTTTACTGAAATTAGGAATAGTCTGCAACAACTGCAAGGAAACCAATGCAGTGATCAAGCATTTCATCCAACCTGTGGGTCAGACTTCAAATGTTCTTTTGTGCTGTTTCAGTGTTTAGAAATCCCGATGACCCCTTCCTACCTCAAAAGCAAAAGTTCAGAGTGGCAGAGGGGGAAATAAATCCAGTATCTTAAAACAGACATACTAAGCTTGTGATACACGCATGGTGCCATTACACAGCCAGAGAACACATCCAGATTTAGTCTGAGAAGACTCTGAATATCACAGCTGGCTTGGGAACAGAGTGCTCGGAATTACAAAAGCTTCCCTGTGCGCTTCACTTTAAGATTTGGCAACCTTGGTCCTGCATTTCACAGCTACCAAAATTAACATGCTTTTCTCTGAGAGTTGGCCTAGATTTGAGCACAAAGTGCATCTGAATTCGTGCAATTCACCTGCGCTTTGGTGGAGACAACTGTGAACTGGGCAAATCAAAAGAGTTTAGGGCCAGGGCAGAATCTTGGCTCAAGTTCTCAGCCTTTTCAAGTTCCCAAAGTAATCCTTATCACGGGAAATCTATCACAAACACCTCACACCAACCTGCTGCAGGAGCAGCTTCCTTCCCTGCGTACACACTAGCTTCTAAAACCCATCCTGCACTGAAAGTACCAGGCACCATCCAGAGGGGCAGCTCCATCCCCCAGCAATTGGACCCGACCCTGCCACTGCCTCCAAGGATGCGACCCCCAGCGCTGGGACACAAGGAGCCACATTCTGCCCCCAGACACCTCATTTCCCACAGTCAACAAGTAACCTCCTTCACCACCCAGGCAGGCATCTTTCACCTCCTGGATCTTAAATCCCAATTTTTTGTCTTTTCTTTTTGGTTGGTTGGCTTTTTTTGTTTGTTTTTTTAAGTCAGCAGGTGTTATAACACACCCAAAGGCCCGAGCTGGTCCCTTGCAGTGCAGTTGCAGCAGGCTCTGCTCCCCCCCAGCTCAGAGGCAGCAGCACCAGGAGGCAGGCGACGTGCCCGGCCTTCCAAAGGGGACACTTTGCTCTTCTAAAGCTTCCTCTGACTCTGAGCCCAAGCCAGCTGGGCAGCAGTTGAAAGACTTGATCCTTCAGCAGCGCCCAGCATCTGGAGCCTCCAGCCCAAAACAAATAGAAACATTTAAAATTAAAAGAGAAAAAAAGAAAAGGCGATAAAAAGAATAAATTGTTCCTCGCTGGCCTAAAGAGAACTCTTCCTCCCTGTCCCCCTGTATATCCTTGAACTGCTTTCCCAGTGTTTCCTGGACAGGAGCAGCCTGCAGTCCGTGCCCAGCAGTGCCGGCTCACAGCAGAGCAGCACTACAACCAACCATGCAATAATGGGGCCACGAGAGGAGCTTCTTCCTTATTTCAGATACCTTCACTGAGCTGTCTCATAATTGCTACCAGGAAATTCTGGCAATGTTATCCCTTCCCCTTCTTTAAGAAGCTGCTGTGGTCTTCAACAGACCACCGAATCACTGAGGTTGGAAAAGATCTCTAAGATCCCAACTCCAGCCTCACCCCCATCCCACCATACCCACTGACCACATCCCTCAGTGCCACGTCTCCATGGCCCTGGAACACCTTCAGGGATGGTGACCCCACCACTCTTCTGGCAAAGCAATGCTTCCACTTGATTCAGGGAAGAACACACACCTCATCAAAAACTCTCAACTTGTCCAAAGCTGTAAGACAATGTTAGCAGGCCACGTAATACCATCAATACCACCATTGACAGAGTTAGTTTCAAAGCTACTCCAATACCAAGCTCTGTTACTCCAATACCAACACTGTTACCCACAACCCCAAAGTCTGCAGGACTTCAGGCACTGCCAGCCTGCACCAGGTGCCACCAAACCCTCTGCAGGGTGCCAGGACAGACTTAACCCACCCCTTTCCCTCTCCCCACCTTCACTTGCACTGTAAGCACCCAGCCACCAGCACCCCTTCTCCAGGGAACTGAACGTCACACTACATGCACAACAATAATGTGGTTTACACCACCCAGTGACCCATTTCAGAGGATCTAATGAAAAACCGTAACCACAAAAGAATGGACTGTGCTGCTGGGTTGCTTTGATTCCTTTCTCCCACTCCTTTACATGAACCTAATTTCCTGTTTAATACATGCAATGCCACAACTGAGAGAAACTGGGGCAGCACTTCCCTTCCCCCCCACCCTTTTCCCTCTCAGCCCTTCCCCCAGAAGAACCTGGCCCCTTCCCACACTATGTTATTGCTGGATACCAGAAGTAACCCCCTCATGACATTATCACTTTTAAATTCTAAATCTAGAGTAGGGAATGAAGCAAGCAAAGAAAAATAATAAAAAAGCCTTATCTCAAAAATCAACAGACAATTCCTTTCAACCACAACATCCATAGAATGCAAACTCTGGCCTCCCTTGCATTCCTGTTGGTCAACCCATTGTCTTCAGAGCTGCAATGAGACCTAAAGCTGGGTCGTGAGCTTTAAAACCCCCCAGGAGGAGGCATTTGGACACAGCCTGCTGGTTACTGGTGGTTCAGCTCCCCATGAAAAAGGCTCCCCTCAGCCCCCTGCTCTCCACTGCGCAGGCCTGGAAGACAACAGCATGGTCACTTAGAGTTAAAAAGGCATAAGTGGATTGCTTTTGGCCAAACCTTGGGAATTCTGCAGGCCTGCCATCCCTCCAGCTCCTGCAGAGAGGAGGTCCACACCTCTGCTGCCAGCATGGAAAGCCACGGGGAGCAGAAGGGCAGTACAGAACGTGCCTGCCCAACGGAGGCTGAGAACACATCCCAACCAGGGTGTTTATTTGTTTCTTTAATACAAACTGTAATGAAGTTACACCACTGCTACAACCACGACACCAGAACACTCAGCGCTCCAGAGCGCCTTAAGAGCACTAAGAAAGCTACGTTCTAGCTAGTCTGCTCCTGAAGGGTAAGAGCAAACCTTCAGCCTCCTACAGCACTGCAGGTCCACCTTCCAGCTGCACACCTCGCAACTTGAATAACAGTGGCAATAGACAGGTATTAGTCCCACCCAGAATCCTGTCTCTGTGGAAATGAGCAGGGTGATGCTTGAATCCTCACCCTGTAGAGAATCTAGAAAAATAGGCAAGCAATTCTGGAGTAACTTGGAAATGGGCAGCAGAAAACTGTCTCCAAACTATCTTTCCAATTGTGGTTTTCTTTCGCAGTCTTAAGTTCATGCTGAGTTAAGAGCTCAGAAAATAGAGCTTTTCAGAAAACTGAAGCTGTTATCGTTCACCCACTTACATACCATTGGGAGTAGGATAGGAATGAATGGGATGGGACAAGACGCCGGGCTGCTCGACCACATACAAATCCCTAAAATTAAATTCATTGATCCCTTCTATAATGAGGGTGTCCAGTCACATGCTGTGGAGCCAGAACATTGCAGTGACACAGCTGGATCACATCCAGCAGTACAGGCACTCTTCATGGCAGGGCCTTCCAGCTACTCCAAGTTAGCCTATTGCTGCTGCTCTGCCAGAGGTGGAGGTACTTAAAGAGGTGAATTAATGAAGTTTGGTTTCCCAAGACCCCACTATTTTAGCCAGCAACTCTAAGGCCTTAAAAAAAAGCACGAAGACCAGCTGAAACGCTTCCTCTGGCTGGAGCATGCTTTTCTTCAAACCAAAATCTGCACCATAGCTCTCCTCTGCAGCTAGGCAACATGCACTCATTCTTCTTCTTTCCTTTTTCCTTCCCACAGGTTTTGTATATTTACTTTGAGTGCTCCAGCTTTCTGGGTAAAACTGAAAATTGATAAATCAAATCAAGGGAATTCCTTTGCAAAAGACAATGTGCAGCATGGGTTTTTTTGCAGCCAGCTCTCTCGCAGAGAACAGTGGCAACCAGGACTGATTTTCTGGGTGAAAGAGAGCAGAAACATGCCCATAATTCATTTCTGCTCAATGTCTTCCTTCTCTCACATGCATACATCATTCCTGACCAGATGACTAACCTCAAATAGTAATAGAAAGTCAATGGGTACAATAAACTGCAAGAAATTACAGAGAAAAACAAAGAAGAAAGATTGTTAACCTACCAGATCTGTCCAACATTGACCAGCGAGAGGTAGAGGATCCACAGGACAGCCATGAGGACCATGTTTGCACATCCAGTTATCAATACAAAGGCTGAAATCACCAGACCCAGCATGGAGATGTAGTCCAAGACGCTGTCCATATCTGACCAGTCCAGAAACCAGATGATTGTCGGGGCATAGCTGAGGGCATCCAGGTTTATCTTCCCTTTGAAGTACTTTTTGACATTCTGCAGGTATAGTTTACATGGGAGCAGCCCCTTCTCTCCTATCAGCTGCTTGTTTTGATGGTACGCCACCAGGAAGGCCACAACTAGAGAGGAAACAGGGAGAAAAAAAAGTATTAGAAATCAGATCTACAGAATTATATTCATGTCTCGGGAAGGAATTTGTTACACGTCCTCATCTCCACTAAAACACAACACAGCCATTTCTATTTAGCATGATGTAAAAGGCAGAGGAATTCCATCTACGCTTCACACCAGGAAATGGCACAGCATCTGTTTTGAGATCATTTTCTCCCCAACTGCTGCAAGGGATGTGACATTTGCTTCAGGCAAACTCAGTAACGCGCTCTGAGAAAAGCTGCCTGCAGCCAAGGGACCTGACCCACCAACAAACAGGAGGCTCAGCCCAACTGCTGGACTCGGCGTGACCCCCGGTTACTCACATGTGCTATTCATCTCCTAATGCAGATGAGGAAAACAGCTTAATTGCATTGCAGATGCAGAGTGAAAGTAATGCATTAATTTCGAGACTTTCAGATGGAATTAGCTTTCCACAAAACAGTGCTTGTGTGGGATACACCAGGAAGCCCTCAGCACAGATACTGGGGAGCACAGTTTAAGCTGCCAGATGAATGCACACGGTTCCTCTGCAGCAGCAAAGAGACAGCTGTACCTTCTGACCCTTTTTATTTCACTCTCACCAAACACGTTGCAGTGTCACAGCCCCACCGTGGATGCTGGCTCTGCTGATTTACTCTACGTGCCCTGTCCAGTGCACACAGCCCAGGGCAGAAGCAGATTTTATCTGCAGTGTTATGTTTTCAGTGGACTTCCCATTTTTATCAAGCATTATCTGTGCACCTATCAAGCACTGGAATTTGTCCTCATGCTGAATACACTTAATACTTCACAATACTGTTAATGAGACCAAAGCACACCATCATTCATCCAGCAGCATCACGGTTAAGCACTGCAACTGCAGAAGATAGCAGTTCTGATATGGGTTGACCTTCTGGATCTGGTAGGCTGGAAATACAAAGACTTAATATTTTCCCATCCTCTAAACTGCTACTTTTTTTGTTGTTTTTTTTACAAGCTGCTGCAGCTCTCCCATGTTTCATATCTACACTCTCACACTGGACAATCTTAGAACAGCCAGATGCTTTTTTTTAAACAGCACACAAGCAATTTAATTACAGATTGTAGACCTAGAATTTGATGTTCTACAGAGAAAGTTGGTCAGCTTCTAGGGATTATCTCATATTTTAGGAATCTCCTCCAGTTACCAATTTGCAGTTCACGAATGCAGTAATCTCCATTTCTCAGAAAAAAAAAAAAAAAAGAAAACAAAAATGAAGGCCAGCATTTCCTGATTAAGCTCCACACGTTTTGCTCCCAGCAGCTCACTCACCCTTGTCACAAACGCTGTCCAAACAGCAGCCACGTCACACACACAGCAATAGCCGGGGTTTCAAAAAACCAGTTGCTTCCCCCCCCCCCCCCCCCTTTTGTTAATGATCAAATCCATTTCCTTCCTTATCTGAATACTGGCATTCTGCAAACAAGGATTTGGGTGCTCATCTGGTTGCTCTCTCTGGGAACGCCAGCAGAAATTTTGCGTGAAACTGAATCCCAAATTCAGACCTGGATCCCCATTTCCTAAAGTCAGATCTGCAACCCCAGGGAGCAAAGGCAAACATCCCACTGCCCCCAGACACACAGACACCCAGTTCAGTGAATCCAACCCACGCTTGCCCCACCTCTTTGCACACGCTGTGTATTTTGTTCTCATTTCAAAGCCACCACTGAGACACAACCCCACATCCCTGGGAAGGTTCCCACTGATGCCAACAGGGCCTGAATCCAAGTGTGAATGCAACCATGTCAGGGTACCATCGGTTGCGTCTTCTGCCCATCTTTTAGAAAGACCTCACAAGTGGAAGAAGACTCAAAATATGACAAGAAGAAAAAAAAAAGCCTGTAACAGTAAAGAATCAGTTTAGGACAACAAAGCACGTAGTTTATATGTTACAGCACTCATTTTTGCTACCAGTACTTCTTTCTGATTTCTGCATAACCAGAGAGCCTACCACACCAAGCCAGAGGGAACATAATGTTTTTGAGCCTCAAACAACTTTATCATCCACTTCGAGTTAAAAAATAAGTAAATAAAAAATTAAGACCAACTACATCACAAACTCCACACCACTGAATGCTCCAGGAACTGCTGCCCCAACCCAGAACTGCTAAGCAGTTTAAAAAGAAAAATCTAAATTAGACCCCTGTGCAGCATGCAAGATCAACAAGGGAAGGGTAATTTAGGAAAAACAAACTATAGCATTCAAACTATACATTGTAGGCACAAAATACTGCAGTCTGAAAGCAGACAAGACTGCATTATAGGTTGGCACGAACTGCACATCTAAAGGCTGCACAGACTGGGCTCCGAAGTGGCTTCCCCTCAGAACACCAATTATTTGCTGCACTGATGACATTTTGCATGTAATGACTTCATAGCTAAATCCCATTGGCAACAGCCCTTTGATTCTGGCTTACTCAGACAAAAAGTCCCTCTCGCCCCCAAAGCTTGTGCTTTTGTTCCTCTTCCTTAGCCCCTATTCTGAAGCCTCTCCCCTTTGGCCTTGTGTTTGGGGGTTTTCCACTCCCCATCCTCCCACTCCCTCCAGGTAAACATGGTCAAGGGAGTTTGCTTCCACCTGGGGCTCTTGCTGGCACACCTGCTGCATGGCCGGGGCACGAGGGCAAGGTTAACTGCTGCCCTGACACAGCCATCCTTCCCCACACCGCTGCTGGGAACAACACAAGGCTTTGGGAGGGCTCCCAAGGCAGGGCTGTCTCCTGCAGGCTCTCAGCACAGCTGAACACATCCCACATTCTCCAAAGCCTTTCCCATCAATGTTGCAGCTGCTCACTGCGTGGACTTCCCCCCCCTCACCAACACTGCCTGGATTTGGGCATCTTCATCCCATGCCCATCTCTTCCTTCCCCCAAAGCACCCTGCCTCACTTCTTTGCAGACTGGAGAACCCTCCGCTTCAGAGACTCCCGTGCTCCCTCCCACTCAGGAGCCTCTGACAGCTCACATGGGAGCACGCTCCTCTACCTGCTGCCAGCTGATCTTTACATAAGTAATGCATGTGAATTGTCACCAGCTGCTAATAGACCTTCACTACTTATCCTCACCTCAGAAGGTGCCTGACTGTACTTTTCCATTAACTCCCCCTCCACCTTCTCCTTCCATGCTCCTCTCTCCCCCAGATGAAGGCGTTCCTTGCTCAAACCCACATGCTACCACTAAACACAACTGGAGCATGCAGCACAGGAATCACCCATCTGAAATGACTTGGTCTATCCACATTGCCCTGCCACCTCAGTTCCTTTGCCCCGGTCCAGGCTCAGCCTGTCATGGCAGGAGGAAAGAATCCCATTCTTCATGCTCTGTAAAGATTTAAAGATGTGAAACTTAAGACTTTCTGGTCATATGGCTTTCTCTCCCCCCTATTAAAAGAAGTCTCAACTTCAAGCCCAAACCACAAGAAGAAATGAACCAAAAGCACTAAGCTTTACATGAAAACCAGCCTACCTTTTGCACACAAGAAAAGGCTGCCATATATCAATTGCACCTTTGACGCAATGAGGCATTCAAAAAAAGCCCTATGCTGGTAAACGGAGGTTGTACTGCTGACAAGAAAAAGGAGCAGAACGTCCACGGTTTCCTAATAACTGTTAGTTTTCAACTGATAAATTCCCTGGCAAAGTTCTGTAATATAAAAGCAAAAAACCCTAGCGATAAGCAAAGAGCCATAATGAAATGGAGCAGCTCCTTTTCATCCCGCAGCCTTACAGCCACGAGTAAACACAACCAGTCCCTTCTCAGCACTTTTTTGTTCCATTGCCATTAGCGGCAAAGCAAAGGACTTTGGGGTGGCTGTGCATAGGGACATTTAAGTGCCTGTCTCTCCATTGTCTCATTGAAATAATGTGAAAGCAAGTACAAAAGGCTGTGGCACTGCTATGAAGTTCCCTCACTGGACCCTCGTTGTTCAGTGCCATGCAGGCAGCAGTGCAGCCTCCAGCTACGAGAAGATGCGTCTGCTCCAGAACAGTTCATCTCTGCTGCTCCTGGGAGGCAGGCTCACCCCTACCCACTTCTTGCTATAATTTCCCTCAAGTTATCACTGCTTGCTGTCCATTCACTTTCCTACACTGCAGTGACTTGTTCAGTACCAAACACCCTTCTGTCACCTGGTCCTGTGCAGAGTTGAACACAGAGCTCGCTAGCAGGCACAGCACTAACACACCGCCTTTGCTGTGCAGCCTTGCAAACAAGCACCGTACCAAAATAAAACCTTTTCGGGAGAAAAGACATCAGAAGATGTACCACAGTATTGAGAAGGTTGTTTGAAAGCTACTGGGAGCCTTTTAAAATAACTGAGGGAAGAGCAGGGGAAAGCAAAGGAGATGGCAGAGAGAGGGGAGGAAGGACACCGGGGAGAGCCAGGAGCCCACAGGAAGCCCAGCTCCCCCAGGAAGGCTTTGGATTTCAGAGCTGGGAAGAAGCAGCACAAACCTCCCGTAGCTCTGGCTCTGGGGAAAGAAAATACTACTGTTGAACAATATATGAGGAGAAGGAAGACAAACTGCATTTACATACTAGCTTTTCTTTCGAAGCACTCCACAAAGCATAGCTGAAATTGGGAAGGGTGGTATCTAATTACTGAAAACTTCTACATCTGCAATCTGATGACGGTAATCATCCAAAAACAGGGGCACTTAAAATGATTTAGAAAGAGGGCAAAGGGAGCAAATAACACACGTTTGTTGTCAGAAGCTTTGGGACCAGCTACTTACTTGTAACAGCACTTCCACCAGCACCTCAAATACTTTATGTACTTATCCCTGTGATGGGGAACATACACGAAGCACAGGACCATAATGAAATGACTTCAGAAGTCAAAACTGCACTTCTCCCAGTCTCTGCCCCGTGAATTACAGACTGCAATTAGCCATGCAAGATAGGTGTTAACAGTGGAAGTCAGAGAGGGCAGCACCGGTACCATATAAAGATGCCACTACAGAATCAAGGAGGGGGATCTGGGCAGCGTGGCACAGCACGGGACCTACAGAATAGTTCTCCTCAGTGCCCCAGGCTGAAGCCTGCTTTACTTCCCACTCCTCCTCCAGAAGTGTTTCGCCACTGGGTCTGCCTATATTTACTTGAAGCGGAGAAAGAGCTCCCAGCTATCAACACACCTGTGAGGGCTGTCAGCTGTAAGAGCTTACACATCACCCAAATTACAAATACGCCCTTTAAGGTACTATACAAAACAGAACTGCATGGACAGGTGCTTCATTTACCTTAGTGCTCAGCTTGGAGAACCCCACTGGCCTGCCCTAATGCAAAGAGCAAGCCTCCAAGCACCTTCAGCTCACAGCCATCTTCCCCTTCCTTCCCATCCCTGAGCAGCAGGTGGGTTTGCTCACCAGCCTCCACAAATCATATCCTTTCCACCTTCCCACCTCTAACCTGCCTCCCAAGCAGACTCCTTGCCAGGGACTTCCCAGGCCCTGGATGCTTTTGGAAACCCCCTTCAAATAAAAAAAAAAAAGTGAAGAGGAGAGCTGTTATAACCAAAGAGAGCACACACGGGACACTTCATATCTGCCTATCCTCCTTCCAGAGGTGAAGACCCAAAGGGAAGGCATCTGACTTGCAGCACGCAGCCCAGCAGGCTCAGGAGTGCCCTTATGCAGCCAAAAGGAGAAAGGGCAGAAGCACCAAGGATGATATGGGGACCTGTCACCTCCACATCACTGTGCACATCAAATCATGCTTCTTTCTACTAATCCTCGAGGTCCTTCATTCTCTCACCCTTCCCTTTGCGCTCACCAGGGATAATGAGCTCCCAGCTCCACTAATTAACAGGAGCAGCAATCAACAGGGGTGACCACTTTCCCCAATGCTTTACTGCAAAACTCTCCCCTGAAGGTTTTGTTCCTGAACACAGCAGGAATGAAAGGGTTACATCTAAGAAGGTGAAATGAAAGAAGGGGAAAAACATCCCACAAGTGAGGAATGTCAAACTGTCACAACGCCATCAGCCGTTTCCTCAGCAAGTCTGAGTCTCGGTGTGTGCAGGGTTGCCATGTCTGGGAAAAAATAATCTGTCAGAGTAAATGGTTCCATCTTCAAAAGAAAGACTTGAAGAGGTGCTTGGCACAGGGGCTTAAAATTGTTTTCCACTGTTTCTAAAGCCAGGCTCACAGAAAAGATCAAAAGGCAACCCACCTTCCCTCGAGAGCATCCCACCACAGCCATGCCACAGCTCTGCAGCCTCTGACAGAGGAACCTGCCTGATGGCAAGCTCTCTCTCAGACATACCAATCAGTTTCCGCCCCACAGACATTTCAGCACAGCATCTCCCCCACACTGAGACCAGAGCTGGCGTCCCAGCAATGCTGGGGACAACCAGACTTGGAATCAGACCTGTCTCAAACCTGCCCACACACCCGACTTTGGGTCAGCTGGCTGTTATTCAACCAGACAAACAGCAAAACTCACTGTTACCTGACTGCAAACAAACAGAAGTTGCATAACTTGCAGGTAACTTCTCTGCCTCTATTTGCTCGCTGTGCTTTCAGGCAGTAGCCTTCCATCTCAGCTTCATTCTCTCGCTTTCACTTTTCCCCTCTCCTTTTTTCCATGCTGTAACTCCCCTCACCCTGAAAGCGATGCTGGCTCTCCACCTCTCCCCACTCCAGTTGTCCCAGCTGAGGTCTCCCATTCACCTGAACGCTCCATTCCTCTAACATACTCCTTGCCATCCCTTGGCTCTTCACCCCCTGCCTGCTCCCTTCCCATCCAACACACCACCAGCCTACAGGGCAGCATTTGTTCCAGGATGTGATGTATTTATAACCCCAAATCCACCATCTGAAAGCAGCAGCCTCTGCAGAACGCACAGCAGAGAACGCTGATCAGTTTTTCATAAGGAACTGCAAACTGAGCTATGGGAAACTCAGCAGTCTGGATTTACACACGGGAATATCAGAATCGCTTTCATTTTGACTGAAAGAGTCATAACCCCACATTTCACCGAGAGCTGAAACCAAACTAGAAACAGAGCACGTGTCAAAACCATACAAAACTACAACTTCTGCGTGGTTTTGATGCAAAATAATCTAAGCAGGCTGGCAGCCTACAAATCCTAACGATTTTGTGGACAAATCTGGGGCAAGTTTAGAATTTGTAACATAGTGTGTTACATGTCAGTTTAGGTTTCACTGCGAATATTTTTCCAGCGAGGCGGTAGCGGGCTCTGAGCACGGCTCTTGGTATAACTTGCCAAAACAAGAGCCCAATGCATACAGCTGAGTCAGAAACCAGTTTCACCATCTCCATTGAACGGCAATTCTCGGACCCGAGGGGTCATCTCGGAATCACTGCGGTTGGAAGGGATCTCTGGGGACCACCCAGCCCAACCCCCTGCTAAAGCAGGTGCCCTGCAGTAGGTTGCACAGGGCCCAAGATGAGGTCTCGCTCTGAGCCTACGTGCAGAAGCTCCTTTGCTTTAAGATCTTCGGATGAGACGAGAAACTCCTCCTGCACTGCCTCACAACGTCTTGAGGATGGCCAGACCCGGCTCTGAGGACAGCTGTTGGCTTTGAAGCATCCCTTCCTCAGTGGGGCAGGAGCCCCCAACCCCCCCGAGTCCACCCAGCCAGCCGTGCTGCTCACCGGGCATCGGGGCCTCGTCCCACAGCTGGGCACAAGAGATGGAACTGAAAACAAGCAGCTCTGCCACAGCACAGCACGGAACCACAGCACGGCTGGCTCGGAAGGGCGCTCACAACCCCCCCCCCCCCCGCCACGGGCTGGCTGCCCACCAGCTCAGGTTGCCCACGGCCCATCCGCAGCCTCGGGCACCTCCAGGGACGGGACACCCACCGCCCTCTGAGCGAAGGACCCCCCCAGCACCCTACGTGCTTCGAACACAAACCCACCCCCGACGCCCCGGGAACCACCAGCGCTGCGGTGGAGCGGAGCGCTGAGCGCCGCCAGCCCCGCGCCGGCTGCGAGCGCGGCACCGCACGGCCCCGTCCCGCACCGACCCAACGCACAGCGCCGGGTTCCGCAGACCTTCACACCGCCCCACCCGACCGCTGGCAGCGCACGGAACCGCGAGGAGCCCCAACCCCTCCGGAACGCCCGCGGTTCCGCTGGCAGCGAGCCGCGCCGCGCCGC
>JAPSGF010000014.1:7835239-7910285 GCA_035772895.1 Perdix hodgsoniae | reverse complement strand
GTCGGGCCCCGCAGCGAGCATGCGTGCGGCCGCCCCCCGCGGGCCGGGCAGGGCGGCGGCGGGCGGGGAGCGGCCGGCTGGGCTGCGGGTCCGCGGGGAGCCGGGCGTGGAGCCGGCTCTCCGTAGGAAAAGCGCTGCTCTGATCCCCAGGTCCGACCCCCCCCACTGAGCCCACCGCGTCCCCAGGAGCCACGTCTCCGCGCGGATTTGATGACTGCGGCCATCCAAACGCCCGTCCCCGCGTTCAGCCGCCGGTGCTGTTTGTAACACGTGTCAGTAAAGTGTCCCCGGGACGCTGTTTAGGAGCTTTCAGAAGCGCATCCCACCCAAACAAACGGCGCGTTGCTGAGCCGTGCGCCGCGCCCTGCGAAAGTATCTGCTATCAGGTGTGACGCCGCTCGGTGCCTCTCAGACTCTGCACCCATCCCTTATAAATGCCCCTTTTGTTTTTGCAGGTTCCCATCACCGCTGCTTGCATTGTTCTGTCAGAAGAAAAAGGAAAAAAAAGAAGAAGAAAAAAACACAAGCACGGCATAATGGTGCATTGTATAGGCAAAGAAAAATAAGTTATTTGTTAAGGGCTGTGCGTGGACTGCAGCCTTGCTCTCCCTTTGGATTAGCCACGAGGTTTGGCTAGATAGATGGAAGGAGATGGAAGCTAATGGCTTCCTTTGTGGGGTCGGTATGAAACTTTTACAGCCCATTCCATGTTAAGTGGCAATGTCTGTAAAACAAGCTGGATAATTGAGGAAATTGCTGAGGAAAAGTGGAAGGCTTAGGCTACAGATTTAGCAAAAAGGGAATAATTGGAGCTGGGGACGGGGAAGTTGATCAGTTTTCATGGGGAGGGATTGCCCTGAGCTCTGCAGCCCAGGCTGAGACAGCAGCGTGCCAGTGGTGCCTTGCAACGATACGAGCTGCAAGGTTTTAAGTATATTAAATAGCATTAATGTGTTGTTACTCTAAGGGACCAATCCAGCACTCATAAAAGGCCGTAGGAGCCTTCTTTTAGCCCTACTGGAAGATGGATCAAGCTATAAAGGAAAACGTGCCATAAAACGGTGGATTAGAATGCAGAATTACCTTCCCTCTGTTCCGCGGCTCATGTTGGTGCCCGGCTTTGTGTGCACTGTTGTGTTTGGTTTTCTGCTCCCTTTTTTTGTTGTCAGCTTTCGTTTTCATGTTGTAATTTTTGTTGGCTTTCCCTCTTCTCCAACAAAAGTATCAGGAAAGAAAACAATGCGAGAACCCAGCAAGTAACACAAACGAGATATTTAAGAGCCAGGCTCTGCGTCTCAAAGGGAAAGCGATTCATAAATGTCAGGCCTGCAGGCAGCGCAGAGGCATCATTGATGCTGATCTTCATTCAACAAAATGCGAGCCGCCACGTCCCCCCGCCCGACCCTATTTTGCTGTGTTCCAAACAGCTGCAAAAGTGTCCGAGAAACAAGCATTTACTGTCACAGCACCCAGCAGCTGTCCCCATCAGCACCTCAGCCCTGCTGTCCCTGGCACCCTAAATTACTCTGTGTTCATTCAGGTCCAGACTTTCTCCCTCCTCTGGCTGCCAGGAATCGGGTTTAAATAAAACAGAGCGAGTGAATGTGTGCAGAAATAACTATTTTGTAAAGAAGCGTTAACATTTGGGGACTTCTCTAAAGAAAACATACATTCACTTATGTATAATACAGTAACAGACAATCCCACGGAGCATTCAGCTGTGTCTGCTGAATGGGAGGTGGGATCTCACGAAGAATTTGGGAGCTTCCTTCTACTAGCTAACATTTTTCCAGCAGTAATACTTTTTCCATTAAAATCTCTGATCCTTCCCCGTGGAAATCCAATCCTTAACTCCAGGGTTAGCAGGATTAGGACTGAAAAGGAGTTTTGGAGGAAGAATTACTTTTTTCTTATGGTATTTGTACGGCGTCTATAACAAGGAGGGGAGGGGGGCACGTTGATTCAGAAGTGGGATTCCAAAGCTGTACCATAGGAAAAACAATTAATAGTCACAGTAATCATATGTAATAAAACTGTTGTTCTCCATTATTCTGAGAAAATAAAATAAAAATGCCATCCAGCCTGCATTGTGCAACGGGAAAAAACACATCTCTTGCCACCGCCTCACATAGCCTTTAAAATCTGATTGTGGTGTCATTCATCGCTCTACAGCAAATCTTGCTATGCTAATGGCGTCTTGTAAAATTTGGATAGAAATAACACCTTGACATATATATATTTCCCTTAGTTTTGGTCCCTACACACATTTTCTGAGACCGAAAGAGAAACTTGTTCAGGTTTATAATTGCTTTCAGCTCCGGGTCCTTGGCTGCCAGCTCTGCGGCTGCAGGCGCTGCAAAGGAAAAACTCCATGTGAGCCACGAGTTCACATCTTCCACTGGGATATTAAAAATTAATAATCAGAAAGGCATTTATCAGCGAGGGCTTTTTGATTTTGTTTTAGCAGAAATTCCTCTCCAGGCCAAACGCGGTATGTGAAGATTTTCAAAGAGCGCTCTTTGAAATGAAACCTTCCTAAGAAGAGGTTCATTTTTTTTACTGATATCTCCTGCCTTGATGAAACCTAGAAAAGGACTCGGGATTCCCGTGCACGGCTCTCCGTGTGCCTTTTCAGCACGGGAAGGTCAGCACAGCCCTGCCTGGTGCAGGTGTGCTGAGTTTCTTAATCTCGCCAGGTAAATGTTCATGGGTTGGAAAGGAGCTGCCAGGAGACGCGTTCCTGCATTACGTTTATCCTGCAGCTGTCCAGAAAAAGGAGGGATGCGTGAGCTCAGAGCCCCATTAACGCAATAAAAACTAATATTAAACTAATACTTAAGCCTCTCTTTCTTCACCCTGCTCTCAGCAAGCTGCAGCAGCTGTGCAATGGGTGCAGGTTTGCTTCCAATCATTGTGATGCAAGCCCTGAGCCCCAGCTCTTCACAGTCCATGGAAATGTCTCTAATAATGGGCTCTGGATGAGGCTATAACAATACAGACTTGTTCTTGCTGCGGTGGGAGCACCGTGTCTGGAACGCAGGAACTCTGATGGGAGCACACGGTTGTTTTTCACTCCTCTGTGCAGGTGACACTGAGAATGTTAAGAGCACAGCTAAGCTTGGTGGTGGGAGCAGTGGAAATAAATGCTGGGGACTGAATACTCCAAACGTTAAGTAAAATTTGCAAAAAACTTCTGTCTATTTTCATCCTCCAAATGGATCCAACTCCTTAGGTTTCCAATCTGTCCAAAGCAGCAAGGCTCAGCTCATGTGCACGGATGACAGATTTCAGACCACAACTGATCAAGCAAGCAGCTGAGCGATGTAAGTCCAGTGTTAGATTTGTATGAGCAGACAGAGGTCTGTGCTGGAGCCTTTGCAAGCACACACTGTAGGAATGAACCCAGTACTATGGTTCATTCTGAGAGCAAAGCTTTTCTGCTCTTCTGCTGCTGTTTTAATTGAAATTAACTGAAAGCTACAGTGGATCTTTTCCTCCCTGTTAGAAATCAGTAGCTGTACTGAAAATGACTGAATTTTGTTTTGCAGAAATCCCTGAGCTGCCGCTGAAATGCTGTATCCTCTGGGCAGAGCATTAATCCTGCAGATGTCAGAGGCTTATTTTAACACGATGCATAGGTTACTCTTATCTGATTAGGGATTGTTTTTTCTTCTCCCTGTAAGGTTCTTTCTATTTGCTCTTTGAAATTCCCATGTAAAGTCTGCTCGCAGTTCAAAGGTAGCCAATTTTTGAAAAACGATAACCTCACCACTTGATCAGAGTCAGCCACAGAGCCCGTTTTGGCTGCAACCCCCCCAGCCAGAGAGGGAATGTGTGCTGCAGAGCATTTCCCATTGTGTGTTCTTGTATGCTCTGAAAATGCATATGAGAATGATTCTCCTGTTTGATGCTGAGATGAAATGTCCCTTCCCCAGTGTTCACAGGGCTCTGACAGTCCTGAAGCCAGGACACTGCCGTGCAGGACCAGGAGATGTGCTGGAGAGGAACCGGGACTGGAGTCAGAGTTCCTCCACCCCTCAGTGATTCTGAGGGCTCCCAAAGACAAGTGACAATGCGATGGAGCCAGGCACACAGACGTGGGATGTACTGCTTGATCTTAAGCAACATTGGTGTGAGCCTGCCAGGAACTTCATCAGACTTCACAACAAATGAAGCAACACTGCCAATACTGGCAGGTGCCTGATGGACTCCTGCTGTACCCTGTTAAGAACAGCTTATTTATCCCTTTGTTCCACCCCAAATCATCCCTAACCCTGCCCTGTTCAGCACACTGTTTAAGCCTCCACTCAGTTACGTGAACCTCAGTGCTCCTCAAAGCAGACTGTTCAGCCTGTTTCTCCTTTGGCCTCTGAGGCTTGGTGTAATAGGCACGGTTGAGGAAGTAACCCCCTTCATCTGGTAAAGGCCAAAGGGTATCAACCAGGATATGGCACGAACCAAACAAACAACATCACTAAGGAAGAAATACACTCAAACATTCTCCTACAGAAGTGGAACTGCAGCGTGGCTGTACCTGCCCCTTGTCTCAGCCCTTGGTGCCCTTCCCTTTCAGATGTCTGTTCTCCTCCCAGCCAGCTGATAGCCTCAGATAAAACAACACATGGTGTGGAATCACCACAGGACCCGTCCTGCAGCTCCATCCTGCAGCTCCCATCCCTGGGCAAACATCCTCCACTCTTTGTCACGCCAAATATGGGCCTGCAAGATCCCCAAAGCAGGTGTGAGGAAATG
Source organism: Perdix hodgsoniae (assembly GCA_035772895.1). Lineage (NCBI taxonomy): Eukaryota > Metazoa > Chordata > Aves > Galliformes > Phasianidae > Perdix > Perdix hodgsoniae. Next base: position 7,905,533 of record JAPSGF010000014.1, on the reverse strand, counting down.
CCCATGTCCATGGGCATGCCATGCCCTGCCCATCCCCAGCTCTCCCCTTCTCCTTCCCATCTCCAGAATAAGTGGCAGCAGCTCCTCGTGTTCTCCTCCTATCTGCTTTTACACGCGGGCCAGGAGGTGCATCTCACTGCCCCAGGCAGCACTATGGAGCCAGGCAGGACAGCAGGATGCGACTGAGGAGAAAATCAGCATCACTGATCTCACATTCCTCAGGGCTACAGGATGACCTGGGCTTGAGGGCAGCAATGAGGGGAGCACAGCTCTAGTCGCCATTCCTCACCCCACAGAGCCCTCCCAACCCTACAGTGACAATGGGATCTTCCCAGAGAGGCACTGCCAGGAGAGGCTGACTGCAATCAGGGACTGAAAGCAGCGACTGTTTCTTTGACTCAGCCACCATTCACTCAATGAATGAAATACAACTTACCTGACTCACAGAAACACCAGGCAACAAATTTAGTAAGGAGCCACGAGACCCCACAGTGACCAGCATCATTTCTCAGCTGACATAAAGCGTTCTGCTGAGTGTCCCACAGCACTGCTGAACCCACAGCACTGCTGAACCCACGGCCCCACGGAGCTTTGGAGTGGAAGAGACGTTCCTTCACCCCTCACTCACACGGTTAACATACAGATGGTGTCAGGAGGCTTTAAGGCAGTATTATTTTAAGCGACGCATTGTGAATTTACATTTAAAAAAGAAAATCTTTGCCCAAAGGTAATTCATTTTGCAGCTCTGGAAATGGAAAGCTGAAAAATGACATTAATAAGGAAATGAATGAGTTTTTAAATACTACAAATTCCTGCTTGGCACTTCATTGAAGTATTCCCATTTTCCCATAGGACAGACGTGCACACTGTGGCGCACACACACACACACAAAGTGAAAGCAGTCTGAATTCAGAGCGTACACTTTATTTCAAGGTGAGGATGCACTGCAGGAAACAAACGATGCTCACAGCCACGCATCGCTGCTATTTCCAAGTGTTGAAGCACAATTCTTATTTTTCCCTGTAAATCTTACACTCGATCCTATTCTTCCAGAGGGAAGAAGGAGCTGAGGAAGGAATAAAGCCGGAATTCGGGGCTGCTTTCTTCTAGCCCCAATTACAGGGCTGGATTCCGCAGCTAATTAGAATCAAATGCTCCCAATGAGGTCTGGGGAAGCAGCGCTCGCACTGAACTCGGCCCGGAGGCTGCGGGGGGAGCGGGGCGGCACGGGCGGCTCGGGACGCACGGAGCACCGCGTTCCTCTCCTGGTAACCGCCGACCGAACAGCTAAAAAACAGCGCAGGGAGCAAAACCTCAGTGCACCCCGACCGCACCGAGACCCCAACACCCCCAGAATAAAAGGACCTTTGCGTTCAGTGGTGGCTTAACCGCAGCCCAGCCGCCGAGAATCCCCATCGGCCCCAGCGGTACCGCACGGCGGAGCGCCCACGGCGCGTTACAGCCGCGCGGCGCGGAGAACGGAGAGCAGCGACCAGAGCCGCTCCAAGCGGCAGCGGAGACTCCGGGCGGCAACGCGGCGCGAGAGCAGCGCGGCTCCGCACCGCAAGCACCGCCCCGTATGGAAATGAGCTCCGCCCTCTCCGCCAATCGGGAGCGGCGCAGGGGGCGGAGCCTCGCTCCCGCGCCTTAAAGGCGCCCGTTGCCTGGGGCCGCGTTTTGCACTGGATGTGGAGCGCGGCGGCGAAGGACGGGGGCGGTGCGGGGCGCCGGGACTGCGGAGCGAGAGTTTGATCGCGAGTTGTTTTTTTTTGTGGGCTGATTTTGCTACCTTTGTGCCTTTTTCCTTTTCGTGAAATCGTCTCCTGCTCAGTTTTTGTTTATTTTTTTTTTTTTAACTTGTGTTTTGTCTTTTTTTTTCCTCGCCTTCTGGGAGCCTGCGGAGGGCTGCACGGCACCGCTGCTCCTCTCGGGGCGGCTCAGCCCCGCGCCCCCTTCTCGCCTCCCCCATCCTTTTCCCCATCCCTCCCCGCTCGCGGCCGCCAGATGCTCAACATGACCGAGGAGCACGACAAGGCGCTGGAGGCTCCGTGCAGCCCCGCGGGCACCACCAGCTCCATGTCCCACGTGGACTCGGACTCCGACTCCCCGCTGTCCCCCGCCGGCTCCGAGGGCCTGGGCTGCGCCCCCGCTCCCGCCCCGCGCCCCCCCGGTGCCGCCCCGCTGGGCGCTAAGGTGGATGCGGCCGAGGTGGACGAGCGCTTCCCCGCCTGCATCCGCGACGCCGTCTCGCAGGTGCTGAAGGGCTACGACTGGAGCCTGGTGCCCATGCCCGTGCGCGGCAACGGGTCGCTCAAGGCGAAGCCGCACGTCAAGCGGCCCATGAACGCCTTCATGGTGTGGGCGCAGGCCGCCCGCAGGAAGCTGGCCGACCAATACCCGCACCTGCACAACGCCGAGCTCAGCAAGACGCTGGGCAAACTCTGGCGGTGAGTCCGCACCGCGCATCTCCGCGCCGCCCGGGGACGTTCCGGCGCTTCGCTGCCGTTCGCGCAGCTTCGCATCTCTCTCACCGCTTCTTTCGTACTGTTTTCTCCCTTTAACATTTTCCCTTTCTTTAACTTTTTTCTCCGTTCGACTCTGCCCGCAGAGGGGTTCTCACAGCATTTCGGGCTCCTCAGCCCTTTTCTTCACAGCGCTTCCTGCATCCCTAAGAAACTCCACTTATTTTCTTATTGCTTCTTTTACAATGGCTTTTTCTCATGCGCTTTTTTCTTTTTTTTTTTTTTTTCTCTGGCTGGCTTGCTTGCTGCCTAACAATCTGTAAAACCAAGCAAGCCAATTTTTAGATCTGATTTTGCTCTGCTTTCTTACTTTCTCCACTATCAGCACCATTATGACCGCTGATGCAAACTTTTCTTGCTGGGCTGTGTGCTGCAGCTGCACCAAACCCACACTGCTGCTGCCTGCTTGGGCTCCTCGGCAGTGTACAAAGCAAGTTTGGGGCCAGGGAAAGATTTAAGAGAAAGAATCCCATTGCTTTGCCTTTGGGAGTTCTTTGTGAGCCCCACACAAAGCTGGACGTGGGCAGTGCTGTGGGTTGTGGCGGCGGGGTGGCATTTGTAGGGTGACTGTGGGAATTACATTTGGTGAAGGGATGAAAAGTGGTATTTTAAATGGGATAGAGGGGATGTTTTGTCTGATTATCAATACTGGTAAGGGTGTGCTTTTTTACAGCCTCTGTAACTGATATTTTAACACACTTTTGCAGTAGGATTTTGTTTTTTTGCTGCTACGGCAAATTTGTATTGGACTCTTTGGTCAGTGTAGTAGGGATGTGAGTCAGAAAATAAACTGAAAACTTAAAAGGAAAAGATACTAATTTTTGATTTTTCTTTTTCCTCCTTATTAAAAAAAAAAAAATCAATCCCAAACCAGCTTGTTAAGCGAAAATGAGAAACGTCCCTTTGTGGAAGAAGCTGAGCGGCTCAGGGTCCAGCACAAAAAGGATCACCCGGATTATAAATACCAGCCCCGGAGGAGGAAAAGCGTGAAAGCTGGGCAGAGCGACTCTGACTCCGGGGCCGAGCTCAGCCATCACGCCGGCACCCAGATCTACAAGGCTGACAGCGGGCTGGGGGGCATGGCTGATGGCCACCACCATGGCGAGCACGCAGGTAAAGGGTCCTGGGGGGCAGAGAACTGTTCATTGTGGGGGTGTTGCTTTGTGACTTGAACCTGCCAGTGGGCATAAGCCTGTCTGCACGCTCAGCGTCTGTGCAGTGTGGGACTGAGGGGCGTCCAAAAGCAGAGCCATTGCTCGAAGAGCTGTGGTTTTTGCATCAGGTTATGAGTGTGGCCATGCATTTACTAAATGCAACTGGAAATGCCTGAAGTGCAAAAATAACTCCGATTTTGCCTCTAGAGAGGGGAATTAATTGTGGGCGAGTACAGGTTAATAGTGCATTGGTCACCTGAAGGTGCCTGGGGGAGTGGTGCCCCCTGAAGCTCCCCGTTTCTCGCAGTGCTGTGAATTGGCACAGGGTCCGTGTTGACAGATTCCAGGAGGATTGCGAACGTCCTGCGGCTGCAGGCGTGTCTGCGCTCTTGCCCAGCCTGGCTGGGACCCGGCCGCTTCCCACGTGGCTGGAACAGCATCTCTGCTCTGGGGGAGCCATGCTGGCCACAGGCCATCTGCGTAGAGGGGTCCTTCTGCTGTGAGGGTGACCCCACAGGGATGTAGCACTTATTGGGTTGGTCTTCTCACTGTGAACTGTTGGCTTTGTGAGCACTGTACCCCAACTTGAGGAAATAATGGGGGGTGAGGGGGAAACATCAGCCACCTCCAACGTGGGGCTCTATTTTAAAGTTGCCCCTTCTCCTTTCCTGTTATGGACAGGGAGAAACGTGTGGTTCTCAGCTTCCTTGAGAGATGTTTTGTGGTTGCTCTCCTTAAAACTTTCCTGTCCCTTTGTCCCCAGGCCAGCCCCATGGGCCACCCACACCACCCACGACCCCCAAAACCGACCTGCACCACGGCAGCAAGCAGGAGCTGAAGCACGAGGGCCGCCGCCTCGTGGAGAGCGGCCGCCAGAACATCGACTTCAGCAACGTGGACATCTCAGAGCTGAGCAGTGAGGTCATCAACAACATGGAGACCTTCGATGTGCACGAGTTTGACCAGTACCTGCCGCTCAATGGCCATACCGCCATGCCTGCCGACCACGGCCCCAGTGCTGGCTCCTACAGCACGTCCTACTCCCACTCGGCAGCAGGCGCTGGCGGGGCCGGCCAGGTGTGGACTCACAAGAGCCCGGCCTCGGCATCGCCGTCGTCGGCTGATTCAGGCCAGCAAAGGCCGCACATCAAAACGGAGCAGCTGAGTCCCAGTCACTACAGCGACCAGTCCCACGGCTCCCCCGCACATTCCGACTACGGCTCCTACAGCACCCAGGCCTGTGCCACCACCGCCTCCACCGCCACAGCTGCCGCCTCCTTCTCCAGCTCCCAGTGCGACTACACGGACCTGCAGAGCTCCAACTACTACAACCCCTATCCCGGTTACCCCTCCAGCATCTATCAGTATCCCTACTTCCACTCCTCACGGCGTCCCTACGCGACGCCCATCCTCAACGGCTTGTCCATCCCGCCGGCCCACAGCCCCACCGCTAACTGGGACCAGCCGGTCTACACAACCCTGACAAGGCCTTAAAAAGGATTCGTGGAGCCCCTCCAGGGCTTCCCCGACGTATGCACTAATGAAGGAACGAAGAGGAAGAACGTGGAGTGCCGCGATTGTTTCCCAAGTGCCTCCTGAGCCGCTGGGAACTCTGCTCATTGCGACTGGGTGTCCCCTTGCTTTGAAACTCTCCGAAAGGACAGAGCTCTATTTTTCTTTAATTAATAAAATTAAAAAAAAAACAAACCAACAACAACAACATAAAAGAAGAGTTAAAAAGAAATAATGAAAAGGACTGGTGATTCCTTTTGAATAAATGAAGGACAAAACCATTTGACTCCTCTGTGAGGACTGAACTTACTCATTGTGGAAGCTGACAAGTGCAAAATAGGGTGGGGGGAGGGGGGGGAAAGGAAGAGATGTTGGAGACTTTCAGGGTCTATTGCAATGTGGGAGACGGACCAACCTTGAGAGCGAGAACTCACCCGGACCAAGGCGTACGGAAAGCAAAACCCCAGCGATTCTGCGTAACAATCTTGTGGGAACAAGCGAGTGTGGTGGGACCAACCAATTACGTGTCTGAAGTGTTTGTTTTGTAGTCGAGAGTTCTTCTAAGCAAGGTTTGGCTGTAATTAACATTTTGTTTTGGGTTTTTGGTTTTTTTTTTTTTTGTTTTTTTTTTTTTGAGCTTAAAGTGTTTTTGTTTTTTTTTTTTTAATCTGTTAAATATGTATTTATGTTCTGTATTATTTTGTCTTTTAATTAATGAAGTAATTTTGTGCAAAAAAAAAAGTAGAATTTTAAAAGATTTTTAAAGATGGGGTGGGGAGGGAGCATAAAAAATAGTGGAGATGATACAATAAAACGGTGTTACGAGTCTATAGATACTCTTTGGTTTTCGGGTTCTTTTTGTTTTGAACCGCTCGAGGGAGGCTGAAGGCTGCAGCCTCACACAGACCTGGTCATGAGCAGGGAACTCCAATAGGAGCTGCAGCGCGGGCAGCGCAGAGTGAGGGGTGCTGCAGAAGTTGTTCCCTAATTTCGGAGGCTCACACGGCCGGCCGGCAGCAGACAGCGCCATGTTTTCCTGCCTACCTACTTTCAGGCTCTAACGTTGGATTGAAGGCATTGCGGATAGTTGTACACTTTCAGAACCAGGACTACTTTATAGGAAGATGTAATTTAATGAGGAATTATCAACTTCTGCTTTGATTATTTTTTTTTATTTTTATTTTTTATTTTTTGGCTTCTAGGGACCAGGTATCATCCATCAAGCTGTGAAACTAAAATCTTCTCCACTAAAAAAAATGTTTAGGTACTTAGTTTTAGACTAATATTTCATTGATATATTTCTACTTCTTCCATTGTATGCTGAGCATATAATAACCATCTATTTTATGATAACTTGTGCCTTTAAAAACTTTGTAAATCTAAAAACACGTTTCAGACGTTATCATCTTTTTACCTTTTCTACGTTTCCTACTCTTTTTCTAAAAATATTTTTTTGCATATTTCCTTTTGGGAATGTGGGGGTGGGGGAAAAATACAGAAAACTCATTTTTATGCAATCTATTTTTCTGTATAAAGTTTGAAAGACTTTGGCTGTTACTTATCTGTTCTCTTCACTAGCTTCTGACTAAGCAATGCTAACTTTTGTACAGATCAATTTGATAAAATTAAAAGTGGCTTTTTATCAAGTCTGTGTTATGTTTTCTTTCTCCTTGAGCCCATTGCAGTGGAACTCGGGATATTTCTGAAAGAGGCTATTCAGAATAAAGCGTCGACTGAGGCTTTCTGTTCTGCTGTTTCCTTTTTATCTTGTTTTCTCCTTGTTGCTCCCTTTCCCTGTACCTAAACTGTGCCTTACTGCGAGATTGCCTTTATTTTTTGTATGCTTCCTCAAGGAGTGTATTTCCATGCAAGTAATCCCAAGGATTTCGTAGGATTTTGTTGAGACTGCTCACGTGAGAAAGGCTTTGCAAGGTCAGACTGCATGGTTTTAGCCGGAGTTCATTCTCTTCTGCACAGCACGTAGGAATTTTACAGTAACAGATTCTGTTTTCTGGTTAGTGGACCCATGTAAATACCTCTTAATTATGATAGCAACATAATTATACGTTACACATGGTGTGTGTGTGTTTTTTTTTTAATCCAGCCATTAAAATAGTTACGTTTGTGAGTTTTTTTGGTTATATAGATGACGTTGCAGTTTGTTTTCCGCAGTTCAGACAAATGGGTGTGAGGTTCCCAGGCTGGGCCCAAACTGGGAAGAGAGGGCTGGGATTCGAACTGCAAAGAAGCACACACTGGGCCTGGTTGTGGTGCAGTGCTGTGGAAAAAGTTGGAGCATGAGGATAATAAATGTGATGACAATTAATGAAGCTCGAGAACATTATCAAAGTCTGAACAACAGAGTCCCACAGCAAATCTGCTTGCAGCCTTGCCAAGACCTATTGTGCCAGAGTGTCTGTAACTGGACACCATTTTCTCTGTGCTCGTTTACAAAACTTCTGGCAAAATGACTTTATTACACCGTAAGCCAAAGCTGCAGAGTAACTTTCAGAGCAGACTTTCTTTTCTCCTTTATCCTCCCTCCAGTTGCAATGTAAGCTTCAAGTCTCATTCTAGTTCATGTGAGAAAAATTGATGCCTTTTGGCATTGCCTGGTCTGTACGTTGTTGTGGGACTTCCACTCCAACGTGCCGTGCTTAGGGAAGGAAAATAGAAGAGTGAGATAGGAATATAAGTGCTTATCTTTACAGTCTCCTTGCTGTTTAATAGCAGAGCTCACAGTGACTTCACTGATGTTTGCATTACTCTTTGAGGCAGAGTCAAAATATCTGCGTTGGATAGCAGTGCATATCACCCAAAATACCGACACTGAAAATTGTTGGCTGACACCCACTGCAAACCTATGGAGTAAAGTCAAAGACGTTACCAGATGGATGCTCACAGAGGTGACAGGCAGGGAAAGCTCCTTGCCCTGAGCAGCCTCAGTGACTCTGACTTCAAAGCATGCTGGAAATCTCCTGATGTTCATTTCCCATGCTTAGTTTTGCACTTACAATCTCTGAGGAGAACACTGATCTGCGGTACAGGTTATATAGGGAGCAGAGCATTTTGCTCTGAAATCTTTGCTGCTTGTACAAATGTGTTTTCATGCATTGTTCCTTTTTTCCATGTGCTGTGTGGATGAAGCCTGCAGAACGAGACGTGATTTTCCCCAAGCTGAATTCCCGATGTGAATGGCTGCATTGTGTGCTCCCAGCCTGGGCTGGTGGCTCTGTGCTGGCGCGGATCTGGAATGTTTCTGCACAAGTCAATGAGATCAGGTGAAACCAAGGCCGGCTTTTGACCCCCGGCTGTCAACAAAAAAGGGTTCTCAAGATAATTACAGGAATATACAAGTGATAATAGTTCCTCTTTTATTTTGATGCAGGGAGTTATAATTGTTGCTATTTATCTGGATTGCTCGGAAGGTGCTGTTCAGTAAGGAAGAGGAAATTAATTTTATAGCCCATATCCACATCCCTTCTATATGGTGGAAAAAGTCCCTTCCCATCCTCCTTGTTGTAATTTTTCCTGGAGTGATGTCAACTTTTGTTACACTTTTTTTACAGCTAGTTATTTGATTTATGGCAAACAAATTCTTATATAATGTCCCCATGACAGTGTTCAGCTTTAATAAACCTCATGCGGGGCCATCGCACTCCTTGCACTCTCCAACTGCAGCACACAGCTCTTGCAAGAGCAAGAGGAGCTCTAAGGGGCTTGTTTTTCCCCTTTTTTTCCATGGGGAGGGCTGAGCTCAGCTGCAGTGCAAAGCTGGAGAGATTCTGGGAGCAGGAAAGGGATGGAAGAGCCGAGGATGAGGATGTATCAGTTCCTGGGGAAGGCGAGTGCGATGCTCCAGCATTTCCCTGCTTTCAGCCTTTGAGAGATTCAGTTTGGCTCCAGTTGATATCGGGCTCTTTTAAGCCTTCAGGCTGATCTGTAAGCAGGAACTCAGCAGCAGAAAGACTCCAAGCTCCCGTTCCTGGGAGTGGAGGCAGGGACTTTTCCCACATACTCCTGATCTGCTCTTCCTTGGAGGCTCTGCAGAGGCTCCACGAGGTTTTTGGGGGTTCTCCACCTGGCACACTAAAGAATGCATCTGGACAATGCTCATAGTGTCATGTGAGCTGAGGAGAACCAAGTGGATCCTGGGTCCTTTTGCTGCACCACTGCCAGTCAAGCTGGACTGCCATCACCTTGAGAACCCTTCGTGCCCCTTAGAGGCAGGAATTAGGGACAGCACCAAGCAGCCAAGAACAAGGCTTGGTGAGGGAAAGACATTTCTCAGATGAGTCAGCAGGAGCTGAAAATAATCCCCCAGAGCCAAAACCACAGCAAGCAGTGCTGATGACAGCTTGCTTCATCTTCCTGCCGCCCTGCAGCCGGGTTCCCATCCACTCTGGGTTCCCATCGTGGGGCTGAGGAGTGAAGGGTGAGCACAGGTCACATCAGTGGGACCGTGGCCAGAGCTATGGTCTGAGTGGAAAGTGAATTCATTTTATTTCAGAACTGTGCTGCATGAGGAATGAAATGGAAGGCGATGCTTTCTGACAAAACCATGCAACCTGCTAAAAAAAAGGAATTTTACAGAGCTCGAGGAACCTGCATCTTCTCCTGCAGCCTGGGGGTGGCTGAGTCCTGCCCAGGAAGGATTTGGTGCTTGGGTGGCTGCAAGCAGAGCTTGGAAGAGTGTCTGGGCACTACTGGTGACCTGTCAAGAGGTTTCCATATGGCCGTGGGCACAGGCAGACACGCTGTGTCACCGGCTTAACTGGAGTGTTGGTTTTGACCTGATTTAGTGAAGCCCGTGCAAAAAGCCCGTTGGACACACTTATTGAGGTCTAAAAGCCGCCTTCTTTCAGTTTATCTTAAACCAATTAGGAATGAAAAAACAAGCCGCTCCTAATCCAAACTCCGAGTGTGCCCCTCCTGCCTCCCACCACCCGCTGCCCTGCCGGGGCCGTGTTGGTTTAGGGAAAGTGATGCAAAGTGCGGGTGGCTGCCCGGGCTCCAGCACAGGTTGGGGAGCGCCTGCTCTGCGTCTCCTGGCCGCGCTGGCACCAGTTCCTTCCCCGTATTTGTTTGTGGATGTGAACGCAGGCAATATTGTGACTGTCAGAGACGTGATATTAAAACATTTACCCAAAATACCTCCGCCTGCCTTTCTCCTCCCCTCTCTCTTCTCCCTCCTCCTCCTCCTCCTCCTCCTCCTCCTCCTCTTTTTTTTTTTCGTGCATCTGAATTCACGAGGTAGTGATGGACTCCTTCACCCAGGAAAGGGTTAAGCGTTTTGAAAGGTCTTGTTTGAGGTAGAGTGAATTTTAACCACCACACACATAACGAATGCGAAACAGCCTGAATTGCTGGTGAGGAGCCAAGAGCACAAGAGAGGAGCTGCTGAATTTTAATGATTCATTATTGCATGGAAGGCCTTTGTCTTCCTTTATCCGGTGCACAATAAAAGAATTAATTGGACAGAAAATGGCAGGGCAAAGAACTGACAAGTCATTAAGGGGCTCTGAATGGCTGATTAGGTGCACATTGGGGGTGGAATTTCAACTGCACTGTTTCAGCAAGGGCTCCAGAATAATAATGGCATGGCACAGTTTATATTTTGTATGCAGTACCAGAAAGGCCTTTATGTCGGCATTGTGGTGCTATTTATTATGCTGTCTATTTAGCCATTGTTGGCATTGTGTTTGCAATAAGAATGCACAAACAAAGTTGAGATTTTTTTTTATTTTTTTTTTCATTTAACTTCGCAAAGGCAAAATAATTGGGAATCAAATTCTCGCTCCACGGATAGTTTTATTAATTTTGTGTGTGTGTGTGTGTGTCCAGAAATGGCAGTAAATATTTAGACTTGAGAGAAGCAGCTCCCTTTGCAGAAAGGAGAGGAAGGAATGGGCTCCTCCTGCTCCCGCCGGCCGGGGCAGCCTCGTGCAGCTGCAGCACTGGGTGCCCATCGCTGGCTGGGAAGGACACAGACAACCATCCCACGTACGGTTCCTTCGAGCTGGCTTCTGCCAAGGTTTCTTTCTTGTTGTTGATGTTAAGCAGTTGCCTGCGAGTTGTAATAAAAGCCACACACACAGAAGGGAGGGAAAGAATAAAAAATGTTTCCAGGCACACTGGGTAGGTGTGATTTTGATGAGGAATGCGCTGTTTTTTTTTTTAAAAGAGGTTAGCAAATATTCAGCAGTTGAGTGTCAGCTGTGTTCACAGCTGGCTGAAAGTTTCACGGAGAAAAGGAACTTCACCAAAGATACGACATTGCTTTTCCTGAAAGTGAATTCATTGCAGCCTGGTGAAAATAGAAAGCCATCAGCTTCATGTAACCTCGACATTTTTACACACTGAAGATTACTCCTTTAATCTTTCTCAGAAGCTCACAGAGGATAACTCTGCTTCTGGCAAGGTCCTTCCTGTTTTCAGGATCTGTCCCGCACTGGCCATGCTTTGATAAAGAGATGCACACCCACCCTGCATCCTGCTCTCAGGCAGCAAGTGCCTCTCATGCTTGCAATGGGTTGGCATGGATAAACCACTGCTTCCCAAGTACAGAGGAGCAGAATCATTGATGTGCCTCATCCAGCGCAGGGCCTGGCCCCTTCTTGTGCTTCTCTCTCTGTTTTTTTCTCCTGGGTATAATGGGCTAATAATGGGTTAACTATATATGTATATATATTTGAAAACGTGAGAGCGGATTTGGGTGTCAGGGAGATGGATGAGCTGCAATCTGAAACTTTCTAGGTAAGAATAAGTGAAAAGGAAAATGGGGTTATTACAAAAAATGCCATTCTCAGTAGAATACAGCCCTTCTGCAATAATATTTTAAGAGGTAGTTAACAGCAATCTTCGTTTGGGAAAGTAAAGGTGTACATGTCAAACAAAACTAAAATTAAAAAAAAAAAAAAAAGAGGTGGGAAGGTAGCCTGTTCCACTGGAAATTGTAATGTTCCTCCTGAGGTTTCTGCTTCTTAATACTGTGAAAGGAAAGGAAAGATCTCTGCCATTTGCACTGTGGCTGGGAGGGAGGCAGAGGGGAAAGCTGCTCTTGGCTGATAGGGGCAGCTCTGCTGGTCACCAGATGGAGACGGGGATAGAGCTGCGCAAACCTGATGAGCAAACCCAAATGGACAAGGTTTGGGCCGGAATCCAGATATCCTCAACATTTGGGAGGTATATGGAGGAGGAGCTTGGAGCAACGTCTATCAGAATGAAGTCAGGTGAGGGTTTCAGAGCCAGATCCCGACCATCCCCAAAGCCGTGTGTTGGAGCCCTGGAATAGTTGGCTGAACTCCACATCTGGTTATGGGATACAGAGAAGTTAAAAATGTATCTAAAACACTTAGCAAAATTCCCAGATGGAAGCAAGTTTGTTTTTTTAATGAAAATAACTTAACAAAACATCCGAATAGTAGATGTTTGTGCTCTATTTCTGGTAATACAGAGGAGATGAACACCCCACCAAAAAATGCTAAAACAATCAGTCCCAAGTAAACATAGATGTTCGGATTTGCTTTAGAGTAGGAAGGAAGATAGAAATGTCTGCACTGGAGAAGAGCAAAGGTCGGTCTAGAACTGCATCCTCTAAAGGCACGTGCAGGTTTGCCAGGCAGAAGCAACCAAAACCCCCTCAGAACACAGAGAAAAACAGCTTTTACACAGTAGCCTTTCCTCTCTGCCAGCCTCCAACCATCAACAGAGGATGAGGCACTGGTGCTGCCTGAATGTTATGACCAGAAGTTTAATTATCTGCACCTGAAGACCTCTCTCTGGTGTGAAAGGAGTCTGTTAAAAGCAGGGAGTATAGTTGAGTTCCCAATCCAAAATGTCCTCTGTGGGCACAGTTTTGTCCTGATTTCATGTTGGGGCCCTGTGTGCTCCTGGCGCTGATGTTGGTGACATTTGTCTCATCCCAGTGTGAAAAATGGACTATAAACATGCTTTAAAAGTCAGGGTTTCCTGGTTTCTGAGCAATAAATCCTGCTGTTTGGGCTGTGCTTTCCAAGTGATAAATTTCTAGATCTCTGGGAAAATACACTCTGGAGAAAGCAGACAAAGCAGCATTGCCCAAAATGACATTTACATCTTGGATGGCAAAGCATCCCAGCCAGGACTGTTGTACAAATGCCTGCGGGGAGGAAGGATCGATGGTGTGGTACAGGTCAGGCTTCCCTGGGAAAACCAGGCAGAGATGGGGGCTGGGGCCACTGCATCCCAAACCTGGTTTGATGTTTCCTATTCCTGTCCAGGCTCAGGGCACCCCAGTCACTGGGAACTGCCATTTCACAAGGCCATGACTTTGGTTCTGGGGCCACCCAGACCTAACCCCAGGATGCAGGTTTTGAGCCCTAAATGGCTCAAATGGCATCTTTTGGATTTTCCCTTTTGCCTAATTACAGGGATTTATTTTTATTGCCACTATAGGCTAGTTCCAAAATCCAGTTGGCTCAGCGGAAGCCTTTCATGGGCTTTTGTATCAGACCTATGCATTTGGTGTAGTTTTCGCTATGACAAATTATCAATTATTTGCTGGTTCACATTTAATTATTAACAGAAGCTGCAGATTTGGAGATCCCTGTTGCCCTGGAATCAAGGACAAGGCTCCAGATTTCATTCCAGCTCCTGATGCAGTGGTGAATTCACAAAATGAGAGAAGTGAAACCATGTTGTGATGCTACAGGTCTAGCCTGCTGTGTCTGGAGCTGAATAATCACAACATCAGATGTGCCGAGATGGATTTGGGCCAAAATTTCTGCAGTCCAGCTCCAACTGAGAGCTTAGTGCACCTCTGTGTCTGACATCTGCTCTACCTGCACAGGAACGGTGCTCACTGTGCCTCTAATCACTTCAAACATCGCTGCTAAACACAGGGATTAGGAAGGATTTGAGGCATCTGTTCCCTTGTGGGCTGAGCTTCAGCTCTCTCAGGGTGTTTGACGACGGTAAGAAATGAATGCTTTCAGTTTGGTTGAAATCCTTGAAGGTTCTTGAGAAGTGTAGAAAATGAAGATACTGCTTACCCTGTTATTCTGGTGGGGTTTTTCTTGACTGGGGCATGTCCCATGCAGCAGCTCAGGGGGAACATGAGAGCACCCCGCAGGGCAGGGCTGCTGAGCAGGCTCCAGGGAGCAGAAACATTTTTATTCCTCTTGCATGGATGAGTTATGCTGTGGACTTCACTGGAGTTTGCATTGCCCCTGGAAAGGGGCTTTGCTTTTCCTTTAAGCAGGCAAGAAGTTATTCTTAGGACATATCATCCTATCTGTACATCACACCATGAGCTCACCCCAGCCCAGAAATGCTCCTTTCACCCAAGCCCTAGAGCAGGGCACATAGGGATGATTTCCTCATAGCTTCTTCTTTTACATTAGAGCATGCAGAGAGAAAAATTCCTACAGCTTTGTCCTCACTGTGGGCTGCTGCCTGGTCTCAGGTAGGCTCAGGTCTGATTTAGTCTCGGTGGAGCATGGGGAGGGACACAGAGTACTGTGCTGCTGTGAAGCTGATGGTCATTGAGCACACCGTGCTTTCTCACGCTGACAATAAGCCATTGAGAAGTGAAGCACTAACTCTGTCTCTGAATGGAATGCCTGAGTATTCTCCTGAGCAGGAAATGCTCGAATACAGGGATTTCAGAAGAGACCAAGTTCTGGAATAAAATCTTCACCCTTGGGACACCTGTCCCTCCCTCAGAAATGTAATTCAGTGCCATTTCTGTAGGTGTAAAGCTCCATAGCGGCAGTTAATATATGCATACTTCTGGGTTCCCTCATTACCATTTCAGTTGGCTCGTTTACATAATAACACAGAACAGAAGATCATTTGCATAAAATTAAAAAAAAATCAAATAACTGAATGTTGCTTTTATTTTGAAAGGCCCAGAGAATGAGCCTGTGAAGTTATTTATATCCCCGAAAGTACCAAGGAGGCTAATCGGCAGGGAACCGTGCTTTCTGCACAAAATGGGACTTGACCACTTCAATTTATTCATGAAATATTAGCTCACTTAGTGGAGGAGTACTTTTAAGCAGCTGGGTTGGAGCTGACGGGAAATCCCCTCCCAGCTGCAGTGGAATCAGTGCGACGCAGAGCCAGACAAAAGTGAACTCCCCCAGCTCGGGTCCCTCACTGCACCTGAAGGGACTGGGGAATGAGGGCTCTCTCCTTGGTTACGGATGGCAGAGCAGAAATATGCCTTTCTTTTCTGCACTTCTGCTTCATGGCCATTTACCTAAGCTGTGAGTTTCCACCCATCCCCTCCCCATGCTGTGATGCTCAAGCACCTTCAACCAGGAGATGGAGCAAAGCTCCTTACTGACTTCCCAGGCTCCTCGTTGCATCTTTATTTCTTCTCCTTCTCCTAGCTCAAGGGATGAATGGAAGCATCTGTCCCATCTGATGGGCTGATACTGCTAGTGGTGCAGCAACAGCAACCTGATCTCACAGCAAGCATTCCCCACCCAGGCAGGGGAAGCTGTGTGCCTGGCCAACAGTAAGGCTGTGGGTTACATGCGGGAAGTGTGAGCCTGCCCAAACAGCATAGCGTGTGCCAATTTGGTATTCAAGGCGTGTGCAAAATGGGCATATTTGCATGAGAAAAGATTGTTGGGAGAAATCTTAGGCCAAATCCTATTTTCATTTATGAGTCTCCAAACATGCAGTATCTCCAGTGACATTAGGAATGTTACTTAAATTTTGCACAAGCATGATGAGAATGGATCCTGGCTGAGTCGATGCTCTCCTGGACACTTAGTATCCAAAGCTCAGTAAGCACTGAGCTCTTTAGTACAGTACTCCTGGAGAAACCATCACCAAAATCAAACTATAACATCCTGTAGTAAGCCAGCCCCTACATTTTTAACAATGGTGCAAATCCTTCTGTAGGTTATTGAGGTGAGCAGTGCTGAGCTTGGCAAGTTCCCAGAGCGCAGATGGCCTCAGGACTGGAAACACAACCCCAAAGCACCTCCTCTATCTGCTCTTTGGAGACCAGCTCTGAGCTGTGGGAGTACTGGGCCAGAGGGACAATGGGACAATGTTTGTGTTGGGATGTCCCCATTCCACAGCATGATGTTCTGAAACAAAGCGCTAGCACAAGCATGTGAGTGGCTGCCCTCTGCCCCCTGGTATGCCAAAAAGAATATGCATTGTTGGGTATGGGTGTGGTGGGTTTCAGCACATTGTGACTGCCAGACTTGGATTTCTGCCCAAAATATTCACATAGCCTTAATAATTGAGCTCCCCTTTTTTCATACTTTTCCATATACTCACCAAGGCTGAGGTGGTTCCTCTGTGTTGCTGGCAATGCAGTCTTGTCCTGGGGCCTCATGGAGCCCTGTGGTGGATCACAACCATGAGTGACACTTGAAAATTCTGCTCTAAGAAGTCTGAAAGAGCTTGCACTGGGAAGGTAACACACAGCTTTGGGATGGGCAATCCTGTGATGTCCTGTCCACATTTGGCAGCCTGAGCCTGTGGTATGCCTGCTCCCTCTTCCAGGTATCTGCTTCTCCCATGGGAGAGCAGAAGACTGCAGAGATCTCCAAACCAGTGTTAATTGGAGGAAACAATAAACTCACTCTTCCAGGGAAAAGCCACATGTGTAGCAGTGCCCAGCACTGGGATGCTGGAAACTGGGGTACTTGAAGAAAAGGGAGGTAATGTTCCAGAGATTCCCACAAACATCCTTATTGCAGAGTCAGTAAAGTCCAGTTATTTATGATGTTTGCGTCCTGTATTGAATAATCAGGAAGAAAAAGTTCTGGGATTTTTTTTTCCATATATTGCGCTGGGACCTCTGTGAGTGGCTCCTGTTAGCACCCAGCAAGGATGCCCCTGTGCAGGTTTGTGCTGGATTGGCCTTTTCCAGGTGATGCATCTCAGACACAAATTGTGCTGGGGGAAATCCATAACAGAATTTCACAGCTCACTGTTTTAATAAATGTATGGAAAATGCAGAGTGAAATTGAGTTAGGACCTTTCCAGTACACTAATATTTTGGAACACATAGATCATGCATGTGGGAATAGTCCTGGCCCAGAAACAATGGGTATGACCCAAATAGCTCCAAGAGACAGCTCTCTGAACACTGCTTGGAAGCTGCATTCAGTAACAGGCGATCCCTTGGAGCTGAGGAAGTGGGACAGCCAGCCTGCTGAGACTCTGTTCTTGCTGCACAGGCTTTCAGGGTCATTGGCAAGTGCTGCTTTGATACAGGGCAGATGATCTGCCCACTAATGATGAGAAAAATAGCTATGAACACTGTTAATTGCCAGAATATAAGCTTACTTCTGCATCTTCCAACTCCCTCTTCAGCAGAGGCTGTGGATGACACTAACTGGTTTTCTGTATACACTCAGCACAGCCATAGAGATGTCTGTGAGGCACCCAACACAACCCTGAGGAGATGGGAGGATGTGCCCAACCTAGGGCCAGTGTTTTAGTGCAAAAAGCTGAGAGTGTGGCACAACACCTTGTGCTTGCCCAGGCCCTTTGCATTGAGAGCAATGCCCAGCCTCAGAGACATAGCTGAGCATTTGAGCAACCCCTGTGCTGCTGGTATTGGGAATGTACAGCTGAATTTGCAAGGGAAATCATGTGTAAATAATCCTCATTACTGAGGAAGGCTGTCCCCTTACAGATCAAGTTCACTTGTTATTCTGATCAGTTGATAAGCCTCATTTGCATAATTTTTACTTTCTTCCACACTTCAGCTTTGCTATTACAGTTAGAGTGGGGTTTTATTACTCTTATTAATGTCATTACTGTGTGCGATCATCCCGGCTGGAGGTTCACTGAATGTGCTCATGCCTGCTGATGGCTGTGGGTGGCCACATGTGGGCTCTGGATGTAGGGCCAAACTCTTCCTCCTCTTAGTGCTGCCTGCAGCTCTTGGCACGCAGTTTGCAGCTCTGTAGCTCTAGAGGTGCCCTGTTCCTTTACTAGTGCAACAAGAGGTGAGCAGCTGGTGCTGTAGAAGCCCTTGGAGCCTTTCCTCATTGCCTGACTGCTCTGAGAGTGAAGGGGCTTTTTCTCCACAGTAAGCATCTGCTTATTCTTTCCTCTGAGAAGGAATGATAGAGATATCATTCAGTCATGAACATGGGTGAGATGAAGTGATTGCTGCCTCCCTTCCAGCTCTAGTCAGACTCAGGGATTTTCTGAAATCAGTTTTCCTCACAGCTTTCATTTACTTCAAGATTAACAAAGCTAAATTGTGTCAATTCCTACAGAGGAGACAAGGAAGGAAAATAAAGGTTGACGTTGCTGGCTCTGGTGCTGGATCATTCCTTGGATGAGAAGGCACCAGTGCCACACCCTTGCCCATGTTACTGTCCTCATTCTCTCCCGCTTTCTAATCCCCACCACCCCCAACTCATCTGAGCAGTGCTCCCCATTTGCACTGGCTGTGTCCTCATGGCTGAAGTGCAGCCACAGTACAAGAAGAGGCGTGTGGATGAGAAGTAAAAGTGATGGACATGGATTTGCATCATTCATATAGAAGCATCATATAGAAGCTGCTTGGAGCTGTACCAAGGCAGGAGGGAATGGTTTCACAGCTCTCTTGGTGGATATAAATGCTTGCTATTGGGCCCACAATGGGATTTCTGTGTGTAAAGCTTGGAGGATGAGGCCCTTACTACAGCTCTGCCTTTTCAACCCTTTAAAATCCTGTTCCTCCTCCTGCAAATGCATCAGCATCAGCTGCAAGATAGATGGCTACTTTTTATCTATTAATTACACACACAGCCTGTATGAAACTACCTGCACTTCTTTCCTCTCACAGCAGCACTCTGAGTCCCTCCACTCTGGGTTGGGCTGGGGCTGAGGTACAGCACATGAGGCCTGTGGGTGCCCAAAGGCCATGACTGCTTGAGGCCCACTGCCAGCAGAGGCCCGCCGCCACCTGAGCCCCACTGCCACCCTTGGGCCACGGCCACTCGAGGCCTGCTGCTGTCTGAGGCTCGTGGCCACGCCACCAGAGGCCTGCAGCAGCTGGAGGCTGGTCTGTGGAGCCCAAAGGCTGCGGTTGCCTCGCTGGTTTCTTTCCGGCTCCTCCTGAAGGAGAGCCCCGTGCAGCCGTGGTGTGAAAGTGTTGCTGCTGTGGGTTTGCATGTGGCCGCCAGGTAGGTCTCTGGGCAGGAGGCAGGGCTGGGCTCCCATCTGTGAGATGAAGAGCTGTCATTTACCCTCCTGCCCTAGACATGCTGCCTCTGCCCGACTCCCAGACCCGGGCAGCGTGGCCATGGTGACGTATGTATCCCTCTGCTTCCTGCTCACACTGTGGCCTGGGCACAGAGCTGGCTCTGAGGGCGCTGCCTGAGAGGTGACTGTTCTCTGCCAAGGCATGGTCCTTTTGGCTGGGACAAATATTTCATATTTTGTTCTGTTTTACTGTGAGGCAGGCAACTGTAACTACAAGAAAAAGAGATACAGCTCAGGGACAGAGCAGCTCCCAGAGAGCCAAGGGCCCAGACCCACTCTCTGCTGGGGCTGAAGGCTGGGACATCAGCCAGCAGTGGCACCAAGGCCATGGTGTCCATTCACCCATGGGAGAAGCTTGCTGTGCATTTAGGTGTCCACCACAGAGCTTTAAGTGTGACAGATTTCCTCCACTTCCTGGGGACAGACATGACAGACACTTATTTTACTGTTTGCATCTGTTTCTCCAAGTGAATCACATCCTTGGGCTCCAAAATAGCTGTGGAAATTTCTCCCTAGGGACTAGGTCACCCCAGAGAGGAGACAGGAAAACAAGAAGCTAAATATTAAGTGTATGCTTTAGCCCAAAGGCAGTACTCAGGGTAATACATTTCCCCCATATACCCACCTATCATGGACTGAATGAAGTTATTTCCAGACATCCTCAGCAAACACAAGCCTACTCAGTAGTTAATTTTTTCCCCTAAACTTGTTAAGTCTTCTCAGTGGAAGGAGATGGACTTAATAGTTATGTAGACTGGTTGAAAGGACTGCCTTTCCCTTAAAGAAGTGAACTTAAATAGTGAATTATTATTAGGTATGTTACTGATTACTTCAGGGCACCATGTGTCCTGACTCTACCAATCACATACCTACAGTATCTTTCCCCCTGAGCACCTCAGAACTCACTGCCCACTGTGAATCCAGCTCAACAGATCTGAAGATCTGTAGAACTCCTCTCCACCTCATGGAATGAATTCCAGCTTCCTCCAAGATGCTTTTTGGGTCTTTTTTGGGAAAGGGTTGAACCCAATCCCTATCAAGCAGCAGGGACTTCACATGGGAGGAAAATACAATGATTCAGTTGCTGAAGGCACTGGTCAGAACACCAACCTCATCACATTCCAGTGACTTCAGATGCTAAGTCCTTTCTTGTAAAAATGATTTTGTGACATTCAGAAAATTTGGGGCAGCTTCCCCCAGTATCTGCATCTGTGGCTGGACAAACTCACAGATAGGCTAACACATCACCCTGCCACTACCCCTTGTACAAGTCTCTCTGTCCCTCCTGCCACACAACGTTTAGCACAGTGGCTTCCCCTGTGCCAGTGTATCTGGAAGGGGGACATGGCCTCTCCCAGCCCCTTGGCTGCCCCCAGCACAATGCAGGGCTGCACACTGGTGTAAGAGCTCACTCTGTGCTCTGCTTTAGGAATACCTACATTTTATTCACACTGATCCCAGAAACCATCAGTTTGCTACAGACTTTCCCCAGGAGAGCATCAGCTTCAAGTCCCTGTTTCTCACTGAGAGCATATGGGGCCATCAGAGCTTTCCTGAATTCTTTCTTTCTGGACGCCCTTTTTCTCTTAGGTGACATTAATGGAGCACTCTGTCACTCCACCCCACTTTAATTATTTCCTCTGGAACATTTTGTGTTCAATAAACTAGTGTGCTCCCAATGTGAGGTGAATCTCCTGCAAAGAGAGTGAAAAAAACCAATCCTGTCCTGAGCAGACTGCGCGCTTGTCGCCAGCGCCTGCCACCCTAATTACACTGTGGAAGAATGCGCACATGGCAGAGGTCCCTGAACATTTCAGGCAGGATATTGCCTTCTCCTGGATGCAGCCTCTTTCTCTGCTGCAATAACATTTGCTATAATAAGCCGTGACTCCATTTCGGGGAAGGCGTGAGCACAGCGTAGACATTTTGGCCAGGCTATTTTCTTGCATGCTGAGGAGCTGTAGAGCTATCTCCTTGATGACACTGACCCGGAGTATTTATGGGGCTCTGCATAGGAACAGCTCTGTAATAGGGTGATGTTTTGGGGGAAACATGGCCCCAAGGTTTCTATGGAAGGTGTTGCTCTCCTGCCTCCACCCATGGGGCTGGACAGCCAACATGGCTCCAGGCAGCTGCTGGGGCTGCAAACCATCCCTTTGTCTCTAGCAGCTGTGCCAGAGCTTGGGCAGATGCCTCGTCCTCTGCCAGACACCAGTCCAGCCTCCTCTTCCAGCATTCTCCTCCTGCCTGTTCTGTCCCACTTTGGCATCTGGGCTGGCTCTGCTGGCCTGCAATTCCCCTTCCTTTGCAAAGCTGCTCCTCTCCCTACAAGGCTGCCCAGAGCCTCTGGCTGTCACCCTTGTCCCCACAGCTCCAGTCCAGTCATGGGTACTAGAGGAGAGCAGCTGTCTGGAAGGCTTGGGAGCCGGAGTGCTGGCATGGTTTGCATGGATAGGCTTATTCCATATGAGGGAAAGTTCATTGGGTTTGTAGAGCTAAAGTGTGGAATTAAGTTGGATCACCTTTGGGGCCATGAGATAACTTGGATTTTCTCTGTACTGAACCCAAAAGTGAGTGTTTGGCTGGGGCACATCCCTGTATCCATCTGGAGAGGCTGAGTCCATCACTGTTTCATGGGGTGTTAAAAAGCAACAAACATTTCTTGCCAGTACCTATTCCCAGTCTGTGCTTTATACAACTTCAATTTCTGGACTTTGATCATTCCATGCTGGATCCTGATTGGTTTTGTAGGCAAGATCCTGCTCCCACCCTGCATTTTGGTTGTGGGGGTACATTTTTGCTCAACGTTCTCAGACCCCTTTGTTGTCCTTTGGTTACTTTATTTGAATTTACTGGGATAGCTGTCATACCCCAGCTGATCTGGGGTAGATGGGTTGGTACTATTCCAGCCTCAGGGAGCAAAGCACAATTTCAGGAGGAAATATAGCATGTGCTGCCATCACATCACTGTCCAAACTTCTCCAGAGCGAGAGCAGTGGCGTCCCTGCACTGTTCCTGTCCCAGAGCTTCTCCTTCATCAAACAAAAAGCTTTCATAGGCAGATGAGGTCCGTGCTGTCTGGGAACAGTGTAAAAAGCTCTTTAAGGACAAAAATTTACACAAAAAATCAGGTGAACAAAAGCTGTTCCAAAGGGGGCTCAGTACCATACTGGAGGAAAGGCTCCCGTGGACCCCTGTGAGCCTTGGGTCATACTCTGCTTTCGGGAACCATAAATAGAAGCCGAGTCACTCAAATAATCGGGACCTGTAAGAGCCATTCATAGCTGCAAATTAACAGCTACCACCAGGCCCATCTGTGCACGCCCAAGCCCGGGTCAGATTCCTGCTCCCTCTGTTTAACCTGATGACCATAATTACACACTCATTTATACACCCAGCGGCACCTGAATGCTTTACAAGACAAACACCTAATCCCGCGTGGAAATTATAGCCACATAATATCTCTTTTCATTATTTGCTGAGGTGTTGAGTCTGATTACAGCACACACTGTTTGCTTTGTACCAGGGCAAAGCCCCTGTAATTTCTCTGCAAGTCAACATCATTCCAGCAAGGAGGCTGAAAATCTACAGGCTACTGTGCAAACGAGCTAGCAAATATTAATCCACAGTAAATGATCTGGGAGGTGGAGGCGGGGAAGGGGCAAGCAAGGTTATTTATGTCACCCCAGGGATTAATAATACCAAATTAAAAAAAAAAGAAAAGAAAGAAAGATGAGGAGGACAAGGGATGTGAAGCATTCCTGATGCTGTCCCTGCTTCCTGGAGTAGATTCTGCAGGCACAGTAGGTTCTGCTTTCCTGGGGACTGCTAGAGGGGAGAGACCTTATCCTGATGTGTCTTGGAGAAGATCACTTAAGATCTCTTTGACTCAGTTTCCCCATCTTTAAATCTGGAATGTCAGTGCTTTTTGCTTCCTCATGGCAGTGTCCTGCATGGGTGAGAGGAACGGATCCTCAGTGCCACAGCTACAAGAAGCACAGGAAGGAAACAGAAAGGAGGAACATCTTTTTAAAGTGCTGTTTTCACAATGGAAGGGGTGGGAGGACCATGACATGTGGGAGAGCATGGACCCTTTCCTCTTTATCAGGACAGCAGTAATCACTGTGGTGAGCTCCCTTTGCTGCACCTTTGCTCATATGAGCTGATTGGGAAACCTCATGGATCTCTGTAACCCCCCCCAAAATCCACTTTCCCATCTCTGCATGGTGAAGCTTCCACCTCCCCAGTGCCCTGCTCAGGATCTGGCCTGCAGGCAGTCCTCAACAAACCTGAACCCCTCCTTTCCCAGCCTTGCACCCCAGAACTGTGGAGGACTCCCTCATGTTTGCAGTTCCCTTCAGCATTGCCCCTTGTCTCAGCACAGCGTCCTTGGTCTCCCCCCAGAAAAAACACCACCTCGGGCTGAGGTGCGGCAGGAGTGACGTTGTCTGGAAAGAAAGAAGGATTTGCTTTCACCTGTGGTTCGTGGCTTCGCAACCAAAGCATACAAGAGGCCTTTGGGCCAGACCGTACCCTGGCCCCCTGCCAGGCGATGGGCCGAGCACTGCTCTGC
This sequence comes from Perdix hodgsoniae, assembly GCA_035772895.1. NCBI lineage: Eukaryota > Metazoa > Chordata > Aves > Galliformes > Phasianidae > Perdix > Perdix hodgsoniae. The sequence goes on along the minus strand of JAPSGF010000014.1, from coordinate 7,881,555 downwards.
ATCTCAGCCGTGAAAGCTCCTGCTCTGCAGCTCCCTGTGGGTTTGTGAAGCTGAGGTCAGGCTGCTGCCCTCTGCCCTGGGGCCAGCATAGAGCAGGAGGGGGCTTGCTGTGAAACCCAGCGATACCCGGCAACCCAGTGTGGCTCCGCCGGTGGCACAAGCAGGGGGTGACGTTATTGAAATCCATGTCAGCCGGGTGTTAATGAAGGAAAACCAGGCCTGCATATTGCATCCCCCTTAAATCTTTGGGAAAACGTGTTTGCGTGCTGAAGGGAGGAGGGGAATTTTTGTTCCCAGAGGCAAATGGGGAAACGGGGAGCAGTGGGGCCCTGAGGACCACAGGACCCACGCTATCTCCAGCACTGCCTCCAGAGAGATGTTAATTAAATTACAAAAATCAAACAAATGCAGCTTGCAGCAGTGTGGGCTGAGCCATGCTGGCTTCATGCAGCAGCCCCACTCGTGCTCACACAGTGCCACGTGTGCTCCTGGTGCCCGCATGGGGATGGGGCTCGGTGCCCGGCTGAGGCTCAGCCTCCCCGAGACAGAGAGGCAGGAGCTGTGTCTCCAGTGCTCAAGTTTTTCTTACAGACTCCTAGCTGCCTTGCCAAGTGTTATAAAAATATATCAGTGTGAGCCAAAACATTTAGCACTCCACTTATTACTTTAAGGTTATAGGTTAAACAAATTCCTTCTCAGAATTTACTGTGTTCATTTTAGCTTCACAACACAGCCCTGCTAGCGGTAGATATATTTCACACTGTAATACCTCCCTTATGTATTGGAGGGGGGGAAAGGAGAAGAGGAAAGTAGCTTTCTAAATTTTTATGTGAACAAAAGCTACTATATAAACTAGCTGCAAACAAGTCCTTTGCAAGAGATAGTTTGTAAAACTTATTTTCCAATAACTAATAAACCAAGAACGAAAGGTAAAATTTGTTTTTACCTTACCTAATAATTTTTGCCTCTATTTTTGAGTTTTGTGCATAATCAAATCTAAAAAAACCCCAGAGGCCAGTTCATGCCTTGGGCCAGCAGGTGCAATTATTGCGGTGAGCGTGCACCTCTCTGAGCCAGGCCTAAAGCTCTCCATGGTCATGCACTATCAGGAGATGTCTGCCTCCTGCAGTGCTTCCATCCCGTTCTAGGCTGGGCAAAGAGATGGCCCGAGAGTGAAGACTTGTGGTTTCCAGTGGGAAAGAAGTGGCTTTGCTACTGGGGACCCCTCAGTCCAATGCAAAATTTTCTCATCTACTTCTCTGGTTTATATAGATAACTGCATCTCTGCAGTGTGTCCTTACTGTTAGTCCCTCCTGTCACCTCTGGGCAAGTTACCTGCTCAACATCCTTCTCTGGAGTGGGGCCAATGCTTTCCTCCAGGACTAGAGGGGTTAAAGTGCAGCTGGAGACCCTTCCATGGAGGAAGGATGCAAAGAGCACAGATACCAAAACTACAAAGGTTGAGGCTGTAGAGAAAGAAAATTAAGGTTCTGGAGCTGCTCTGCTCTTGGTTGTCCCACAGCCCTGCTCCAGGGAGCTTATCCTGCCCATACAGCCCCATGCACATTACTTGCAGAGTAAATGGGCTCGAAGCTGCTGGCCTTGTTTCTATGGAACAGCCCTTAACAAAAGGGAAAAACAAAGTATTAAGTCCAGTTCATGTTTGGGGTTTGGATTTCATCTGGGAGGGGAGGGGAGCGGGAAATCAGACATTGAGGTGTCATGTATGCGAGCTCATAAAACTGGGCCAGCAGATTGAAGATGGAGGAGCTGGGGGACTGTTTAGAGGTATCCGTCACATAAATGAGGAGGTGGAGGAAGTCTGGATGATAGTAACCCCATATTAAAAAATTCTGCCCTGTCAACAAGCGAGGAACTACATGGTGGAAATACGCCTGTGCTTGTTGAACTGTGAAACCAGATGTCTTAGAGCAATAACGATCACGCAGGAGGAGGGGAGGGCCGAGTGGAACACGTTTGTGTATGATTCAGAAAAAAAAAAATACATGCTGCTACAGCCGTGGTTTCAATTAAAATGGCTCAAACCAAATATTGTTCCTATTAATGGGATGTCCAGCTGTGACACCATCATGCAGTATCCTTGCATATTCAGAGCAGGCAACATCTGCAGCGCGATCCCAGCATCCGTGCTGTGGAGCTGCAGAGCTGAGAAGCAGTTCACAATTCTCCTGCTGGTTCAGCCTCAGTGAGAAGGCTCTTGTAGGAAAAGGAGGATACAGGGGCACAGGAGGGGCGACCTGAGCCTACTTCCTAAGCCTACTTCCTATCTTTGGGTGTAATGGGGAGTATGGCATAAGGTAAAATTTTGGATCCATGAAAATGAATCGTAGATACTGAAATAGGGAGAAAGCACTGTGCATTCTCCCAAAGAAGCACTTTGATTCCTGGAAGCATTTTGGAGTTTCACTGCAACCTTTGTTTGAATGACATCCAAGCTCCAGTGCTGGGATGGGAGATGATAAGTTGAGTTTTGCAGGACAGGAGCTGCTGCCACCCCTGTAGAAGCATGTTGCCTTGTACCCTGGAAATGCATTACCCAAGAAAGGGGACAGGCAGACACTGAGCTGTGTATGGGATGTGGGAAGAAGGTGTCTCCATTGCACATGTCGGCCCTACATGAGGGACCAGCAGGGCTTGCTGCAAGCATTTCACCCTACTAATGGCCCTATGCAGCTCTGGAGCTTCTGGTTCTCTGCTGCAGAAATGGGCAGCAAGCAGACCAAATGCAGCCAGGGCTGGGGTTGGCCCACAGGACCCAAGAAATGTGTCCCTGAATGAGGACAGCCAGGCTAACAAGGAGGCAAAGCACTGTTAAGGAGGTGCCAGTCCTGCCAAATGCAACTAGCTTGGCTTGACTCATGTGAATTGTCATCTTTCATATGATTTGTGTTTTGAAAATGAGACTCAGATGTATTTTTGAATGGCTGCGCTTTGGTGAAAATGTCTTAAATGAGAATTACAAGCAAATGTTAGAATTATATAAAACAGGATTGGCATGCTGAGTTTGCAAGCTGGCTCTTTCTGAAATCCCTCTCACGAAGTTCTGTTCTTCAGAGATTACTACAAAATGCAAGCCATGCTTTGGTGGCAAAATCAGAGATAAAACCACAGCAAGACTTGGGAGACACATGGAAAAAAAGCTGCTGAGTTCCTCATGCTGCCAACATCCTGCCCAGCACTGCTCCCCTCCTGTGTTCACATCTACTTGCTTACATTTGAGAAATGTCAGAGTGGGAAAATAAAATAAAAATGCATGTTAATACTTCTCTTCTGGATAAACGTAGCTCTCTCAATCCATTCCCAGATGTAGGACCATCACTCTCTAAATCTCATGAGGCAAAATATATCTCCTGAAGGGGACAACAGTGGTGAAAAACAGCAGGAAAAGGAGGGTTGGTGCTGTGTGAGTGGAGGGTGGCTGAGATTTGTGCCTATCCCGTGGAACCTGAAATCAGGGACTGTGCCTGTGTGAAGAAGGCAAATATCACAGTGTGCTGCATATGGATCCTGCTTGGGAAGGTGAAGGGATAGACAGGGAAGGAGAACTGAAAGCAGAGACAACACAAGGCAGAGAAGAGTAGGTACAATTGGATACTGATATGAAACCTGTAAGAAGACGAACTATGTCATGGAGAAAAAGGGAAGGCAGGGAAGGGTTGACTTTCAAACGATTAAACATGAAGAAGTAACCTGGAAAGCATTGCACTCTGTGTGCTTGGAAAAGCAGTGATTCTGGGGAGAAAAAGAGAAGAAGAGAGTGTGCAGGCACGTGAGAAGGCTCAGGCATGGGCTTTGAACTCTGGTTCCTCTCTCTGAGAGTGAAGGAAGCAGCAGAGGTGATGGAGGAGCAGTAATGGGATGGAAGTATGCATGAAAATTGCCCTTCAGCTGACAGCTCCTCAGATTTGTAACCCACAAATGTGAAACACTTGCAAAATGCAGTGAAACACAATAAATCACGGACTTTGTGATCCGCTGAGTCACAAATCTGAATTCTGAAGTCACAGCCTCCCGACGCTGCCAAGTGGCAACCCTGTGAAGCTGTCGATGTGTGACTGCGGGTTTTGCAGAGTACTGCTGTGGCTTCTGTAGACCTCTAGAGACCCGTAGATCCTGCAGCACTGCTGGAGCCTTCTCAGAGCTCCATGTGTCCTTTGCAAGAACCGTCCCAGACTTTTCCTGCAGCCTTTCCAGAGGAGGCAAAGCAAACCCTACCAAAACAATTCAGAACCCTTCTAGAGGCAGCCAGGAGCTCTGCAGAGCTTCCCAGCCATCCCAATATCAGGAGTACAAAGTCTCCCAGAACTCTTATTGAGAGCCCTTCCTAGAACTCTTGGAGTTTTCCAGACCCACACTAAACCCCGGCAGACCTCATCCCAGAGGCAGGTGGGAGCATCTCTGGACATACTCCGGAGCCATCTCAGACAGCCTCGCTCCCAATGAGACGTGTTAATGCTTTTCCAGAGCCATCACAGAGCTTCCCTGGAGCCTTTCCAGAGCCTCTTGGATGATGAGAGTCGGTGCAATTCAAAGTCACAGCTTGGCAATTTCCTAAACTTGCAAGTCGGCAGTTTTGGAAGTCACCAAATAAAGGAAACAGCTGTAAGTGACACGCAGTGAGGCTGTGTTACATTAGGAAACTCACAGAGACATGTTAACTCATGTCAAATTAGGTGTAAAATTGATCTTCACAATTTCCCTGTTGCTGTATGTGTCATCAGCAGAGAGCAGAGTACCCCAGGGCTGCCATCACATGTGTTTGTCTGCATGCGGGATATGATACCGGATCTAAACAGCTGCTTTTTTATCACAATAGCATGCACTGGGAGAGGATTTGAGCCTGGAGCATAGAAGGCCCGATGGTGCAGATAATGCAGAGTGCGCAGATGTTAGCAGTGAGAGCCTGGATCGTTCTGCACATCCATCAGCACATCAGTAATGCTTTGGGTTTGCTGGGACAGCTCTTCCAAAGTCAATGTATGGACCTGTTCCTTCTGTGTGGGAAAGAATCAGCAACAGGGCCCAAATCCTCCTTTAAATCTAACTGGGTCACTCCTTTTTCTGCCTTAACTTCCACTTTTAGACTCCTTTGAACCTGCTTGTATCCTCAGCTGAAAGTTGTTCCCTTGTTTTGTAGCGGGGCCCTCATCTCCCCAGCAGCCAGGAAAGGAGAGATCAGGCTTCTCTGAAATGATGCATTTCAGGAGGAGGACTTTTTATGGAGCTAATGATGGGATTTTGAAAGGCAAAATCTTAGGCACAAATGTGAGACATGAATGCAGAATTAGCTTGTCTGATTTCTCCTTGCAATTAAGGTTCTCCTGACACTTGAGTAGTATAGCAGGTCAGCTGGTGGGGCTTCCAAAAGGAGATATGATTTCCTCAGCCTAGAGGCTGTTGGAAATGTCTCAGTTTGTCCCTCACCTTCCCACAGCACAGAGATCTGTCTGTTGCTTCCTCAGTGCTATTCACACTGGGCACCTATGGGTGCTGATGTGTCAGCTCTGTGTTCACCAACTTATCCTCCACGCAGGTCTCATGTCCAATCAGGTTTATCCAGTTTAAGTTCCTCTTCCAGTGGCAAAGTACAAAAATCTGCAACCTTTTTCATTTAGCACCTGAGCCTTTGTCTCCCCAGGCATCTCCCTGCCTCCTGGAAACACCACTGCTTTGTCTCACAGCAACACTGCTTTCCCGTTCCTGGTGGAGGGGTATTTCTGCAGGCATGGCCTGGATGACGTTTTTTCACCAGGACAAGGAGCACAGTAATGTCTGTCTGCTTTTCCTGCTTGTCTAGTTCTTAGAAACCACATGTTCCTCCTTCACCAGCAACTTCGTATTTATTAATCCGCAAAACAAGGCTGTACACTTTTTGCAGCAGCAGTGGCGAGTTGGCCGGCATCCAGGGAGACCCTTAGTCACTTCATTTACGCAGGCTGCAATAAGAGGAGGGGGAACCCGTTGGGGAGCAATTCAAACATTCAGACGCCTGCACCGAACTCTCATTTCTACCTCATTAACTTTACAGTTTGACAACTTCACAAGCCAGGGACTTCTGTCGTGATTGCTGCTGTACGGCCAAGCTGCAGACACCTTCTTTCCTTGTGCAGACTTACTTCACCTATGGTTGCAATGGATTTTCCTGCCCGTGCAGGGAGTTACTCCCAGCTCCTGGCTGGTAGGGTCTTCCTGTGGGTCACAGCTCTGTTTGCAGTGCAATTGCCTGCATACTCTTGTCACAGCCTCTGCTGCTCCAGGTGTATGCCTGGCAATGGTGTTACACACCATGAATGTGTCCATTCTTGCTGTTGTCTAGACAAAGGAAAAGTCAGACTTCTGCCGAAGTTAGTTAAAATGAATTAACTAAGCTTGACTTCTTTTCTCTCTGCAGATGCAGCTTCAGCTCGATGTGATTGAAAGACTGTAGAGTGTGGAATACCAGGACAATAACATGAGCTGGTTTGACAAAGATGCATTAGCACCGGATCAGCCAGTAGATCTGGGATCAGGCTTGGCTAATTTATGTACATGTAAGTGCAGGGTTCTCCTAATTTATGCACATGTAAGTGCAGGGATCTCCTGCAGATAAGCCTTTGAGCAAGGCATGGAGGCCACTGTCCTCATGGGCTCTGGGATTTCATCTTCTTTTCATTGTTGGCTAAGGGCTGTCCCAGGTGCTGCTAACCTACCCACACAGTCCTGCAAGGAGCACCAAGCCCACCTGGGTGTGATGACCATAAGTAGTTCCTCTACTGTGTCCTTGAGATGTCCGCTCCCTGCTTCTGCAGTGCAAGGCTGCAGCTCAGCATTAGTGCCAGGCACCAATATCAGTGCATCTGGAAACTTATAGCCTGTCCCCACTTACAAAGTCTTCTAGAGGCATGCCCATGTGTGGGCATGAAGTGGAAGAGAGCCCAGTGCTCTCTTCCTAAAACAGAGCCAATCTCAGAACACAATGTCCAAATTAAAAGCTATGGGTGGTTTTGGTCTTTTTTTTTTTTTTCTTCCTTTTATTTTTTCTTTTTTTCTTCTTGTCTTTCAATAAAGAACGTGGCTTAAAGGCACCCAGGCAGAGGCCATCCTGGTGAAGGATTGGAAATACAACTTTTATGGATTTTTGTGGATTCTGTTCATAGGGATGCTTTAACATTTAAGAGCTTCCAAGAGCTTGCAGCACAGCTGCTGGTGGGCTCACCATTGCCTTGTGGCATAGCAGGTGATCATGAGGTACAGGGGAATGAAGCTGGTACAGTGCTTTGTTTTACATCTTCATGCTTCAGTGCTCTGCAAAGCTCTAATTAATCGGGGTAGGGACGAAACTTCCCTTTTGGGCACAGTAGCCCCTGGCATTTTCTTCTCAAGCAGTTGTCCTGAGTCTACTGAAGACAAGGGAGACCCGACCCGATTAAATTCCTCACTCAAACTCAGCGTGGGGATTCCTGCAGCTCCAAGGCAAACTGTGCATCCATCACAGCCTGGGCTTCAGCTCCAGCTCTGCTTGGTGGAGACAGAAAGCGATCAACTTCAGATGATAGCTCAGAGCCCTGCCAAGGCAGCTTGACTTTGTCCTCAGTGAGATGGATATCACCAAGGCGGCAATCCAATGGTGCAGTCATTGCACATTGACCTACTTCGAGCTTTCAGACCCTTTCAGTAGCTCAGATTGATATTGCACACACAAAAAAATGTATAAAAACCAGGAGTATAACTGGAAAAATGTCTTTTGTATGACATTCCCTGGCCCACTCAACAATGAAGGCATAAGAGTATCATTCCAGAAACCTTTACGGGTCTTGTTTAACCCAAGTACCATCTCACGGAGCAATTACATTAGCAACATGGAAAGGAAATTCATTTGGCTGCAGTAGGACTGCTCCATGGGATGAAGCTGGTTTATCTGAGGGATCATGGAGAGGTCACGAGGGGGACTAAAGAGGAAGGTGAGAAGGAGAACGTGGCTGAATGTCATACAGTGAAGCCTTTGTTTGGTGACTGAGAAGGGGCTGAGAAGATGTGTCTTCCTGGTAACGTAAGCAAATGACAGGATAAGATCCTACCTGAACCTGATTGCTGTGAAGTTGGGCCGGGTCCACCTAGTGGAATCTGCATAGCAGAATCTGTCTTGCACTCTACACCACTAAGAGCTGCAAGGCATTCTGCAGGTGCGGAGTTAATTGCTGCCTTTCCTAAAACATGTTTACAATGTGTAGGTGGCTTCTCTTTTCATAGCAGATAAGCCAACAGAGATCTGTTCTGCAGGTTCAAGTCAGAGAGGTGATCCCTCAGCCTTGTACTGAGGGTGAGCGCAAGGCAGAATCACCAGTGGGAGCCTGTAACCAGGAATAATCGAAAGGGACAGCACAGTTGCACTTTCAAAGATTAAGAGACAGAAAAAGATAAAACACATGGCATAACCCCCTCTAGTTATAAAGTGCATCTATTTTCCCTTTCCTCTAATAGAAGATCAAAGAGGCCTTTGATGAAATTAAAGCTTTGGGCCAGCTCTTTTGATGGCATGAATTGACTTCAGTCCAACTTACTGCAGGTGAGAATCTGAGTTTATCTGTTTAAATAAAACTGTTGCTGTATGATAGGTTATAAACTTGTGGAACTTACTGATGCAAGATTATTGTTACAGCAAATAGCTTAACAGATGCCAAAATGCTTAGGCTTGTGTATATGAATTAGAATAGAAAAGGTCACGGCTATAACAAAAACTAGAATATCAAGCTGGATTAGTTTACCAGAAAATGAACAAAGAGAAGGTGCACTTGAAAAAATCCACAGAACCCCTCCAACACTTTGAAAGCAGCCCTTACTGCAGCCACAGTTCACTGGGTGGCGTTGGTTGGGCAGAGGGGTTGGGCACAAAATACCCACCAGGTGAATTTAATGGAAATTCTTGATCTTCCCTGAGCACAAGCAGATCAGTCTCCTTATTGAAGCTCGTTACTCCTTTGTTATTATTTACTGGGAGCCCAGCTGGGAGCTGAATCCAGCATTCCTGACTTTCAGTTCACCTTCTGTAGTCTCCTGACTTCACCCCAAAGGGCTGCTCCCAACTCGGTGCAGCTGAGTTCATCTGATAAGAAGAGTGGGCACAATTCATCACAGTTGCCTTGTTAGCAGAAAATAGTGCTTTCTGATGAATTAATGCTCCACGTGGTGAGCAGCCTCTCTTGTCTGACAGCAGGCATGGCCTGGGGCATGTGGCTGTGCTAAAATGGGCGGCAGGGTGCTCACTGGGTGCCCCTTTGCTCCCAGCAATGGGGAAAGGACCTCAACAAGAGCCTCCATTTCGATGGCTCGGTGCCATGCTCTTGCCTAGGGCGCTGCCCCTGTCCCACGTTAAATCATCACACAGGCGATATCCACTCATGCAGCAAATTAAACCTGGAGAAAGATGTTTCCAGTTGTTCCAAATTAATTGGGTCACACGGGCTGAATCCTGGATGGCCTCCCCGTTCCCGGTAGTGATGGCACGGCGGTGTGCCTGGGACAGCCCCACTCCCAGCCCTGCTGTTGCACCCCAGTACTGCTCTACCAGGTGCCCTTGTGGCTATGGGAATGCCAAACATCCGGACACTTGTTGCAAAGCACGGAAATGGGATGAGCTTTTTTGTTAGCAGCAGAGGGTGGAGCAGTTCATTACACAGTGTGGGCACATCATTGTGTTTGTTCATCGCCGTCCACATTACGCTGCAGCAAAGCAGAGTCTAGAATAAGGAGCACATTTACAGAAAGAGCATTTCACCTTAAAAACATGTCCAGTGACAACAGTTTCAGCTCTATTCGTTAGTCAACATCTATCTTCTGTGCTCCAAGCACATGTCATTAACCTGCAAGAGACTGGGGAGATGTCCCTTTGTTCCAGGCACTCACTGAGCTCTCTGCAGTGCAGTGGCAGCCATCCCCGTGCCCCATGCTATGTGGGGCCATGGCTGCTGCCAGCACTCAGCCTCTTGCTCAGGACTCACCTGCTCCCATCACACTGCCTTGCCAACTTCAGACAGCAGATAACTGGGAGCCAGAGCGCAGGCCGTGCACAGACAGCCTGTCTGTTCATTATTTATTTTGCACAATCCACCAAGAGTTAAAGGAGAAGAAAACATTTGGCTTTTAGTGGTTTACAAAGCCTCGTTACAGCTGAAATAAAGTAACCACTAAATCTTGTGTGGTTACAGAGGTCAGTGGAGTCCTGGCACAGCGGCACCGGCCCAGAGGCAGGAATTCCTCCTTCCTCCAAGGAGCAACATGTGGAGGTGATGGGATGGCAGAAGGCTCCGTGCTGCTCATCCCATGGTAACGGATGCCATGAGGGCTTTGAAGCTTCCCTGGCTGTTCTGTGACATAAGCAGGTATTGCTTGACTGTGTGCAAGGATGGAGAGGAACCAGAAAAAGGGCAAGGCTCATAATGATATTTTTCAAGATGTTCCATGCCAGGGTGTGTTTGGGTATGTGAGTGCTGGGTGGGCATCACTCACCTCACACCTGGAGGCTCTGGGAGCAGGGAGGATGCCTGTCTGTGATGTGGGTGACAAGCTGATGGCAGTGGTGATGGATGCCACCATACTCAGAGATCTGTGGTCTTCCCAGCGGCTGCCACTTGTAGAAATCCCCAGCTGCTCTACATGAATAGCTCTGCACTGGATTTCCCATCACAATGAACTGAAATATTGCATTTTCACAGCAGTCAGCACTGGGAGGGCAGTGCCATGGTGGCCATTCCCCACCCAGAACATGGCAGATGGTGCATCCCATTGGGCTGGTGGCTCCCAGCACTGCACTGAGATGCTTGTGGGAAACACTGGGAGAAAATTAACCCCCAGGAAGGGCCAGTGCTCACATTCATTCAGATTTAAAATGGCCTTAATTCAATTTCTTACAACACGCAGCCAGTGAATCAAGCTGAGCTGAATCAACAGCGCTTGAATTCTGAATGAAATGCTCTGCTAGGAGTTTTAGGGTGGCTGAACTGATCTGCTCTAAAGTCACATCTTTAATTAACTGGAATTAATTTTCTTGAGTGCTGCTGCAAGCAAACATAGCATTCGTTGACTTAAAAAGAAAATTCCAGACCCTTCTCTCCTATTCACTTCTGTTCAGCATGCCACCAGCATAGCAAATTCAATAAACCTGATTTATTTAATAAGTGTACAATATCAAATTAAATCAAACACATTTAACACAAACAGATGATGCACCTCATTTAAATGTTAGATTCTTAATCAAAGCTTGGTGGATTGTGTTTTGTCCTTTTATTGGCTTCCCAGTGCAGCACGGTTGTAAAGTTGTTTGACGCGCTCAATTACTGCTCCCAGTTTGTATGGATTGCCACTTTTTCTCCTCCACATAGGCTCACAATGAGGTGGACTCCACACACTGCCAGCATGCTTCAAGGCAGCTGCTGCTTTGGGTTCCTCAATAGCAGCTCTAATTGCTGATCCAAACAGAGCAAATTCAGGTGTTGAAGAGCCATGGAGATGGGGCACTTGGGGACACAGATTGGTGGGCATGATGGGGATGGATTAGGGTTGGAGTTGGAGGTCTTTTCCTTAATGAGTCTGTGATGCTATGATTTACTGGGGCAGCAGCAGCAGTTGGAGCATCTTGGAGAGCCTGAGGTGAGCAGCCACTGGACGCGGTGCTCCAGCAGATGCAGCACCTTGCTCTGTGGAACAAAACTCCCCAGTGCTGTAGATAATGCAGTTTTGCTATTAGCAACTGCTCTGCTCCTGTACTTGCTTCCTGAACCATGCATCAGTCAAAAAGGCGAATGAAAGGAGGAGATTGTTGAAAGGAAACCTCGCATGAGGAGCAATGGTATTCCTTCATGCTGCTGACACACTGTTGACACAGCCCCTGATTTACAGCCTCGGGAGCTGCTGTGAGTCCCATGCAAACTGCTTCAGCTTCTTACCAAGGACAGGGGACCAGCTAAGCCCCAGGAAGCCGGGCAGAGGCAGAGGACCATGCCAGGGTTCAGGCAAAGCACTGCCCACCCCTGAGATGCTTTGTTTTGAAAATAACCATCCGACTCTAATTGCCAATCTCATTTTTTCATTATTCGGAAGACATAACGCTCTGTTCTCTTTGCTGTTTGCACTGGCAGCACTCCATATAACGCAAGGTTCAAGAAAGGAATATAATTTCTTGCCCTTCCGTCTCTCATTTGTTTGGGCATCATTTCTTACTAATCCCCAGTTAATTACTTGAAGATGATGGCTCCCAGGAATGAAAGAGCACCTTTGTGCTGGCCGTGTTTTAGCACTTGCATGTCTTCGTTTCTCCTGCTAGCAGATGAAGTACAGCAAGCAGCTCTGGCCTTGCCTTCCCCTGGGAGATGCTCTACCACCAAGTAAGCCACTGATCTGTGGTGTGGGTGGGTCATTTTGGGTCTTTCTCTTCTTTGTGGTTTCATTTATTTATTTCTTTCTTCAAATCGTTTCCAAAAACATTGGTGGGGATTAAAAGGACTTACGAAACCTTGACATTCTTCATCATGAAGGAACACAATTTTTTGGCTGGTCCCACACAGAATATGTCAGCTCTGCAAACTGAACTTCTGTTTAAGCTGCAGGGGTAATGCTATTAAGAAACAGCAACAGTATGTTCTTATTTTCTTTAGGAACCTGACACTTGGGAATGGCACAATGCTTCACAGTATTCTTCCACTTGATTCTCTCTCATTGCATTGTGGTAAGCAAATCCTAAATCCTGCCCAACAGCACCCATGTGCTAATTGCTGAGGAACTGAAGGAGGAGTGATTTACTGAGGCTAAAAGGAGCACCACACAGCGTAAATAATAGAAATGAAGTGATGGAAGTGAAGTTAATTTTTAAAAAGCTTTCATTTTCAATTTGTTTACTTGAATTACCATCATGTTGTGGGAAAATGGTTCATTTGAGCTTGCAAACATGCGTCCATAGGTACCTGGGACCCCGCAGTTGCTCAGCCTGAGTGTCTGTCACTGTTAGAGCTAGCTACAGGACATTCTTAGGTTACATAAAATGTCTTTTCTTCTTCATAAAATGTCTTCTTCTTTCCTTCCTTTTTTAATATCTCACTTGTAATTTTGACCTTTTTATTTTTTATTTTTATTATTTTTTTTTTTTTGAGAAAGCTTAGAGCAATTATTTCAGAGCGATTTGAAGTTGTGTGTTGCTCATAAATATCACCTAACTGCTGCTGCAAGGATATTCAGATCAAGTTTCCAACGATTGCCTAATATCCACAGTGATATTTTGCTGCTCTAAATACCAGAAGGAAAACACATTCTGAAGCATGCAAAATCCTCTGATGAAGGTTTAACGTGTGCATTAAAGATAATTAAGAAAGAAGACAAGCAAATATTTCCCTAAATGCCAAATGAACCATGCTTCAGGGATGTCTGAGCATTGCAGCAACAAACCCGAACACTGCAGAACTGCATCTTCTCTCAGATCGTTTTAACCATGCAGATTTTTGCATTAGTACTAATGTTTTCTGTAACTGGATTTTAACCTCTGCTTCAGAGCATAGGCCAGCATGAATGGTTTAATCCTGTATGAAAGCAAACTCCTTGCTTTATTATACACTGTGTTTATTTTCTTGTCTGACACAGGAAAAGCAAACTTTCTCTATTGGCTGGATGTCTCTAACCCTGTGTGACTCTCACTGATGCCACTGAGTGGATCATTCCACTTCCTGGGAGAATCCATTTGAGTTTTACTGGAGGACTCCGATTACCCTCTGCATACATTTTACTGAACCTTGGGGAGGAAATTTCCCCTCTGCATCATCCTGGCAGAGAAGCTGTCCACGCTGCCCTTGACATTTCCTCCTAGAGCTCTGTACTGTCCTCCTTCCAATGAGGGCAATTAGCTCTGAAATGCAGCAGCACTGAGAAATGCCTGGGCCAGACCGGTTGCTGGGTGTGCACAGATACAAAGACACAAACACCTCATTTTTTTTCACTGGCTTATTGCAATAATGGTTATTAATTTTCCCTTTCTGAACCAGAGAGCTCACAGAGCAATGCTTTCCCTTCTGAAGGCATGGAGAACCCTCAATGTCTCTAAGTGCGTGGTACCTCCTGAATCCCAACCTGTATGTAGAAGAAGATAAAAAAGAAGGATGTGAGAATGCACAGAGGATGATTACAAACAAAACTAAGAATATCCACTATGGGCATGGGAGAGTTGCTAGATGCCTAAGAAATGGGATAAAATTATTATTATGGGGTTTAGTAGGAATTCTTCTTTAAATCTTCTGGACACTCGGTGAGTCTCAGTGAGTTCAAACCTATGGTATCCCTGTAAAGAGCGAACTCAGCATCTAGGTGAGGAAGGCATACAGCAGAGCCCAGCCTCACGAAACGTGAGATGCATGTGACCAGACAACCATCCTTCCTCCCCTTGGGAGCCCCATTGGCAAAGTTGGACAGAAGGAGTAATTAATACTGGAAATGGAAGGCAAATGAAATATTTCTGAGTAGGTGAAGGAAAAGGGAGAGATGACCTGGAGGTGCTGACTTGTTTCTTTGCCCCAGGAGATCAGCACTCCTCCACAGGCACAACCATCTTATAATGAGTAAATGGGCACAGGGAGACTGACGAAGCAGAGGGCTGTGATGATGAAATACTAATGGCACAAGGGAGCAAAGAGTTAGGATTTTTGTATGTAACTCCCACTCTGTCTTTCAGCTCTCCTGGAGGAGAGCAGCCATGAGGTGCCGTTAATGGCGAGGAAGGATTTCTCTATTATTCCTTCAGACCACAGGGTGGGAAGAGCACATGGAGTAATTAATTTTGACTTACAGAAGCTGTATTAAATTGGATAGAAATGGGTGAAAATAGGATTAGGAATGGAGTTTAGCCAAGAGCAAACAGAATTAAAACTCTCTAAGAGCAGGTCAACACAGCTGATATCATTGATGCAATGAAAGCAGACAGCTTGGGACATTTTTGAGTGGTAGTGTAATGTCAGAAATGGTAACCTGCCTACTGCCCTGCTAGATCAGGAGCAGTAGAAAACAAAAAGTGATTTTGTTTATGTATTTTTTTTTATTCGGTTTCTGGCTTCTCTATCTGGTGATAGACTTCTGAGGATTAATTTTGAAACAATTGTGCAGAACAAGCAAGAGCCTCCATAAACCCCAACCAATCTAAACGTGCAGTGTGCTTTCAACACATACACCAAAATCTAATTAGTATGGGATTATGCTTGTCACAAATCATCAGAAATGGAAGAATTCTTAACATGAAACCCTGAAAGCCTTCTCCCAAAGCCCAAAGACAAACCATGTCCAGAACCTTTTCTTCCACCAGCTGGGGCCGTGTCCTCAGTGGTAGAGATTTATATGTCTCTGCTGGCAGTGATCTCGATCTACTGCTGGATTTAGAGAAATGTTTGGGCTGGAGGGCTGGGATTGATCCAGAGTTGTTGTGAGGGAGCAAGGACCCACTGCTTTGGCAGGGTTCAAGCTGGAAGCTTTCTTTACCTCCCTAATGCAGTTGGTAAAGGTCTTGGGTGCATTTTCCATCACTGCTTTATTCCAGTGTATAGAATCATAGAATCACAAAGATTGGAAAAGCCCTCTCATATCCCCGAGTCCAACCCCAACCCACCCCACCATGCCCACTGACCAGGTCTCTCAGTGCCACATCTCCACAGTTCTTGAACACCCCCAGGGACGGTGATTCCACCACCTCCCAGGGCAGTCTGTTCCAAAATGCTACAGAAGCTAGACCAGATCCCGCTCCCATGTCATTTCACAGGGCCAGTCCTTGTATAACCCAGAGCTGCTGCCACCCGAATTTGCTGAGTAATCTCTTCAAAGATGGATTCTTTGCTTCGGCTTCAAGCACCAAGTACTTTGCCAGCATTAACCAATGGACACAGAGCTTCATGTTCCCCCTCTCTCCTGGCGTCCAGGAGCAGGGGCCAAGCAGGTGGCAGTGGGATGGGCTCTCTGCCTGCTCGGTGGCTGCTGTGGGGCCGCTTTCATGTGGGAATCCAATTTCTGCAGCTACCGGGAGCCGCGCACAAACACGAATTTCAGTTGTTTTCTCTGGGGTTTCCATGGTTTCTGGCACTCGTTTTTGTCCTTGTTCTAAAGTGGATGCTCTCCTAATGTGTTTTCTTTGGTCTGAGGTAGTACATAGCATTGCTAGGAAACCTCAGATGCTGGCCAGAGGAGCTAGCTGTGCCGAGGGCTGCGTGGGCACAGTCATGGGTCTGCCCCTTCCTCCCCTTTGCCCACTATGGGATGGGCAAGCAACAGAGCAGAGCCAAGGCAATGGGTTGTGCCTTGAAAAACAAACAAAACCACTTTAAACATCCTTCTGCCAACCAACTGCACAATCCTGAGCCATGCAGCGTGCTGTGCCGAGCCGGGGCGGTCAGACAGGTTCCACCCTCTGCTTTTGGTGCCTTTTCTTTGCCAGAAGCTTTCTTTTGTCTTGTTACTGTATAATTCTGCAGGTGTTACATCACATCCCAGGCTGGGAAGATCAAAGAAAAGCGCTGGCAAGCTGGACCCATTTGGTGCAGCCGTGCATGCGGTGTGCTGGGGCATGGCATGGGCTCTGCAGGAAAAAAACCCATAACAAAAAGACCTTCAAAGCTGCTGGGTTGGAAGGAGCACGGGGCCAGGGAGCTCTGGCTTGGCTGTCTTTGGCCGGGTGGTGCTCACTGGTGATGGTTTATGTCCATAGGATGTGTGCCAGGTCATGTTTGCTTAGGTGCAGAGCCCTGAAGTCTGCCTGCAATTACTGGCTGCAAGTGAGAGGCAGGATTGTCCCAAAACTGTGCAGAGAGCAGACCTGCTTTGTGTGGGTGCTGCCAAATCTCTCAGCCTGGTGCTCTCCATGAGTCCCTTGCACATGTTGATGTGGGCACAATGTGGCATAATGTACTGTGGGACACATGGCTGAGCAGTGCTCAGGGATGCCCTGGGAGGACCATGAGCTTGCCAGTGCCGAAAACAATTTGCAGCCCCTCGATTTAAACCTGGGCTCAAGCACTGCAGTGCACTGTCGAGGATTCCCCATGCTGCAGAGGCTCCTTGTGCTGTGCTGTGCAGCTGGGGATGGGTCAGGGACTCATCCTCACTTTCTAGCATCTCAGGAGCAAACTTGTGTCCTCCCCCAGCACAAGGTGCCAGAACCTGGCTCCTGCTTTTACTGCAGCAGCAGGGAGGGAGGCAATGTGATTTTTCATCTTGACAGCATCTCGTTACTGTAAGTCAGTCTAGATCTCTGTCAGCTTACTTTTCCTTCCTCTGTGCTGCATTTCGCCTCCTCCCCCTTCTTCCTCCTAAGGTAACTATGTCTCCTACTTAGGCATGCATTCCTTTATAATAAGGTATTATGCCTCTATTTATATGCATCTTAGGTGCAGTCTGAGGCAGCTGCTGCTCTCCAGGGCCCTGGGTGAAGAGCAGAAAATTGAATTCAGCCTGGAATGTGCGGGTGCAGTTGGCCATCTGTACCCAGCGAGGGGCAGCCCTTCCCCTCTGTGCAGACTTAGCAGCCAAGAGCCTGCTTGGAGTCCTACCAGACCCAGGGCCTGGCATGTCCCCGGGGCTGGGAAGGTGCTGACAGAAAGCCGTCTCATTGGGCACAAACCTGGCTGCAAGGGATGCATAGGCTGAGGAGTGTAAGTGCAGCGAGGTCGAGGCTGCCCAAGTGTTTGTCTGTGCGACGGATTTGGGATTTTGGCTGCTCCCAAATGACTGTGCATGGTCTGCGTGGCAGATGTCTGGAAGCCTGGGCTCTGCCCCCTCTCCCTGTGTCCCTGCCTTGCTCTGCCATCCAATACCACCGTGACGAATGCAGCACAAGGACCCAGCTGGACAGAGCTGAAATGGTGCATTTCAGCAGCCCTTTTTGGATTAAGCTATTATGGGCTGGGCTGCTTGACCACGCCAGCTCTCAATAATGATTTTCAAAGCAGTAAAACCTTTTCCATTGAGGGGACCTTGGTCTGTCCTTAGCAGCAAGGAGCATTTGTGCGATGCTAATGTAGCTCTGTACGGGCAATGGGAAGTGCTTTGCTGTTTGGCTTCTCTCCAGGCTCAAATCCCAACCTTGGTGAAGCCAGTGTGGTTATTGCCATGGAACACTGTGCTTCAGGTTCTGCAGAGACTGTTTCACTTGACAGATGACTTAGTTCATCAAGGAGCTAATTAATGGCCATGCTGCTGTGTGGGAAGCAGGCAGGGTGAGCGGGGCTCTGACATCAGCCCTTCTGCCCTGATTAGCTTTCACTCAGCTTGCACTAATAAGCCTGAACTTTGAACCCTTCAGGAGAGGGGCATCTGCCTCTCTTGGGCCTGATATTGGGGGAATCTGCCTGGGAACAGCAGCTGAGTTATCTACTGGCCTGACAGCCCTTCTTCTGCTTTCTTGCCATATTTATTTGCAGTCAGGATCATAACACAGCCCAGCTGGCAAAGGAGGGAGAGCGGCTGCTCTGATTACTGGGTCAGAGGAGCAGATGCTCCAACCTCTGCCAGGAACCAGCAGATAGCCCCCAGCACCCTTCTGGCACCCAGTGCTGCTCTGCAATGCTGTATGGGAGGAGATGATAAGCTGCAGTAGGATGCGTTTTGTTGGGGTGTATGGGTTGCTGTCCTGACCTGCGGCTGGTATTTGGGCTCTGCGGGTTCAGAGGGGCTGGTTGGACAGCCTGGCACCGGAAAAGCCACGGTGGTGCTTCCAACATGGAGAATAGCCCCATGTTGTTCTGGTCCTTCTAAAACCATGGAGTTTTTTTGAACACTGAAGTTTAGGAGCGTGCTCTTTTTTCTAAAGGATTAATTTGCAAACAGCTCAGAAGGCTGTTTTTGTGTGATCAATGATATGTGGCTTAGCAATGAGCCCAATCTTCTCATCTTTCCAGGAACGGGGTCTGCCTCTGTGCCTTTCAACTGATTTAAACATTCCTGATGTGCAGGAGCGAGGGTTGGTTCCTGCCTTTTGTCCTTGCCTTCTACAGGAGTCCCAAGCTGCAGACTCTAGTAGGAGTGAGTAGGGAATTATGGAGGTGTGCTGCAGATCCCCCATCACTTGAAGCTTTTAACCCCAGGTGTTTTTCGACAAGGTCTGCTCTTGCTCACATAGGAGCTATAAGCTCAGTGCAGAAAGGAATGTCCTGTATTATGTGTGAAGTCAGACCTGACGATCATAATGGCCCTGTCTGGCTGTAGGAGAATAATGTCCCATGTGGGTTTTCCTCCTCTTTCATGTAGAACTATTCTGGAGGAAGGCTCGCAGTGAAGGTGAAATAGCAGATCAACACTGAGGAAGCAAGCTGAGGCTGCAGGGAAAGGCTCAGGGGGGAAATCAAAGGGAAGATGTCTTTGTTACCAACCCAGCTGCAACTTCCTGCTCCAGCCAGAAAATACCCGAGGAGGTGACTTGTCAGCAGACTGCATGCCTTTGCCTCGCCTCTCTTCCCCATAATAAATGAACAATGAACTTGTAGGGCAAACACTGAAGGGCAAGGGGAAGGTGGAATTCCCAGAAATTATCGTTCCTTGGTTAGCACAAAGAGTGCCTCTGTCCTTCACTACTCCAATTCCTTTAGATAGAGCTTTACTGTGAAGGAGAGGGCTTCCCTCCACTGAGCACAAGTGATAAACCAGCATTTCTCATCCAGTGGCACTCCTCTCAGTTTGGAGCAATACCTTTGAATTCAAGAGATGACCCACACCCCACCCAGGGTCAGTGAGTCGGTCTCCATCAAGGCTGTTCTTCATGGTTCCCCTTTCTGCTTCACCTGACTTTTGTCCTTCTGCTGCCCTGAGCCCTTTCCCCATGGGGTTTTGCCATGCACGATGTGCACCTCATGTCTTCTTCTGTTGTGCTGGGGAGTTTGTATTGTGGATCACTGGTGAGGAAGGCTGGTCACTCTGCCTTAGACCGAGTGGAATGTTTTTTCTGGCTATTTTTCCTTCGTACACAAACTCTGCTAATTTCACACCATCACCAAAGTGCAAAGCAGCTGGGCAGGCTGTGCTCCTTCAGAGAAGAGTCCGCTGGGCTACCAGCTGAGCATGAATCACAGCTTGATGGAGAAAGGGTGAGGAGACGTGGTTTGGCCTCAGGAAGAGAAAACTGGAAAAGCAGACAAGAGCAATCTTCAAAAACTGCTGCAACAGAGAAAGGGAATGATCAGTTCTCCACGCGCACAGAAGAGAGTGCTTAAATTTCAGCAGAGAGAGGTTCAGCCTGAATTCTGCTGAAAGCTGTGATGAAGGGAGGATGGCAGTAGGTTTGCCTACTGAAGGTCTCTGGCTGGAGATGCGTTCTGCAGCAATGCATTGGGCAGCTTTGTTTCCATGAGGCTGATGATTTCACCCAAAGGGTGTAGTGGAAAGCCCAGCTCCTTCCCTCTGGGCTGGAAACCATTTATTCTTGCACCCAGGTATGTGTTGATTACCTTCCAACAGGCTACACAGCCTCGCTCTGCACCGTGATTCTGTTTCTCCTCAACCTGAGGAAAGAGGATATGTGCTAACAAGTCAGAGTGGAGAAAGGCTTACACATCAGCTTGCTGTGTGCTAATCCACATCCTCTTCCCCTAAATCCTCTTAACCTCCACGTATTTCCAATCACGAGCATTTGCACCAAATGCTACTGGAGCAGCAGAAGACACCATAACTTGAACTCCGTGAGCTAACTAATCTGCTAAAACATTTACAAACAGACTAACCGGTGATAATTTGATCTCCAAGTATCTGGGTGCTGCTCTCTTTCTTGCCCCACCTATTGTTCGATTTTGCATTGTAATTTCAGGCTGTGCTCGGTGTACTCATCTTTTGAGAAGGCTGTGACCAAGTAATCGAGGCTGTCATCACGCAGAACCTGGCTCAGGAGGCAGAAATCTCCCCACTGCTCTTTTTCCATTTCCTGGCTCGACATCAGGGGAAGAGATTATGTGATCTGATAGGTAAAATTATCCCATCAGAGGTGAATGTTCTAATAAAAGGCTTTTGCAGGCCTGGTTGTATGATATCCCTGAGAAGGCTACATTCATTTGGAGTCCTTTATTGAAGGGAATGCTCAGTCCCTATGGAAACCCCACAGGACAAAAGGTGATTCTAGCTGCTAAAACACCACAGCTACATACACACAGGTCAAGGATGCAAAACTGTTGCATTTGCCTGATTGGGAAAACAATAACAAAAAAGGAACAGCAACAAAACACTCTGATGTTGGCTGCTTGGCTCAAAACCGAGAACTGTATTTTCCCAGCTGGTGAAAATCTGGGGTGACCAGCATGGCTTGGCCTGTTGGTCCAAAATGAGAGGAAAAATTCTGGAAGTCTGCGTTGTTTTTTTGAACCTGATTGAGTAGGAGACTTGCTCAGGTTCAGTGAATCTGGAGAAAGAAAAATAAAAGTCTTTCTGGGCATCTTCCTTCAAGACCCCCGCCTCTCTCTTGCTGTTTGTTCACCTGTTTCCTTTTGTTGGTGGGATATGAAAGGGGGCTCTAAAAAAAAAAAAAGAAAAAGCTAAAGAAAGGCTTTCTGAGATTTACTGTGCATGGTTGGTGGGCGGCTGGGGACTCCCACCATCAGCATGGGGGTGGGAGGAAATGAGGAGAAGTAGCTCAGTGCTTGCACTGGAGGAGATATGGGTGATGGGTGGAGCCCTGCTTTCCCCTTTGTCATCTCAAATCCCCTGACTTCAGATCAAGCAAAGCCCTCTGCAAAGGTCTGGGTTTGTTCCTGCACCTCGGGGAGATGCACACTGCATGGCTGAGAAGTGTGTTTTCAATTAAAAGAAGATAAAGCTCTAAAATGCACAGTGGGTTAAGCATTACAGTAAAAAGCATTCAAGCTGCTCTTCCATTGAGATGTAACCAACAGTTTATGTGTGTGATTGCAGGCAGGTGGTTCCTGTTCATATTAAAAATGTGTAATCCAAGCTCTCAGAGGATTTCTTCAGAGACAATCTGGACAGACCTGGAAGCCCAACGTGCCTTTTAAGCCCTAAGTGTTTTCCCTTCACATCCCAGCACTCTCCTTTCCAAGCACTTGGCTGCCAGGGCAGAATCATCCCACCGCGTTCAGGGAGGGGAAAACCTGATATCATAAATCCAGAGCCCCCCGTGTTCTGAAGCCTCCAGGGAAGCTGAAATTGATCCCCAGGGTGGTGGTCCTGACTGGTGCTGCCTGCATGTGGCCCTCTTGTTCTCATGGCTTTCCTGGTGATGGGAGCACGCTCCCATGCCATCCCATGCCATGTCCTCCCATGCCATCCCATGCCATGTCCTCCCATGCCATCCCATGCTGTGCCGTGCCATGCCATCCCAGGTGCCCATCCCTGGGTCACACAAGGGGATTGCTTAGGATGCTGAGCGTGGGTTTGGATGGAGCTGTTCTGCAGGTGCTCTCCATTGCCCTGCCCAGCTCCAGACATACCCGACCCCTTCCGCCGTTCCCCTCTGCTCTTGGGTTTGTTATTTTGAGCTTCTCACCACCACAGCCCCAACCCCTCTCCCTGTCACACAAAGAAGAAAAACACAATAATATTTCAGAAGAAGGCCTGAGGGCTCTATTGCAGTTGAACTTGATCACCCAGGGGAATAAAAGGATACCACATGCGGAGATCTTTTACTTAACATTGCGATGTTTAATCTTGCCCAGTCAGCAGTTTTTGAACATATTCCAGGAAAGCTTTTAAGCCTGATAAAGCCGGGGCTTTTGCATTTTCAAGTGATACTTTAGCTACAGATGACATGCTCTACTTGTCATTTGGCTTTAAAGGAAGGTAATTAAAATCTTCCTAAGAGTACAGTTACACCAGGGAAAGAAATAACGTAAACTAAAATAAAAGGAGAGAGAGAAGCCCACAAAAATGCAATTTAGCAGATGAAAAATGTAAAGGAAAACTGTTAAAAGATAAAAGTATCAAATGCACAATAGCAATTTGCTGAAGGAGGACTGATAGGGGAGGTACTGAGACCTGCACAGGGCAAGGCTAGGGAATTTCCAGCATATTTTATTTGCAGTCTTTGGGCCACTTGAAGCCACAAGACAGACATACAGAAGACTGAAAGCTCCGCAGCGGTTCTGGCTGCAGTAAACACGCACGGTTCTGGAAGGTGTGAAGAGCAGATAAAAGGCAGATCCAGATGTGATCTGGACCCACTAATGTGCGGGTGCAAGCAGAGCTTTTCAATGACTCTGAGGGCAGTGACTCCTACAGTGGCTGCCTGCAATGAGTCAGGTTGGGTTGGAAGGCATTGACTCCTCTAGATTTTGGAACTGAGATGTGATGACTCCCAAATGAAGCCAAGCATGCTGGTGAATCCATGAGATCATTCCCCCAATGGGGGAAAAGATGCATGTCTGCAGAGGGGCTCCCAATATCCACTGCCAACACTTAGCATATTTCTCCCCAGAAGGATCACAGCAAAACCCTCTTCCGTTCTCCTTCCAAAAGGCCCATGCTGTGCTATCACTGCTGGTTCAGACCTGTGGGGAGGAAAAGGAGCATGGCTGGGGTGTATCATTCCCAAAGACCCCCCACTCCCAAACAGCTGGAATAGTTCAGAGACCTTCCAGTGTAAAAATGGGGAAATGAAATTTTCTCCTAGGATCACATCAAGCCTGAATCATTCAACAGCTTCTGGCATGCTCCACCGTCAGGAGAGGCCTGCTGATGAGTTCAGCAAACAGTATCCATCTCTGCGGGATCAAATGTAAAACAAGAATCCTGTTTTTTCGGGTCGTGCTCTGATACCAGAGCAAACAGAGCAGCTGGTGGTTTGGAACTTATAACTTCCCTCATGACACCAGGTTCCCCTGAGCCCATGTATTTATTGGTATCATTTGCTGCTATAAAATCGGCAATCTTTCTGCATGTTTGCCACATGTAGTAGTTTTCCTCTGTTAGTGATTATTATTCCCTGTTGTCTGTGTCTTCTTCCTGCAAATGCCAGCTGGGAAGAGAGGCAAACTTTGTCCTTGGACAGAAGAGCAAATGAAGGAGTATTGTGACTAGCCCAACTGTGATATACTCAGTTTTTCTGGTGATGAGTCTCATGTTTGTGCCTATAATAGACCTTTTTCTGTGCTAATAGAACACTGTAGATGCCATACCGATGGACACCACTTGAATCTGTTATCCAAAAGCCATGCTTCATTTATTCTCACATTTAATGTGGGCTTACAGCACTACAAGGGAAAAAGTAGAAATAGATTGCCTTCCTTCATGGCTGATCATGCACAGGGCATGTGAAGTTTCCATTCGTGGTCCATCAATAAAATCCACCCTATCTTTTTTGGGAAACAGGACCTGTCCAACAACAGGCAAGTTTATCTGGTGGGGGAGTGATGGTGCTGAGATGCTCTGGACTGAAGCCAACCCACGTAGCATGGAGACAGCCTGCCTCCTTGGGGTGGAGATGCCATCATCAAAGGCATTTCAGCCTGGTTTTTCCCTTCCTCCACCAAATACCCACCTCTGGCTCCAGATGGAGTCGTCTCCAGGGTTACATCTAACAAAAAATTCCTCCCTGACCTAGAAATATTCAGAGAACTTGAAAGCTTTCGTATCCCAACAGGCTCAATTTAGCACCTCGAAGCCTCTGCTGGCGAGTCCCAGCAGCAGGTGCAAAATGAAGAAAACCCAAACCCAGAAGCCGACATACCGTACTGCTCCCTCGGAGACTGAAGGAATGGGAGGAAAGCTGCGTGCAGTAGCTGAGATGAAAGATGCTGCAGTGACTTTTTGCTGACATGTACAAATGTGATCCTGACTATTAACTTTAATGGCCTGCCATTATGTGAGGGAAAAAGAAGGAGGGATCTAATTTTTTTGTAATTGCTTTAATTGCCACCCTGTGGTCTTGTTTCGTGCTGCTGGTTTTGCAGTCAGGTGGGAGAAAAAAAAATAACAACTCCTCTCTGGTACCTCAGATTTGGGTTTTCTCCTGTTATAGCTGTGCAAAATTCAGTCATCCATGGACCCTAGAAAACACTTCTGCACACTTAAATCCAACACATAAATGAGAGCTTCCTTCTTTAGTATGGATTTAAAATGACCAAACTGATGCTACAGATGAGCCTTGGTAGTTTAAATATAATTGAGACCTTAAACAAACTGTGGCTTTGCTGAACTTGAGTTGCTGGAACGGTCGGAGGCCCTAAGCAGAGGAATGGATCACATTTCCTTGTGTGTGAGGAAGACATGACTGTGTGAGGGCTGTTTACTCCAGTTGAGTGCTCTATTAAAATTAATGAGACTAATTTGCTCTGTGGAGTGGCTTACAAGGGTCAGAGCTGCAGGACTGGGGCTGAAGGAGGACTTATGGGGCATGGCATCTGCTCTTGTCTCTCCTTTGGACTGGATGCATCAGGAGAGAGATTTGTTTTCTTTTCCTGAATCTGTCTTTTTTTTTTCATGGAAAATGCAAATTCCATCACTCTGAAATGTGTAATGAATTTCTGATCATTTTGCCCAGTGATTAGCTTTTGAAAAAAACAAAAAAAAACAAAAAAAAACCAAAGAGATAATTCTGCAAAAGCACTCAAAGGTCTTGTTTTGACATTTTTCAAAAAGCACCATTTCATTTCTTGTTTCAAGCTTCCTTTTAATTGCATAAGTGGTTCCAAGACATTTTCAAGAAATCAGTGAAAGGAATGGTTTCGATTTGATTGAAATGCAACTTTTTACATGACCCATTCCACCTTTTCTTTCAGTTTGTGATTTGCCAAAAGATTAAAAACCAAAACAAAAAACAAGCCTGGTTTTGATTCAGCCCCAAATGATTTTTCCCTTAGTTTTTCAAATGGGCAAGCAAAACCTCTCAACCCCTCTTTGCTTACAAAATCCTAACACTCCTCTCAGTGCCCCCTATATGTAAAATATGGCTAACATTCCCTGTCTAGCAGAAGGACTGAGAGAACCTTGGAGATCCCCAACTGGAAGAACCCAATGTGTCAATGGAGAGCCTCATCCTTCTGACCAGCTCTGAGAGAGGCAGAGGAGAAGCAGGGCTCCTGCTGCATGGACACACATTGTGATGGCTGCACGCTGCCCTCAGACAGGTGCCTGTGGGGCTTGGTGACTTTTATCCTGGCAATAGGCACAACCTGTACACTGCTGAGCGGCGTTCGGGCTGCACGCCTGGGCTGTGAGATGTTTTGAAGTCTCAGCAAGCTTAGCTTTTGATTCGAGGCTGAGCTTTTATTGCCACGAGTTGGGGGAGGCTTTGAACGGAGGGGAGAGCTCGGCAGGTGCTAATCTTCAGCCTTTGACTTGTGCCCTGTGGGGTGGGAAGCGTAGAGAATTGGAAAGTCGAGACCTATTGTTCCGTGCACCTTTCTCCCCACTGGTGCAACCTCTCTTTCCTCCCTGTTTCACTTGAGTACTTGAAGCTACTGAAATAAAGTCAAAGAGAAAATGGGTAGTATCTTTGGGACTCCATAGAAACAGCACAGCTCCTCTGGGAGAAAGATCACATAGTTTGGAGGATTATGCTGGAAAGTGTTTAAAAGAAACTCTGCTAGAAGGAGGAGGTACCAGAGATGACAACTCCCCCTTCTCACTTGCTATTTTCCAGCTCCATTTTGCAGAACCTTGTGATGTTTTACAGTGATCTTTGAAAGAGAAGACAGGCATTGGGCTTAACTAAATCCAAGCAAGCAGGTGTACTGATCCCTCTTGCCCAGGGAGGTGATGAGGTCGCTGTCCCTGGATATGTTCAAGAACATGGAGACGTGGCACTTGGGGAGATGGTCAGTGAGCATGGTGAAATGGGTTGGGGTCTGGATTTGGTGATCTGAGAGGTCTTTTCCAACCTTAATGGTTCTCAGATGCTATTCTGTGGTTCTGTTGTTTCTCTGCATTCCCAGGAGAGATGCCTGGATGCCTTCCCTTGCCTGCATAGAAGAGCATCTCTGTCCTACTTTCTTCATGTGACCCCAAAGCACAGAGAAAAGCAATTCTTCACCTTCAGACAGAAGCAGTGAGCCCCCACCCAAATCTGACCTCTGGTTTCAGGTCTATAAGCCCACTTACAGAAGAGTACAGAACTATCTTTGGTCCGTAATGCAAGGCTGCAACCAAACAGACCCAGCACTGAAACCCTGTGGAAGTATTGCAGGCCATGTTGTCTGTTTCAGATGAACCAAATGAAAAATAGATGTGAATAATCCAAATGTACCAAAACAAGACCTACTGTCAAAAAAGAATCCATGTGCTAAACAATTCCTTAGCTGTGCTGCCATAGGGTATCACTAGGGAGCCCTCTACCACGTCTTGTCTGTGCTCTTTGCAGGACAGTCTAAACATGGGGTGGTGATATGGGCAGCACATGCATCTCCAAAGAGTTTGCCCATCTCTGTCAAGGCAGACAACATCAGCAGGGCTGATGTGCAGAGGGAGAAGGGGTGAATGAAAGATCTGGAGCTCCTGACATGAAAGTTTTCAAATGTCCCCAGGGGCACCTTGCTGCTAACTGGTGGACTCAACAAAGAAAGACAAAAAGGGCAGGAGTCCTAAAAGCCGAGCACTTCTGCTCAGGGTTGAAGTACACTGATAGGGAGATCCTTCTGTTTAGTCAGCATTCAGTATTATCAGCACTAGTGCTGATATTACTGATAATTGCTATAATTGAGTAAGCCCAGCAGAAGGGGAGTTTTGTCTTGCTTTTAGTCCAAACTGCTGGCCAACTGCAAAAAAAACTCAGCTAGAAAAAGAATAAAAAGAGCTAAAAAAAGGTTCTGCGTGTGTAATTTATCCAAATGCCATTGGACACTTGGGAAGGGCAACATAGAAACCAACATTCCTGTCTCCAGTGAGCAGTCCATGGAAAGTCACTAAGAAGAGAAAAAGAAATGGCCAACACACAAAACAAGTCAAAAAGTTTCCAAAGGCTGAAATTCTCTCTTCAGAAAGGCAATGTTCTCCCCCAGCCTTCTTCCATATCATTATTTGGAGACGCCAAGTGACGTCTGATACTAAAGGTGGGAAGATAACATTGGGAAAGGTCCAGCATCTCAAGCTGTTGATTGTACAGAAAGTCACTGTCACAAATGTCACCTGTAGCAGCAGTAGGCAGTCTGCTGTTACATGGGCCCTCCTCCCTTTCCCAAATTCTGTCAGCACAGCAGCAGCAGCACTGGAGAATTGCAGTGACAGATCACCGCAGTGTGTTACACAGCTGATGTCACGAAGACTTGACCTCCAGCCCCTTATGAAGTAAATCCTAGCGGTCAGCAGGTGACTCACTGACAACGACTTCAAAGGAAATTTGATTCCTGAGAACTGCTTTTTTTTTTTCTTCTTTTTTTTTTTTTCCTCTTTAACCAAGGTACTTTCCATTTCTATTTATTTATTAATTACCAACCAGAGCTATTGTGATACCCAGCCTAATGACTTTCTTTCTATTCTCATTCTTGTTTGCTCCAGTATGAAGAAACTAATTTAGAAAGAAAACTTCAATGAGATTGTGTTACAGTGTCACAAGGGAAGGAAAGCAGGTTGGAAACAGCCCCCTATACTGCTGGGTGCAGCAACGACAGGGAATTAAACCCGGAGCGCATGGAGCCCATGCTGGGATCTGCAGAACCCGAGCTTGTCCAAAAGGATATTGTTTGACCAGTTTTGAGTTTACTTAGCTCAGGCAGTGAAACTTGTCTGTCCAGATTGTTTCTGTCTGCCCATCATGTAGAGGTTTGTATGCTTTCCAATTGAAAGACTCAGCTTAGAGGAGCGCTGCTTCAGCAGCAACAGAGACATTCCCTCAACCAGGAGAACTGGGTCTCTAATTTCTGTGTGCTTCACTATAGATCTGCATTTTCCAGGGATTCTCCGTGAAAGATGCGCCTCTGAAAATTGAACTCTGTTCAGGTGTTTTGGTGGCTGAAGCTGGCAGCTCTCCCACTGGTTTTGAACTCCGTGGTTCAGCAGAGCAGCAGCTGTCTGGTGTGCTCCTTTTCATGGATTTTGTGGCTGGCCCAGTTCTGACCTCCTCAGCTAATGCTGGACCCGGATCAGGGATGATATTTTGGCTGCACTCACTTGCACCTTTGTGGAGGATGCTGCATGGTGTGATAAACACCTGTGGGCTCTATGGGGGCACAGAGAGTGTTGGCAGAACTCAGGCTGCTTCTAAGCAAAGATTGTTGCTATGGTATGTTTTCTGTTGCAGAGTACCTTGAAAGAAATAAATACAGTGTTGTCTGTGAGATGGGGCAGCAGCTGAGCTGCTATGCAGCTGCAGGAAGATGTGCAGGCAGCAGAGCCCCAGGTCAGAGCTAAATGTGATACTGAGTGAGAAACTTAAGGGAAGCACCTGTGTGTTAGCAGAACCTGGAATGGTGTCTGCAGGAAAATACACCAAATCTTTCTCTGTGGCAGAGTGACAAAGACTGAGCATCAGCTGAAGAAGCCACATCTGTCCTCACCAGAGCCGTTCTGCTTCTCCTGCTCCTTGCCATAGCCCCATGGGAAGGAGAGCTGGCAGCTGGCCGGACCACCTGTGCGGGCAGCCCCTATCACCCATCACCCCCTCCTTGGGGACAGCATCCAGTTGTGGAGCAGGGCAGGGGGTGCTGGCGTGGGTCCGAGCAGCGGGGTCAGCCGGGGAGGCAAGGGGCCGCCCGGCCCCCAACACTGCGCCTGTTGTGGAGGGGGATTACCGCGGGAATTAGTGCCGGTGGGGAGAGACAAGCTCTCGGGCAACAACTGTGGGTGTCCTTTCCCCCATCCCTTCCCAGGGAATCTGCCAGCCCTGCCTGGCGGGAACGCAACCCCTGTGTGTCGGATCAGCACAGCTGTATGCGCGCCACTACTAATCCGTCTGCACAACACGCCGCGCGCCAGCTGCCCGCCGTGGGGCTGGGGGCCAGGAAGGTGCCAGGGTGCATTGCAGGGCCACCTAGCCACATC
Organism: Perdix hodgsoniae; assembly: GCA_035772895.1. Taxonomy (NCBI): domain Eukaryota; kingdom Metazoa; phylum Chordata; class Aves; order Galliformes; family Phasianidae; genus Perdix; species Perdix hodgsoniae. The sequence continues at coordinate 7,851,639 of JAPSGF010000014.1, read as the reverse complement.
TACAGCCCTTCACCCGTGGAGAAACCTGGCCATAAGGGGAGTTTTTGGGTGCTGGGAGGTGCGGGAGCCTTCAGTACTCGTTGCTCATCGTCTTCCTCACTTTTTCCTTTGGACATTCTCAGCACACCTTGCAGTGCAGCCTGACCTTCTAAGAGTTGCAGCCTCACGCGTGCAAGCAGGAGGCAGTGACACTTCAACATCCTCCACTGTCACCTGGCTGCTTCCCACTGACTTGCAGCAGCGCGCACCGCTCCAGGATGGGCACAAGGGGATCAGCACTGAAATCGCTGATCCTCCTCCCAGGGCACTCTGCAAGAGCAGTGTGAGAAGTTTTCTTTCTTCCCATTTCAGAGGTAATTAGTCCCTGTGAGTTAATTTCCCAGCCATTGGGATCGCAGATGGGTTGCAGATCCACATTGCTTGCACCGGATGAAGATCCGCTCACAGCGCCGCGCTCTCAGCTCCAGAACACGCAGCCTGTTTGCCTCTGATTAGGGCTGCTCTTGCTTTCCAGCTTTCTGTCACCACGCAATTGTTTTATAACTTGATACCTAATTAATTTTAATGACAACAAATAATTTGGCAAGTGTTCTCCATCTTTGTTCTGGCAAAACTGTGCTCTAAGATTGATCAAGCTGTTAATTTGGAAGGGTGGTTTTGCTTTATAGTATTGGTTTGGGTTTGGCTTTTTGCTGGTAGAAACCTAAAGACATCAAGGAAGTCTTTGAAAACTTTCCTTTGACACCCCTGCCTTTCTTTCAGAGCTGCCAGAGGAGCTGCCCTGCCAACAGATTCTATTGGCCAAGGGATGGGTGATGAGCACAGCCCTGGATTGTGGCTCTCCCTGCCTTGATGGGAAACAAAGTGTGGGGAAATCATAGAATTGTAGAGATGTCTGTGTTGAAAGGCACCATTACAGGTCATCTGGTGCAACACTGCAGGCAGCAGAACCCGTATGGTCTGAATGGATCAGAGAAGAGCAAAGCCCTGAAGGGGGCAAGAATAGTATTTATATTATTTATAAGAGGTTTTCTCCCTTTGCTACAGGCTTTGACCATCTCCTGGCTGTGCTCCGTGCTGTAATGGTTTGCTCAAGCTGCAGATAGGCTGATGGTCCACAGAGATTCCCTCTCCTGGAAAAACGCACTCCTTATTTCTTCTGGGTTCCTGGGGAAGCACGAGCTTTATTTCACCTTCTGATAATCGAAAACAAAGAACTAAAGTGGAGCAAAACCAGATGCGTTAATTAAACAAACACAAACACTGTGGCCCCTGCATGTCCCCGGTGTGGAATTGGCTCTGATTTATCAAGGCACATTTGACTTGCAAAGAATGAGGCCAAGTGCCTCAGCATTTCCAGCACTTGGCTTTGCTGTGCTGGCTCGTGGGCAGGGGCAGAAACTCCGGCCATACAATTTCCCCTTGTCCTTGCTGGTATGCGAGCCCACGGACTGTGACCTGAGTGGGACACACTGGTGACACCACTGCTGAGCAGAAACCAGCTTCTTTGCAAAGCACGATGCCTTCACAGTGTTTCTTTTCTGTAGCTCTAAAAATAAAGCGGCAAACAAACGTGGAGGGGACCTGGGAACGGAGGATGGCTGTCCAGAGGTCTGGCTCTGCCTGCTCCTTCAGCTTCTTACAACTGGAAAATAGCCCTGGGGGACACTTGAAGGGGATGAGCTCTAAGGACAGCATAAATCCCCTGCCAATGATAATAGTCATTATTAAGCTGATCCCCTGCTAAGGCCAAAACAAGTTCACTCCTTTGTATTACTAAATCTTCCAGTGTTTAAGAGATTGCTGCAAGGAGAAGCAGCCCTTCCCTCCACACCCACTGGAGAGAGGTGTGGAAACGATGGGTTAAACCACAGTTAGTAGTGCATTACAAGTCAGAATTCTGGCTGGAAGGGGCCAAGCACTGGGAGAAGTGGAGTCGTGGTGGTGGGAGTTCACTGAGACAAGGTTGGACACAGAGCTACCAGGGGCTGTTCTGGGGCTGCTGCTCCTGCCCGATGGGTGGGGGGAGGTGATGAACTCTTCAGGTCCCCCTGGTGTTTTTCTCCATCTTTCGGTGACAACAGCAAATGTTCCGCTGTGGGGCTGGTTGCACATCATCCAGCCCATGTGCCTGTCTTTGCTGTTACCAGGAGTACAGAAATTGCCATCAGTGGCCTCTGGAGTGTGGTTTCCTTCCCCCAGAGCCAACCCTTGCTTCAATCGTACCTCACAGCAGAGCAGACATGCTCTGCTCCCGTCCAGAAACAGCTGCAGTGCCTTAGACTAAAAGCCTAAATAGTGCCTGCTGTGTAAGCCAGTAATGCAATATTCAGGGACAGCCATCCAAGTCTGGGATTTGTCATGCAACTGCTAAAAGGTGCAATGGAGCATTTGGCCAAGACCAAAACACCCCCATCAAGCTGGAAAGCTGCAGGTTTGCATCAGCAGCACCTGAGGTAGAGGATTTTTTGCTGTGGCCAATAGGGGTAGATCCATAGGATGTGTTAACTTAGGCTATGGCCATTGCTCACCAAATCCAGCTGCGTGACACTGGTGGTAGTATCTGCTCAGAACTGGCCTCGTACAGGGCTTTACCCTAACACAGCTGCTGCTGAATTTGTAGTTAAGGAGGTAGCTCGTATTTAAATATATTCTGATATATGGGAGGGCTCAGATCATTATGTACATCTTGCACCAGAATTTCAGTGATTCCTAAGGCCATGTGCTCTCTGAAGTGCGCCATACTTGTGGTTTATTCACAGGCAGAGCTAATAATTGCAGTTTCATATGGAAGGGAAGGCATCAGAATCCAATAATGAGTATTTAATGGAGAGAGAATACCAGTAAGACAGAGGTCATAAAAATACCATGCACAAACCCAGCTGTTTAGCCATTTCCTCCGTTGCTCATCATTGCGATGTCTGCTGGCTGAATTATTTCCTTTCTGTACAGAGGCAGAGCAATGAGCAGGCAAACCAGAAGAAATGGAGCCCTATGGTGAATGGAAAAGGCTCTCAGCCGGGAGAACAGCTTTACTTTCCAGTGTAGCTCTGAGATGAGTTGTGTAGACAGATTGTGCAGAGAAAGAGTAAAAAAATCATCCACATCTAATTGCAGTGTGTGGCCTGCTTAGGCTTAGAGCAAATTGAGATGTTTTCGTGCAGAATATTCTGTTGCCCTGATAAAGCAAGTCACAATTAGCTGAGGGCTTCTTCAATCAACTCCGAGTGTGACCACACCTCCGGGTGGTTAATGGGGTCCTTCCCAGAGGAAGGACTGAACGTGCCTGCAGCCCCTTGACCTGCTCTGTGGCCAGGAATTTCCACACTGCTCCTCAGGCAGGGGCTGATCCAGAGCCCCTGAACGCTTCTCAGGAAGGAAGACAATAATGATCCGAAGTGAAAATAGTTACAAGTGGGGAGCCGTCATGCCGAGACATAACTCACTTCAGTCTGCCTGTCGTGCAGCTATTTGCCAATTCCTTCAGCATGTAATCTTCCCATTTCCTACAGGCGAACTCTTTTTTGCACACTTATAATTAGGTGAGTTTTTTTCTCCTCTGTCTTGCTAACCTCAGGCTCCAGGCTTATGGCTTCTGAAAGTAGCTCATGTCCCATTAAAAAAAAAAACATAAAAAACAAAAAACAGAACACCACCATATATACAAATTATTACCCTGTTCTTTGGAAGGAGATAACTTCGGGTTGGGAGGGAAACATTTTAGCCATGGTGTCCTGGAGCGGTTTGGGAAGGAGATGGGAGCTGTGACAGAGGCTTGGGGCTGGGCTGGGTGCACCCACGAGTGGGAGTGGGTGTCTGGGGGCTGCTGGGGGTCTTCTGTGGGAACAGCTTCATGGCACAGAAACCTCGAGCAGAGGTGGTTTCCCCTTTATTGCTTTGGGGATTTGACATGATTACATACATTAACTTGTGGCTTTTCTCTTGCAATTGCTGGTTACTTCCTATAAATGTGTATGCATGGATATATGCACACTCTCATGTACATATATGGATATATATATATATATCCGTCTCCATGTGCATGAATACGGAAGTAGAGACGATGCTATCAGACTCCATCACATCTTAAGGTAAATCCCATCAGACACCACCATGGGGACTCAGAATGTACCCTGGGTGTCTAGGTCATTGAAACACTATTTGTATGCCTATCCTATTGCCCACCTCTGTGCTCCATGCCTGCAGGGAAGGCTGAAGTGCACTTACTAGCTGCTTGTTCAAATTTGTTTGCGCTGCTTTTATGTTATACGCATCCTGTTCTTCAGGGATTCCCCTACTCATCCATAGGGGTATGGGTTTATTTCTGACCCTTTTAGCAGGATTTAGCTTCTGGTTTTGAGATATTTTTTTTTTTACTTAATTTTCTGTTTCCTCTGAAACCATGGAAACTGGCCTCTGCTAGAAGCAGGATGTGGAGCAGAACACTTATGCTCTGAGTGGTACTAAAACCTCGTGGACGCCTGGTGGATAGATCACTCCCCAAGCCCCAGGTTAAACAAGCGGTCAGATTCAGGGTGCAAACCTCTCTCAGGTCAGAAAGCTGAAGACCGTTGGGTTGCTTTGGAGCATGGGGATGGGTTACCACGCAGGGTCTCTGGGGATATCCCCCAGCAAATTCCATGATACTGCAGGAGCCCTGAGCGTCAGTGATCTGCCCGCCTTGCACACAACTGTGGTTTCTGCATGTGAGAAGGTGCTGGGAGGTTTTTGCCACAGTGATGAATGGGAGATGTGGGGGCTGGGTGCCCTGTGACCCTTCTTAGACTCGCAGCCAAAGATTTTGCCATATAATGTGCGATAAAGAAACTTATCAGCTAATTACAGCTGGGCTCGGAGCCTCTCAAAGAGCTGGCAGTGCTTCCCTCCCCCTCTACTCTTAGGGGGGGGAAAAAAAAACAACAAAACAGTAAAAAGGACAATTCAGGCTAGAGTTGAATGAAAACTCACAGATCTCCTGATTTAATCTGTGTCACAGGATCTCTTGTTCTCTGCACAGCAACAGAGCCTTCGGGGAGCGACTGAGGCTCGTACCACGGCACGGCTTGGCTCCGCGAGTTTTGCCAGGCTCCGAGGATTAGCCAGCAGAGTTTGCCTTGGGGAGCTATTGCCACAGAGCGGGAGCACAGCATCTCCTTCTGCTCCTTGTCTCTTTGCAAGGAAAGCAGTGCTGGCCGGTTGCAACCCTCGTGCCAGGGTACGGCTGGAAGGAAGCTGCTTCACAGCTGGAGGGAGCTGTGTGATGACCTGTAAAACAAAACCCTTTGCAACGCAAGTCTCTGTGCTGCTGGTTGGAGTTCTGCATGTGATTGGGGTCACAGTGGCTTTGGGTCACCCAGGGAAAAAGCATCTCTGTGTGCTCTAGGAGCTTGGAAAAGACTTCATATGAAAACTGATGGCAGCAGCCAGTGAGGTAGAGGATTACACAGCTTCCAAAATGTTGTTGTTGTTCAAAACCTATTAAACCTTACTAGAAGAGACGCAGATTTCACAGCTGTATCTGCTCAGTGCCATGTAAACTGCAGGCCTTCGTTCGGGTGGTCCCTTCCTATGGTATCTCATCATCTCATGCCATCACTGCTTTGCCCCACTGAGCCACAGCAGAACCCCAGGGTTCTGCATCTCTCTTCCCTAACAGTGCAGGGCCTGTTTTGGTATCATTTGTTTATGTACCCTATCGATACCAGCCCTGGCACGGGCACAATCCCTTCTTCTAGGAAACTCAGCTCAAAATCAGAGCCCATTTCCCAAGCAGTTTCTCCGCCCTGGGAATCAACGCTTATCACAGGCTTCGCAGCCCACCCAATGCTCACCGTGCTGCTGCCCAATAACCTCCAGTCAGCTGCACGGGAATGGCTGTTTCCTCATGCTAAGACCAACATTGCCATCTGATAGCCTGACAAGCTAGCAGCCCTTAAAGAAAACACAGCCAAAGGTATTTAAATGTCATTCTGTTGGATGAACTACGCTTAGGTACCATATTACATTTCAGTTGCTGCGTCTCTGCAAAAGACGGAGGGATTTTGGAGGGGGCCAGTGATGGATGGTAGAAAGGGCTGGAGATGTGAAAAGCCTTAGAATGAGATTTTTTTTGAATCATGGAATATCCCAGGTTGGAAGGGACCCATACAGATCAGAGTCCAAGAAAGAAGAAAAGCAAGAGATGCTTTGAAGAGTGCGTACGAAACATGGAAAAAGAGAGCTTGGGAGCACTGTATGCAATGTAGGTCTTTGGTGCCAAGGAGAAGATACACCTGATGGGCAGCTTCCCACAACCCAGAGCACACTCAGCTCTGGACCCACTCTTACTGGGGTGAAATCCATCCTTCCCACTTGGCTGGGATGGCACGGACAGACTGTGGTCTCCAGTTCACGCAAACAGCTCACAGCAGCTTCCAGCAGCACATCAGCACTCAAATCCCCTCATTCCTACAAGCTGAAATGGATACTGGTAATTATTAATGGACAATAAACTTTCAGACTGGAAAGGCAAAATTCATCCGACCATGGACAGACCAGTATTTACAAATATGTCAGCCCAGAGGAAAAATTCTGCTGAAGTAGTATTACTCCTTTTGTGTTTCATTTTTTAACCAAATGCTCTGGAATATTGATTTAAAGAAGAGCCCGATCTGCTTACAGTAGGGAAGTTCCATAGCTCTGGGTATCAAGAGGTCAACAAAAGTTGATTTTAGTTGCTGCTTCTTTGTAACACTTGATATACACTCACTGAAACAGTGCTCTGAGAAAACTTAGGAATTCACTGACACAGCAATTTTCAAGTTAAAGTTGTGATTTTCCCAATTTCCCAACTCATTTTCCAATGAATAAATGAATCGGATATTTTCGTTGGTAGATATCAGTATTTCTGTAGTAATGCTCTTAAACACATCTGCTTAGAAGCTTAAACACCATTTATTTTGTTGTCCCCATTTTTTTCTTATTATAGTATTAAAAAACCCTCAAAAATACCAATATTTCCAGTGCACTGAAATCTCATTTTTGAGCCACATGGGCTGATAAATGCGTGCCTCCACCAGCAGACACCAGGTGGGCTTTGGGCAGGGCTGGCTGGGAGCTGTTCAAGCAAATTACAGGCCATCAGCAAATGGCTTGGTCGATGCTTTCATGACTTTGTTCCAAGGTTTCTGATCTCTACCATTGTGGATATTTCAAGGTCAGGTAAGTGCCTGGCTTGTGCTGAATTGCTCCAGTGCTTTCCTTGCAGCTGACCCATTTCAGGCCATCACCACATGCCAAGGAGGTGTCCCCACACCAGCTGTTGCACAGGGATTTGAGAAGGAACATTTACCACTGCCTTCCTAGAAAGGAAGGAGATCTCTGTATGAATGCCAGAGAGGGTTCTGTCCTGCAGTTCTCATCTCCAGGATGGCCAATGACTGAGCCTGACCCATGCTGCTCTTTGCTGACAGATTCTTATGGGCAGAGAAGAGGGCAGATGGCTGAGAAGGGAAACCTTAAACAGTATGGGATTCGTGTCCTCCAGCCAGCTGGCTGCTTATGCGTACTTTATTCAGACAACTTTGAAATGTAGGATAATTTATGTGTTCAATGGACCAGAACTAACTCTAGGAGCCTTAAGGGTCTTCCATCATCCTGGGAATGAAGTAACTAATGCAGGCATAAAAAAAGAAAAAAAATACATAATAAAAATTTTTTAAAACATCTATTTCTCCAGAAACCTTCACTGTCAGTTCACACTGCATCTGAACAACCCTGGGGTCCAATTTTCCTCTCTACTCCTGACACAGCCACCAAAACCCTCTGCAGAATCCTGCTTATCTGGACTTGTACCAGCTCAAAAACTTGCAGTGTTATTCCCAGGAGGGCTCTTCTTGTGCTCCTCTTGCATGCTTACAGCAGACAAGCCAAGTCAGAATTTTCCTAAGAAGACCAATTGTTGTGTGGTATCCAGCTAACATATGTAGAACCTGGACAGCTGAAGGGAGGAACAAGAAGCAGGCAGACGTGGGTGCTCAATCAGTCCTGCAGATGATGAGCCAACCTGGTGAAACTTGTCACTTCAGTGGAGTATTTTTAAAAACCATGTCATGTTCTTCCATCGCAGCGGTACCTCAGAGGAGCCCTTGTGCTGTAGGACTGTTTTACACCAAGCATTTAAAATTCAGCTCCAATATACGGCTCGACACGAAGAACTCAGCCCACGTAGGAGCCAGAGCAACCTCCTGGGGGGGTGTTACAAGAGCCTTCCAGCTTTGCCAACCCACAGAGGTCACGAGTTGTTGCAGTCAGCAGCTGCAGGGCCTGCGTTCTTTGGTTCAAGCTGTTACAGCTTTTAACTGAGCGGTGGATTTACTGGGGATGAGAAAAATGAGCTTTAACTCTCCCATTAATTATATCCTCTCGCTCCCTTGGCAGCTTGCAGAGTCAGCTGCTGCCCACTGGTCCCAGTGGTGAGGAGCTGCAGTGCCAGGACTGTGGTTTTTCTGCACCTATGAGCCCCACCACACGGGATGGTGTCTGAAGGAGCCGTCCATGTGCAGTTACCCCATTAAACACAACAGCTTCCAAGCCCTGATGGTGACACTCCCATGCATGAGGTAGCTGCACGATGATGAGGAGATATCTCAGCCAGTGGGGAAGGCTGACTGGCTGGGTGCTTCCCTCCTGTCCTGGCAGTGCTGGGTGCCACTGCCTCTGACAGAGCCCAGATCCCAGCCCTGTTACTCCTGCATACCTCAGAGGTTCTGAAAATGGGAGAGAAGCAAATCCTAATTCTGAGCTTTGGCTGACCTCAGCCATGGCCACACAAGACCTTTTTCATGTGAAGTGGCAGTAGCTGCAACACAAACACTGGGGCTAGTCCAGTTCCCATCACTGCTGACAGCAACTGTTTGTTGGCTTTGTTAGGCTCCAACTGGACACTTTTTTGATGCACATGGCTGTTTTTGATACCATGTGTTTTGAATTTCTGCATTCTTCATGGAGGCTTCTGTCTGCTTCAACCTCCACCCTTCCAACATACAAGAAAGATAAAACAAAAATAGTCCTGACTCTTCGAGTCCATCCCTCTGGCTATTTCTCTTAGCAAAGTGTTGATGCTGCTGCACTTCTGCCATTCTTCCTCCAGTAACTCAGTTGTTGCCAAGGCAGTTATTGTTACCAAGACATGGGTTTGGCCCAGGTACATTATCCTCCTGCTGTACATGGCTTAACACAACATGACCCATAAATGACAAACCTAGAAGGAACTTGTTTTTTCCAATAGCCCTTTTCTGTCTTTCTCTGTGCTCTCACTGGCTCTGCCCACTCTCCCATCACTTGGAGCATCCTTGGGATGCAATGGGAGTCAGGCCCCCTCCAGCCCTTCTTACATCAGGATGAAGCAACAGTACTTCACATCATTGGCATTTCAAGCGTTAATCCAGTCCACAAAACCAAGATGATTTTTTTTCTTTTGAGAATCATTTGACCTTTTTTTTAATTATTATTACTATTTTTTTTGGTGCGCTGTTAACTGACATCTGAATGGGAGATATGAATATAGAAATTATTCTTTGCTGAAAGCTGCAGAAAAGCCACAACCCTCAGATCAAACAAGTTTTTTTGTGCCACAGCAAAATTAAATCCTTGTGATTTCCATATTCTTCAGTCAACAGGCTGGCGCCCAGCTCGTTGCTATAGCTACACGAGCATGGGCTGTCAGGAGCAGGGAGCCGCGCTGTCCGAGGGTTAAGTAGCTGCTTAATTATTCAACCCAATATCTGGCAAACACTTCACATTGACAAAGGGGGGTCTCCTGTGATCTCCGTCAGGATGGATCACTTTAACCATTTCTCCTTCCTCCAAACCCAGAACGGGCAGCAGCTCCCTGATGAAGGGACAAATGGGATGGCTTAGCTTTGTGTTTATTCCCACCTGTTTTGCTGATTTTCCTCTGTCAAACTTGCTGGATGCTCCGCGGGACTCGCTAAGTATGCACTGAGCACCACGAAGCAGGGCAGCACACCTGTGCCTCAGTTTCGCCAGCTGCTGCAGGGACCCCAGCACTGGGACGCATTGCCCTGTCCTGGGCTGCTCCATTTCTGCACAGGATCGTGCCCCAGTGCCATTAATCCTCCTACAGCACACACATTGCTTGGCACCAAGGCTGCTGGAGAAGTGCAAAGTGCAGCTGCAGAGCACGGTTGCGCAAGGCAGGCTGAGCAGAAGGGGGTGATGTGAGCTGACTCGAGAACCTCCCCGCCATGGATTTCCTCAGCTCTGCATGTACGGTGTATTGGGAACGTAGGCTGCTTTCCTTTCCAATGGAAAAAAACAATGAAAATACTTGGAAGAACAACAACTATGCTGGTCAAGACTCTCTCATTAAGGAGGGCTGTGTTTTCGGATGACTCTCGCTCTTTTCAGCTCTCCCTTGTTGTTTAACTCTGGAGAAAGCTGGGCTCTTTCTTGCTCATACAAACTTGAGGGCTTTTTCTTTCTGGAAATCATATTAAAAGTGTAGCCTGACCAAGGTCCTTTGCCAAACTGATTATTGTGCTGTCCTGCAATCTGAAAACACTGGGGGTAAGGTAAGGTAACAGTGCAAAATCCACCACTTAGTCATTGCTGGACACAAATCACTGCATTGGTTATCACAGAAATATGCTGAAAGTGGATGCTGAGAGCCCCTGGGGGTCTGAGTACCTGGCCGGTGCCAACAAAAAGAGACAGATTAATGAGCTCTATGGCCAGTTGCTTCTGTACTCTTTTCTTAACCTTTATTTTCCAGAGGACTTCCAGACAGATAAAGGACTGCGCCTGGTTAATCATTTATCCATCTGCATATCCAGCTTCTCTTTTCTTTCTCTTCCCTGGCCTCAGAGGAAAAATTAACGTATTTCTTTTCTGGTTTCTCCCCCACAATCCTACGGAAGCAATTTTGGTCACAATAGGAAGTCATGTCCCATCCAATTCAGTTTAAAAAAATACAGAAAAAAAGGAAAAAAGGAAGCACGCTAGAGTGATTGGAAAGGTCTGCAGGGGAGAGGGTGCTCCAGCGGCCCTGGCCTGCCTTGAAATGGTTTCTGCTCCAGCGTATTTTTAGCTACTGTCACAGGGTGATTTCCTCACTGATCTGCTTGAGGTTCATGTTGCATTGCTGAAAAGCTCACTTGCTCCAGTGCAGACCTCCAAGCTAGAGAGCTTTTGACCGCGGATTTTCATCTGGATGGTTTGCTATCGTCATGGGCCAAATAGAGGAGCTTTTCCTCAGCCTTTATTCAGAGAGTGGAGTCCCATTGGATTGGCTGCCTGACTCATCTCTGGGCACTTTCTCCCAAGCCCTTTGCTCTGTCGGCCTCTCACCACCACCCCTGCCTTGTCATGGGGTGCTTTGTCCTGGTCATGCACTGGCTCCAGGCTTGCCTGCAGCCTCAAACCCTCACTCTTCAGTGATGAAGGAGTTGCACTGGGAGAGTGGAGGCAACTTCTCATCTATCCTATGCCAACATGAGGCATTTAACCCTGCTGTGCCTCAGTTTCCCCATCTTCACCCTACAGAAGCTGTCTTTCCTTTCTATTGTCAGTTCATGTAATTATATGTAGAAAATAGTCTTCATTCTACAGCAGCATGGCACTGCAACATTCCCCGCATAACATATCCTTTCTCTCTGTGTTTTCTTGAAAACCCATGTCCCAGAATGATCATGAAACATTCCAAGAAGAAATGCCAATAATTTCCTAGTAAATGTCTTGGTTTTTTGTTTTGCTGTAACTTATGAAAATGAGCCACCATTTACAATCTTTATTGAGTCTACAAAGCTGAGTTGGATTTCAGTGCCTTCTGTTTTCTTAGGAAGTCTGACAAAGCTTTGTCTAATTTCAGTCCACAAACCACCTTGGGATTGTCTGCTGTATTAAAGAAAGCAGATACTCATGCAGTAACATCTAATTCACCTGATAGCCCTGGTGGGCATCAGAATCCTTAGCAATTACCCAGTGGTCAGGGGATATTTATGTAATAACAGGGAACTTTGATTCAAAGAGTGGTACAGGCCACCTGCAAACATCTCCAGAAGTCTTCCCATAGCTACCTGTGCACTGCTTCACTTTGCTTTCATTGGTGGCTTCTCTTGGGAACTTGGTGACATGGCTGTTTTCAGAGTGATATACTGGGCTTCAGCTGAGCTCTGCCAGCTGTGCTTCATTTGGTCTTGCTTAGGACTCAAATAAAATGACATTTTAATTCAGGATGTTGGTGGCAGGAAAGGCGATGGGATTGTGGTGATCCTGGTGAATCCAGGTGCTTCTTGTGCATCAGCAAAGGTGGAACCAGGCAGTTAATTTGTTCTGTGTTTCCCATTTTTAAAGTGACTCTGGCTTTCGGGTACTACAGTTTATTGCAACATAAACTCAGAGCCATGAGAAGCCTGAATTGCAGAGGTTGGGCAAAAGCACTGCCTGCCAGGAACTGGGTTCTTTCTGAGGTTTTTACCGAGCATTGGATTTGCTGATGGCGCCAATTCCTGCATTTTCTCCAATCCCAACCCCAGTGCTCACGTAGTTTTCTATGCCAGAAACACAATTGGCAGCATTTAAAACCTTTCTAAGGCGAATGGATGTCTCCTGGTGGCACAACAACAGCTTGCAAGGTGACCAATGCCACCTTGGTGTTCTTCATCTTCAGATCAGCTGCTGGGACCACCATAAAGGACAAGATCTCACATCCAAATCTCTTTGTCATTTCTCCCTTGTCTTCCAGCGCAGGCTTTTTCCTATGGCACCTCAGGCTATGAAGGTGCCTCAGCCAACCACTCACAGAATGTTTGAGTTCACAGTTTGGTTGGAAAAAACAGCATCACTTAAATCAAGGAGGGACGCAAAAGCCCTCCTCCTTAAAGAGGAGAAGCCAGACGAACCAGCCCACAAGCACTACGGCATATGGCTGTGTTGAGATTAATTTGCTTAATTGTTGCACGCTGTTAGCAACAGTTACCATGTTTACCGGTTGAGTCAGTAATGCTTGTTAAAACTCCAATTCAAAGGACCTCGTGTAATAAAAAAACAGCCTTGGAATGGTCTTTCCCATTAGCTACTGTTGCTTTGCTACAGCAAACACACATAACTCAGCCTTCTCCACCAAGCCCACTCCTGCCCCGAGACACATCCACCCTCGAGAGACAAGGTATTTCAAATTCCATGCTTTGAGAAGTGTGATTTCTCCCCCCCCAAGTGTTATCTCTGCAGGTTGTTTCCCTGCCCATTGCCATGGCAATGAAGGCAGACGTACAACATCACAGAGGATCATCCCTGCTGAGGATTAATGTGGCTCCAGGGAAATGTATTTTGAACTTTAATATCACCTTGATTCAACCTGGCTTTCCAGAAGGATCTCCACTGTTGTGGGGAACAGCAATGACAGATAGCCAGTTCTAAATTACCCCCCCAAAAAGGCAGTGGTCACAATCTAGTTAAAGAAAAAAAAAAGAAAGATTTACTACTCTGCCCCAAGAATCAGGGCTCACCAAATACTCCCAGAGGAGGGATCTCTAGCTAAAGATCCTTCCTTAGGGGCAGCCAGTGCTTACATAAAGCTTTGGGAGGGGTGAAAACTGGTTCCACCCCTTCCAGACATGCAGGTGAATTGCTGTATGGGAACTGTTGAGTCACAGCCTGAACCACTGACTGAGCATCTGAGGAAAGGACCAACTCAACCCTGGGAGCACAGGTGAAGGCAATTCAGTTGTGTGACTGGGAAGGGTGGAGCCTGGCTGCGGACAACCTGAAACAAAGGAGATAAGACTGGAATTTTCTTTAGTGATTAGAAATGGTTCAGAGTAAAGGCAGTGCCCCAGGACCTGCAGCATCCTTCCAATGCTGCACTCAGAGCACAGTGGGCTGCTGGTCAGGTGTGTATGCTTTTCTGTCTGAATGACACTTGTTTCTGTGGGATCTGAGGGATGTTTTTCAGAGGGGAAAAAGTACTTCTTGTATTGGATTGTCAGGGAGTCAGGAACTACATTAATAACCCCCCACAGACCTCATAAAATCAGAGGGATGCTGCCAAAGGAAAAAGACTGAGCGAAGTTTACAGTTGCAAGAAGACTGGAGGACAAATCAAAGCTTATGATGCAATTTTGTGTGAATAAGGTCAGAACATTTTGTTTTGGCTGCATGAGTGGGACTTTCACAATGAGATGCAATGTTGAAATATTTTGACTATTTTTTGGTGAAGGAGGTAAATCTCAGTGTCCAATTTCTCCATGGCTTCCTGCTGATCTAAAGGGTGACTGAAACATTCTACTCCCATGAGGTATGGGTGAAATTGCACTGTCGATCCCAGCTCTACCTGAGAAGAAATATTGATTCTGAACCTACTCTGTTCTCAGAGAAAATTGGGTGCTCCTTAAGCTCTGTCGCTGATGGCCACTCCATTGCTGTGTGCAACTAGTGCATCCTAAAGGCATTATTTAATCCATGTTCATGACTGGGATAACGCATTCTGGACGGGATGGTGAAAACAGTGTCCTCAGGGGAGGAGGGGAAGGTCAATTCATAGGAAGCTCTTAATAGAAAAACTCTCCATAGGGAGCTCTTTGTGCAGAAGAGAAAATCCCTGCTCCTCGATGGATGGAAGAGAAGAGGAGGAGCTGTTATCATGTCTATGGTGTCTTATCAAGTGGGATTAAAGCATAGCTGGGCATTCACAGGGAATCCAGGCTTCCAGTCCTCATAGCCAGTTTTTTGGGGTCCTTTCACAAGCAATGACCAACTTATATATTAGTGTGCCTGAATGTCCTGCTCTGCCTTCCACACAGAATGGACATAGCCCTCTGAAGGAGATGAAGACACAGCCCCAGGGCAGGCAAATCCTGAACATGGAGCTGCTCAGCCATGCACTACAGTGGGGAACTGATGGAAGAAATGAATGCGCTTCTTCACTCAGCAGTATGACTTATAACTTGGGAGGGAAAAATGAGCACATGAGGACAGCCTGTTTCACCTTCTTTCCCACTCCTCATGGGTATAGAGATGGGTAGGAGAGTCAAAAGCTGCCAAAAGCATCGGCCAGAGGAGAACTGACAGGCTAGCAGCTCGTTATTACTCACCCTGGTGGCTGTTCCACAGGCAGTGATTTTATGTCACACTTCTCACCGAGTGCTCTGATAAACTTGCTCTAACTCCTTCAGTGCCTCTTGCAGCTCAAGTTTGAAGTAGTGGGATGACAGGAAGATTGAGGCTTTGCAGAAGGGCATTTGGGTCAGAGCCTTGGTCAGTGCAAGTCCTCCTGACTGTGGGATTTCTGCATTCTTTTCAGAACCGAAGCTGGTAAGTGTCTTTTGAAGCACAGATGTCTTGGAAAAGCAGTGATATACAATTCTATTTAAATGATAGTAATAAAAGGAAAACAAATTTAGGAAATATATGCAAGCCATCCCTAATCGCAACCAGGAAATCAACTTCGCTAGAGAGAGGCTGAGCATGTGTCTAATCTGGGCTCGGGTGAAGAACAGAAGAAATGTAGAAGGAATCAATTTTTACTATGTTATGCTGAGCCTCTCACTGACAGACACAAGCCAGCTGTCAGCATCAGCACTTAAAGCATAACTTGGCCAAACTGCCCTCAACTTTGGGACCAAGATCAATTAGGGCTCATGCATGGCTCCAGGAATCTTCATCCTCTCGGCAACAAGAAGCAAATGAGGGTGGCATGGTGCGTGTAGGCAAATGGGTGTCCTCAATATGAATGTGCTTGCAGACATGGCTGTTGGAAATCTTTCAGAAGAACCTTCTGATTCTTCTCCCTTTGGTACCATCTCATTCAATGGCAAGATTGAGCTTCAGATCTTCCAGCCTGACAACCTCTGGTCAGCTTCTTCATCTTCTCATGCAACAGTTGCCTCAGTGAATGCAGGATGCTCTCTCATTGACTCTTCTCTTGTTTGTTCCTCTTCATCTCGAGCCTTTACAGTCTTCAGAAAGAGCAGAATGGAAAGAGAGCCCATACACTGTGGCTGCTAATAGGGTCTCCAGAAAGTGCCAGAGGACTGCATTTGAGATATTGCCGTGATAGTTCACAGACATGCCAGCAAAGTGAAAGAACCCAAAGCAACCAGCGTGTGGTAAACCTGAATCATTTAGCATATACCATGGCTTGGAAAAAAGATTTGGTCAAAAAGTCTTCAAATTACTGCACAGTGTCAGAGCAACAGAAAGAGCAAGAAGCTTGTTCCGAAAGCGGGGATCTCGTTCAGATATATTCTACATGGCTATAGGCACTCACGCATATGTAACCGTTGAGATCAGCACCGGATGGTGTTTTTTATTTAGTTTCACGCTTTGTTAACTTCTCTAAATTATGTGGAACGCTTTTTTTTTTTTTTAATACCCAAACTTCTGTCTGTTCCCAATTACAA